>CP139506.1:205833096-206077225 GCA_021014915.2 Artemisia tridentata subsp. tridentata | reverse complement strand
AATTTGTGTTGAGATCTTAGGTGACTTGAGTAGATTTAAACTCAAGAGGATCACCTAAACTTGCAAGGAATTTGATGTACTTTACTTGATCTTCACTTTGGAGGTGTAAAACTTAGAGTTATATGATAAATTGTGATTGTGTTTGTAGTGTGTGTGAGGTGAACGACCAAGAGGGAGGGGAGAGGGTATTTATATGAGTTTTAGTTAGTCAAAGGAGGTGCCAAGGGTGGTGATTCATCATACTTACTAGCTAAGTCTTGATATGTGTCATAAGATGAAGAAAACTTAAGTCTTAAGGTTGAAATGTGTAACAATCCATCCAAGATTAATCCTAACCAAGACAAGTGTCTTGGTTAGTCATTAAAAAAGTCCATGGGCTGCTATGAGGAGGTGGAATGAGTTTTGGATATTATCTTGGCTTTACGGAGTGAGTTTTGGTCCCGGTAATTGCTAACTGTAAGCCATTAAGTCACGAAACTTAAAACCGGGTATCCTAAAAATATGAAACTTATAAATATGTTAAAATTATCAATATACTCTATAATAGCATATTAAATGAGTGATAAGTTTTATCGAGGTGCTTAAAGTCGTGAAAACCTAGAAACGTAAGCTTAAAACGCGTAAAACGCAAGACCGAAAAATGTAAAAATCCAATACTTGTGAAAATGTCGTAAGATGTGAAAAACACATATTTATCTTGTTTGTAATTTTGTATAGACATATCGGAATGTTTAAATGACGGTTTTGTGAAACCTGCAAAAAAGACCCGACGAGTTTCAAACTCTTGTGTTATCATGAAAATAGGTTAACTTATAAGAATGTAGAATAAAATTTTGGGAGTGAATAGTAAAAATGAATAGTAATCCGAAAATGCGAATTGTTACAGTACCTACTCCTTAAAGTAAATTCCATCTCGGAATTCAATGTATGTTATCTGGTGGTGAGGAGTCTAGGAAAAGTTTTGGGTAGTTTCGGGATAAATGATGTATCATACAGTATCTAAGTCAACTAGAGTTTGAAAGAAACGTGATACTGTGAAATTTTACATACTAACTTTATCTTGTTCTAGTATTTCTCTATCATCCATGAAATCTTATAATGGGTTCAGATAATGATGTGGTATGTTGATGAATAGAAGAGTATAGTGTATTCTTACCATTATTATTGGGTAGAGATGTCAAGTTTGCTTTACAAATCTTAAGAGATTTTAAAGGTTTATGATGGAATGTGTGGAACGGGTTTTTTATGTTCTTGATTGAGATATTTATGTATTGAATGTGTTTAGCATGCGGAATCTACTACAACACACTTAAAAGAACACAAGGTGGTGAGTTTAAGTAAACGTGAGAATGCAATGAACAAAGAACACAACTTTGGTTTAACACAAAATGATTCAATATTATTGATGAAATAATACGGATGATCTAAATATCACCGGGATTACAAAGTAATCTTGAATCTAAGATTGTAAAAGGATTTGTGATTTGAAGTAACTAAGTTACTTGAGAGATAGTTTGGTTTAGGTTATTGGTTGTGTAAGATGCATGCATGAAGAAGTGACTAAGATATCCTTTTATAAGATAAGGATATCTTATTACATGTTGTCAAGTGGAAGAGTATTATACTATACTTTGACTATATTGGCGCCTACAATTAAATACAACTACCCATGTACAACTCTGATAATATTCTTCTGTCACCACAGAAGACTAATCTACTTCTACATAACGTATAACAATGTACAAAGACTAATAATTCAACTAAATATCTATTACAAAATATCTAATCGACTTGACATAAGCTTGGCAGGCTCTTCATCAACCAGCAGTACCTTCTACCCAGAAGGTACTGGTAGAACATCTTTATACACTTCAAAATCAACTAGCAGGCTCTTCAACATCTTTGGCAGGCTCTTTGACTTTGATCATTTTATTCCCAACAATCCTCCCCTAAACTTGTTATTTCCATTAAAATACACAAGTTTCTGATGAATAAAATACATACCTTGAGGATTTGAGGGAACTCTTCCAAAAACCTTTACTTTCTATCCTTCCTTTTTCTTTCACATTGTTCAAATATGCTCCTTAGCAAACTTTGAACAATTTCTGAGTTCTCATCATCTTTGTCACACCTTAATCTCTTGGAGATCATAGTTGAGAGCACTTCATAACTAAGTGGATACTCTTTCTCAGCAGACCCTTTATACCCCATAGCCAATAGCCTTTCTATCCTAGCAGGCTCTTCTTCTGGCCTAGCAGGCTCTTGCCCTGCTCCAACAGGCTCTTCATCATAAACTTGAGTTCCATCATGGAATTCAAATTGAGCCTCTTCCTCATCTTCAGAACTATCCTTCCTCCCCTTTTTGGAAGAGTGACCTATCCTACCATCATCTGACTTTGAAGAACTAGATAAAACAGTCTTTGCAGATCTTTTACCCTTTAACTTCTTCACTTCACCCTCTAATTTCTTTACCCTCTTGACCAATTTGATGTTGATCTCAGAAAACTTTTCACTTTGACTTTTAAGAGCATTCTCTAAGAACTTCACCTTGTCTTTCAGTTCTTGCATTGTCTGAGGTGAGTGGGTTTGTGATACATGATGTGATGATTGTGGTGGTGTTGCTGATGGTACTGGAGATGGTATTGGTGTTGTTTGATGTGCTGGTGAAATGTAACCATGTGAAGAACTAGATGATTGTGTTTCAGCTGATGGTGTTGGTTCTTCTGGATGTTGTGGTAACATTTCATCAAAAAGTGGTATTTCTTCCCCTCTAAAACCAATTCTCATATTTGAAAATACTTTGTGAGAAAGTTTTGGTGTGTCATAAATTGAGTCTATGAATTATGTGCCTGTTTCAGGTACAAATACTAATTTTGCAATGATGCATCCAATAAATCTTGGATAAATCAAAAACTTTGTTTTACTTTTCACATTGTTAATCAACCCTTCAAAAATATATTTAGAAAAATTGTATTTTCTGTTTGTAGCTAAGCAAATGAGAGCAGAAGCCATGTTTCCACTAAATTGCTCCCAAAGAGGTTTTCTTCTGGCTCAAACAGTGAAGGATTGTGTGAATCAAAAATCTCCATTGTGGAGTAAGATGCTTTTTCAGAAAAGTGAGTTTGTTAGACTCACCATGATACCCCATTCTTTGTAAATTTTCAAAAATTTCAGTATCTGGTAACTGACTAATACCATCAGAATCATCCAAATGAAGATGTCTTCTTATGGATGACTCAGTAAGAGTCAAATGTTTACCATCCACTTTGGCCTTAATTCTTTGTTCCCCATTTTCAGAAGTTTTAATTTTAGCAGATTGCCAAAATTGTAAAATTTGATTTTCATAAATAGTGGGATTGACTAGCAAAGCAAACCTGATGTAGGAGTTGTTTAAAAAGTCCACTACTTGATGAAATGAGGCATTATCCTCTGACTTCTCCAAAAATGCTAACTGATTGTGACGTTGGACAAAATCTAGAACAACTGTGGAAGCCATAATGAAAATTTTGAATATGATGGTGGGATTTGTTGGTAGTACTGGTAGAAGATGAAAGGTGTATGTGAATTATGATAATGACTGATGAAAGAAGATATGAGAGAATTACTTTTAACCGACAATAAGAAAGATTATAATAAGTAAATGTATAGGCGGTTAAAAAGATCTTTTATATGTGAAATATAATATAATATAATCATCAGTAATTTACATAACTACCCCAACGGCTAATTTTAACTACCAGGCCTAATGGCTAAAACTTTTTCTGACAGGCTCAACGGCTATATAGCAGTACCTTTTTATACTAGCAGTACCAATTTTGAACTACCAGTACCTTTGAAAGTTTTATAAAAATCCCTTATAGTTTTTAGCAAACTACCAGCTATCAACGGATTTGAGTTGTCTTTACCAAAAGCCGTTTGCTTAAGGACTAGCTAACTATTTACAATTAAGTATGGTTAGTTAACAACCATATAGTTTTTGGTAAACTATCAACCATCAACGGATTTGATTTGTCTTTACCAAAAGCCGTTTGCTTAAGGACTAGCCAACTCTTAAGTTTATAAAAACTTGGTGAGCTGAATACCAAAAGCCATATTGGCCTAAAGATGGTGCAATTTCCTTGGATGGAGGAAATTTAAAACAGGCAATGATGCTGTGTATCTTGGATGATTGGTTCAACAAGTGAAATCATCTAATTTCATGCCTTTGAGTTGAAACTTTTCTTAGTTTGATCTAGATAGAACTTTCTCCTTGAGAAATGCTTCATCCCTTCTAGATATGTGAGCTAACTCTCTCTTTTTCAACTCTGCATCATCTTGTATGCTCTTATCTTTCCTTTCATTAATTGGTTTTTCTTCTAGTCTGGGCTATTAATTCCTCCCCTGAGATTGTTATCTCTCCTGAATTGAATATAACTTTTGTTGCTCCTTTCTGTTTGGAAGAACTCTTGTTTTGTTATCAACCTGAAATGTGTTAGTTGCAAACCAAAAGAACAAAGTGCAAAGCACTTGATCTAAAGCATTTTAAACATTCAAGCCTTTATATGAACAAAACATAGCAATTTTATATCAGCAGGACCAATTATGAATTAACAGGACCTTTTGACTAACTAGCAGTACCATGTTTAAAATCCAATACCAGTTAATTTTATGAACAAAAACATATGATTTTCAAAGATTTATCATTCCAATACCTCCTACAAGATATTTGAATCTACCTAAATCAAAAGCTTTGGTGAGAAGGTCTGCATAATTCTTTTCAGAATCAATTTTAACTACTTGAATTAACCTTTTCTCATTGCAATCCCTTATGAAATGGTGTCTGATTTCAATATGTTTTGTTTTTGAGTGTTGAACTGGGTTTTTAATGATACAAATAGTACTGCTATTGTCAATATAAATAATGGTGTTAAGAAAATTGTACCCATAGTCAAGCATTTGATTTTGGATCCAAAGAACTTGTCCACAACAACTTGCACCAGCAACATATTCTGCTTCAGTTGTAGAATTGGCCACCATTGTTTGTTTCTTGCATTGCCAAGAGATTAGTCTGCAACCAAGAAATTGACATCCACCAGTTGTGGATTTTCTGTCTAGAGTTGCACCAGCATAGTCACTATCCGAATAAGCCACCAATTCAAAAGATGATTCCCTTGGATACCAAAGACCCAACCTTGGTTGACCCTTAAGATATCTAAAGATTCTTTTGACTGCTGTGAGATGAGAGATCTTGGGATGTATTTGAAACCTTGCACATACACATACTGAGAACATAATATCTGGTCTTGATGATGTAAGATACATCAAAGACCCAATCATAGATCTATAATTGTGCAAATCCATATCTTCTCCTTCAGCATCCTTGAGTAGCCCTTTGTCTGGATCCATTGGTGTACTTGCAACCTTAGAATCAGCAAAATTGAATTTCCTTAGGATCTCTGCTACATACTTATCTTGGCTGATAAATATGCCTTCTTTGGATTGTTTCACTTGGAGACCCAAAAAGAAAGTAAGTTCCCCCATGGAACTCATTTCAAACTTACTATGCATAAGTTTTTCAAATTGTACACACAAGTCTTGGTTTGTTGATCCAAAGATTATGTCATCAACATAAATCTGTACTAGCAAGATGTCTTTCTTTGTTCTTTTGATGAACAAAGTTGGATCAATCCTGCCTCTTTGGAATCTACTTTCTAGTAGAAAACAAGCCAATGTTTCATACCATGCCCTAGGAGCTTGATGTAGGCCATACAAAGCCTTGGTAACCTTGTAAACTTTGTCTGGATACTCTGCATCAATGAAGCCTGGAGGTTGAGATACATATACTGGTTCTTTAATCTCACCATATAAAAATGCACTCTTAACATCCATTTGATAGACAGTGAAGCCTATGAATGAAGCATAGGCCAAGAATAGCCTAATTGCTTCAAGTCTTGCAACTGGAGCAAACACTTCTTCATAATCTACCCCTTCTTCTTGAGTATATCCTTGTGCTACCAATCTAGCCTTGTTTCTGATCACTATACCCCTTTCATCTTTCTTGTTTCTGAACACCAATTTGGTTCCAATTGCCCTATGACCTCTGGGCAAATCAACCAATATCCAAACCTTCTGAATCTTGAATTGGAGAAGCTCTTCTTGCATTGCTTCCACCCAACTTGCATCATCTAAAGCTTTGTTTATGTTTTTGGGTTCAGCCTGAGATAGAAAACATGAAAACAGGCATATATTGGAAGTATCATTCTTCTTTTCTTCATAAATAGAGGAGATAAACCCTTCTTCATCTGAAGATAAGACTTGAGATAAACCAACTTGAGATCTTGTTCTAACACCAGAAGTTATGCTTCCAATCACATCATCAGTTGAGTGATCTTTGAGAATTCTAGTGTTTGGTGTTTTAGGAACTTCATATGTAGTTGGAAGATTGCTAATCCCAACTTCTTCTTGAAAAGAATCATCTATTTGAACATTCAATGGCTCAGCAGTACCAATACTTGAACTAGCAGGACCATTCAATGGCTCAGCAGTACCAATACTTGAACTAGCAGGACCATCTGAAGAACTGGCAATACCATTGTCATTAGCACCACTTTCTTGATTCTCTTGATTCTGAGTTCCTTGATCTTCTTCATTGCCTTCATTTGTTGTGTTTGAAGGTTCTTCTTGACTTGAAGATAGATCCATACTTTTCCAAATTGGCATCCAGATGTAATCTTGATCTTTAGGAGTTTCAACATTGTCTTCAAAACCTGCATCATCATTAGTATTTGTACCTGAAACAGGCACATAATTCATTGATTCTGAAAGCCTATCAACATCAAACATCCAATCTGGTCCAATTCCTTTCACATTTGTTAGTTTCTCTTGAAACTCTATGTGAAGATTCTCTTCTACTTGCCTAGTGCAAGTGTTAAACACTCTATAGGCCTTACTCTGCAAGGAATACCCAATCAAATAGCCAACATCTGCTTTTCCATCAAATTTGCCTAAATGATCTTTGGTATTGAGAATAGTGACATGACAACCAAAAGGTCTCATAAAACTTAAAGATGGTTTTCTACCAAAGAAAAGTTCATAAGGTGTTTTTCTATGTGGCTTTGTCACAAGAACCCTGTTTTGCACATAACAAGCAGTACCAACTGCTTCAGCCCAAAATGAAATAGGTAACTTAGAGTCTACTAACATAGTTCTAGCAGTCTCTATAAGTGTTCTATTCTTCCTTTCTGCTACTCCATTTTGCTGAGGTGTTCTAGCTACACTAAACTCTTTTTTTATGCCTTTTTCCTTGCAAAAGTCATCCATAACTCTATTCTTGAACTCTGTCCCATTGTCACATCTGATGACCTTGACCTTCTTATCAGATTGGTTTTCTACCTCAGTGATATAGGTTTTAAGTATGTCACTAGTTTCATGTTTAGATCTTAAAAAGAAAACCCATGAAAATCTGCTATAGTCATCAGTAACAACCAGACAATATCTTTTTCCATTCAAGCTGCACACATTAGTAGGACCAAAGAGATCCATATGAAGCATATGTAAAGCTTGAGAAATAGAGTTTTGGGTCTTGGGCTTACAAGAAGCTCTATGTTGTTTGCCTTTTAGACAGTCAACACAAGTTTGGTTGTTTTGGAAAATCTTTTTGGGTAAACCTCTTACTAAATCATATTTTGCAATAGTGTTGATTGTTTTAAAGTTTACATGACCAAGCCTTCTATGCCAAAGCATAGATTCATCCAATGAGGCCTTTGCTACCAAACAAGTTAGACTCTCCTTAGGATCAATGTTCTTTAAATTGACACTGTACATATTGTTCCTTTTTAGAATTTTAAGAAGGATCTGACTCTCATCAGGCATCTTAAAATCAGAAGAAAGAACCATACATTCATTGTCAGTAAAGAGAACATTGTTCTTTTTGTCACACATTTGTGAGACACTAAGAAGATTAAACTGAAGTTCTTTCACAAAATACACATTTTCAAAATCTAGTTTACTGGTTTTGATAGTACCTTTACCAGTGATCTTTCCTTTTATTCCTCCCCCAAAGGTAACATATCCTCCATCAAAAGTTTTGAAGTCTGAGAGGAATGACATGTTGCCTGTCATGTGCCTTGAACATCCACTATCAACATATCCTTGATCTTCAATATCAGTTGAATGTTCCTGCACATGAATAAACATATTAGTTTCCTTGGGGTACCCAAGCCATGACAGACTTGGGTTTGCCTCTTGCATCAATGAAGTCAAACCTTTTCAGGATTGTTGATGCACCTTTTGATTGGATTGGTTTCCAAATCCAACATGCTGAGGACTTTACAGCACTTTCCCTTTTAATCCATTGTGTGGTCTTTGGTCTATCAGTACCAATTTTGGCAATACCAATTTTGGCAGTACCATTTGGTCTAGCAGGACCTTTTGGTCTAGCAGGACCTTTGGTTTTTGGTTTCCAAATTTGTGTTTTGACCACAGATTTCTTTTGAATAGGACTATTCACAACTTTTGGTACACATTTGAAAGTGTTTCTTGTACCCTTATCAGTTGGTTTTGCAATAACAGGCTTATTTTGTCTAACAGTATGTTTAATATTTGAGGTGTTAGACTTAACAAAACTTTTTCTGGCGTGAGTAACATTTGTTTTAGACTTTGATTTACTCCCAGAAACCCATTTATTACAATAAGCATGAAGATGATTAAAGCTACCACAATAATAACAAGCCTTATTGAACATAACAAAGTCATCACCTAGTTGTTGTGACTTAAGGTTGTTCCAATTTCTTTGGCTTCCCCTAGGTTTGTTATTACAATTTTTACAACTTTCAACTGTTTTCAAAACAGTTTTAGCCTTAGCTTTAACTTCTACTTTCTTAGGACTGTTTGGTCCTACTTTGATTCCTTTGATAGGAATAGTTTCAACTTCATCATCATCAGATACCCAATCTTCAATAATTAGGACATCTGGTCTCTTATCAGTGAGCACCTTAGAGAGTGGGGCATTCTTAGCACTCTCAGAAGGTTCACTTATCACTACAGATTTAGCCAATGGTTTGTTCATGACTTCATGCACACCTGATTCATCAAGATTTGATCATGGAGGACAAGGGATTCCTCTATAAGGAGGTGGACATTCATTGTATCCTATCCCTGATTTTATTCTCTTATTCATCTGATTCTCTACTATGCTCCTAGTACACTCAGAAGCATTTTCCAATTTAGTAACAGTCAGTTGAATATTATCTCTAGCCAATGTAACTTTAGTACACTCATTCCTTACCATTTCTATTTCTGAATCTTTCAAAAATATTTGTCTATTAAGAGCAGCTTTAGCATCAGAAAATGTGAGTTCATTTTCTCTATAGTGAATGATTTGTTTTTCTAGTTTGGCCATACCACATTGATGGTTAAATAAGGTTTGTTGGGTTTTTCTGTGTTCTAAAATTTCTGTATCATAAGATTTTCTTATAATTTCTAATTCTTTAAGAAATTCACAATTGCTAGAACATTTGATAGTTTGTACCTCAGGAGTGGAGAATGCCATCAAAGCCAATTCATCAGAAGTTGACTCATCTTCACCCATGAAACTCCAATCAAAACCCATGCCATCAATAGCAACCATTGCTTTTGGCTCAGCAACTTCAACAACCTTACTCTTGCTTTCAAAGCTTCCTTTCTTCTCAAAGCTTCCTTTATTCCTGTTGTCAAACCCTCTACCCTTGTCATCCTGCTTCTTAGGTCTTCTACACTCTCTAGAGTAGTGACCCATCATGTGGCAGTTGTAACACTCCACTTTTGACTTATCATAGCCAGCAGGCTCATTTCCATTTATCATTATCTTCTTGCCAGTCCTCATCAACAACTTCTTAGCTCTAATGCTTAAAAGTGAGAGTTGCCACTTTATGTCCATCACTTCAAGATCATCAGGATGAATCTCTTGAAGGTCTTCAAAAGTTAATACGGACCCATTGTGTTGAGATGTAAGAAAAGCACACCCAATTGTTTCATCTAAAATGGATTTGGTACTACTTGAAGTACTAGCAGTACCAAAGGTTGTACTGGCAGTACCTTCTTCTCTGCCACCTTTTTCTTCATTATCAACCTTTGAGATGCTTGGGGATGAAACAAAAGCCATATTTCCTTAACTTGACCCAGTAGTCTTCTTTACTTCATGTTCTACAATTTTGAAATTGTTGTAGAGATCATTGAGACTCATCTGGTCAATATCTGGCTTGTTCTTCCAGACAATGACATGCATAGACCATTCTAAAGGTAAACTCCTAAGAAATTTAGAGTTTAGGTCTTCTTGAGTTATCATCACTTCATGGATGGCTAACTGACTTGCAAGCTTCTGAAGTCTATTGAACATACTGTCCAAAGACTCATTGGTTGTGGCTGTGAAATTCTCAAATTGTTGTTTGAGAAGTGTTTTCTGTGTTTTCTTGGTAGCATCATTACCACCAAACCTAGCCACAATTGCTTCAAAAAGGGTTTTGGCATCTTTGTATTTGTTAAAGATCAGAAGTTGATCATTTGGAATAGTCATCAGTAACATACTCCTTGCCTTTAGATCATTTCTCTTCTGAACTTTTTCATCTGCATTTGATGGTTGGTCTTGTATTCTTGTTACAAGAGCATCATTTACTGTTGTAGTGGTGATCTCCCAAAGTGCATAGTCCTGCACTTGAAAGTATTGTTCAACCCTTAGTCTCCACATTTCAAACTCATTTTGCTTAAGTAATGGAAGTTTAGCTGCAACATTTGTTTGAATATGTTCAACATCCATTGTTCTTTTAAATTAGTAAATATCAAGCCTAGCTCTGATACCACTTGTGGAACGGTTTTGTTCTTGATTGAGATATTTATGTATTGAATGTGTTTAGCATGCGGAATCTACTACAACACACTTAAAAGAACACAAGGTGGTGAGTTTATGTAAACGTGAGAATGCAATGAACAAAGAACACAACTTTGGTTTAACACAAAACGATTCAATATTATTGATGAAATAATACGGATGATCTAAATATCACCGGGATTACAAAGTAATCTTGAATCTAAGATTGTAAAAGGATTTGTGATTTGAAGTAAGTAAGTTACTTGAGAGATAGTTTGGTTTAGGTTATTGGTTGTGTAAGATGCATGCATGAAGAAGTGACTAAGATATCCTTTTATAAGATAAGGATATCTTATTACATGTTGTCAAGTGGAAGAGTATTATACTATACTTTGACTATATTGGCGCCTACAATTCAATACAACTACCCATGTACAACTCTGATAATATTCTTCTGTCACCACAGAAGACTAATCTACTTCTACATAACGTATAACAATGTACAAAGACTAATAATTCAACTAAATATCTATTACAAAATATCTAATCGACTTGACATAAGCTTGGCAGGCTCTTCATCAACCAGCAGTACCTTCTACCCAGAAGGTACTGGTAGAACATCTTTATACACTTCAAAATCAACTAGCAGGCTCTTCAACATCTTTGGCAGGCTCTTTGACTTTGATCATTTTATTCCCAACAGAATGATACCCTTAGGACCTAAACAGGCTAGTACTTCTAAGGAAATAAAGAGAAGAATCGATGACTATTCCAAGATAGTAGTTTGGATTATTTCATGTATGAAAATTTCAAGAACGAAATTAGGTAGTACAAATAAGATCTTAAGATCTTGCTGAGTGGTAAGATACTATCGTGTCTCTAGATCTTTTTAATGAATTCTGGTGATTATCGAGTTCAAGTAGGAATTTAATCTGAACATAACCCTAGTAAAACTATTCACAGTATTTGAAAATTTTAAGTTAAACATATTTAGTCAGACTAAGTTCCACTGTCCCTAGGTTAAATATAGGTGACTAGACTATATTTAGCCAAGGTTCGATAAAATTTTCAAATACCTAAATTAGTTATACTTGTGATATGTCCATAGCTTTTGAGAAAATGTCCACAAAGCAAAGGCGATGTCAAAACCATTAAGTTGCAAGTCCCGTCCATACAAGACTTGTAACCTATGTTTTCACATTCCATTGCATAGAAGATAGTACGGGTAGATACGTGTAGAAAGGAAGTTTTAGGTAATTCTAAAATAGTCCACACTGGGCTAGAATCATGAACGTTTAACAATGAAGGTTTCAGAAGAGAAATTTGATAAATGTAGAGAAAGTTGCTGAACTTCAGCTTTTGTAGATGATGGATTAGTTTGTCCTTTAGAAATCTCATATCTTGTATTTCCATTAGGGAAATCGATAGACTGTGACGGGTTTTGATATCGTATGAAATGATATTGATGAGGTGATGAAATAGTTCCAGAGACCATTGCACAATTCACAATGTCTGGGAAGCAGATTAGACCATTGTGCAATTCACAATGTCTGGGAAGTAGATTAGACCATTGTGCAACTCACAATGTCTTTGGAAAATAACTGACACCATTGTATAAATTACAATGTCTGGGAAATAGGAAAGACCATTTCAATTAGTTACAATGTCTTGGACATAAAATGTTGGAGTAGGAACATGATTGGGAGAATATGGTTTTGCCGAAATGCCCTAGAATAGGCATATGCAGATATGTTTAGTCCATCGTTTAGATACAATGATTGAAAGTATATCGAGTGTGTATATATTAATATACTAGTATTTTAGTGTAGCATAACATGCCTAAAAGTTATATAATCGTCTAGAGGATGGAAGGCACGAAGAACGAAATGCTATAAAACATTTTTTTGTGGAAAAGCAATTATAGTTTTAGTCTCAATTAGACCCGTTTCTCTATAACATGGCTCTGATACCAATCTGTAACACCCCCAATTTCATAAATGCAGCGGAATTCAAACTGAGTGTTACTTCATGGCACAACAATTATAACAATAGAAAACGAACTCTAATTGAGTCATTTTAAAAGAGTTATCATTCGAATTATATAAATATCAGAGTTTACACAAATGAGGTCCCAGTAGTTTCACGGTTTACAAATTACATTAAATGAGTTTTCGAATGATAATAAAATTTATAGCCCTCTTGAGTATCCGTGCTCCTCCGTGTCAGCCTCGTTCATTATGGACCTGAAATACATGCTTAAAACTGTCAACACAAAGGTTGGTGAGTTCATACAGTTTGTTGAAATAATTGTGGAAACTTTGTAAAAATCATTGTGACAAGTATATGTAAATACTAACTATGGATTTCTAGGATTCCAAGTGTATGACTATTGTACTAAATACAATATCACATGTAGGTAGTGTTTCTGTTGCTCTTAGTTCTTGACATCGAAACCCTAAGTTTTCTGTTTCTGACTGGCTCACAATTGTACCAAGTCTGTTGGTTTGTTATTATACCAATTCTATTAGTTTCGAGATTACACCAAGTTCATTAGATCACATAGTTTGTACCAAGTACATGAAATCATCCCATTTATCCCGGAAGGGGGCCACCAATCATTCTGTGTCTAGGTGTAATACACAAAAATCTAAAACACGCAAAAAGACCAAATTGCCCCTGAAACTTAAAATTTGATTAATAAAGCATTTGAAGTACCAAATAAATCCCAAACTCTTGGAAATTAACCATATGTGAAGTAAGAAAATTTTGCCACAACATTTTAATGTTTTACAATGTACAAAAATACTTGTCACACAATATGAACCGAAAATATATATATTTGTATGTTTGATTATTTGTTTTACATTTAAAAGGATATAACATCAAATAAATTAAGATAAATATCAAATAAATATGGAAATAATTATTGATTTCAGCTAATTGATCCTTTTAGCCTTTGATGGCCGAAAATCATGCCATCCCTCCCCTATATCTCGGTTCTATTTTTTTTCCCATTTATTTCACAAACCGAAACCCTAAACCAAACCAAAAATCCTCTCAAGCTCATACGATTTTCTGGAAGCAAGTGGGTATTTTTCTAGTGTTCATCAAGGTCTAAGGAGGCTGGGAAAAATAAGCTTTGGGTCGTAGAAAGATTGGTTCGATCGTGGGATTTTATTTGTGTCGATTATTCAAACCGAGAGGTACAAATTCTTGTGCTTAATACACATGTTCTAAAATTCATCTAGCATTTTTTGTACGACCTTTATATCATATATGACTCATATAAATTGGCTAGATCGAATCATGCAAGCTTATTTGATCGTAAGAATTATTAAGATCGAAAACAAAAATAAAATACAAAATGACTCATACGAATTTTCTGAGCTTCAAGCATACTTTTTCTGGGTTCTAATATAATCATATCACTTTAGAAAATATTTGTTTGATTTGTTGAAGCTTAGATCGATCGTGGTAATTTTATGTTCTAACCGGATTTTAAGAAAACAAGAGAAAAAAATTATGAAACCCTAATCGAATGAATTAGGGTTAAGTTATAATGATTGTGGAATGATTGTGCAATGATTTGATAAATTAGGGTTAGGGTTTATATGTTTTTAGTGTTTACCGATTTGAAATGAAATTAAAAGGGGTTGTTTTGTAATTATTGAAACTTGTGGGGTATTTTTGTAAGGTTATTTAGATCTGGGGTAATGTATAAAAAATATTAAATGAGGGTCTTATGTGTAAAATTTGCAAGAAAAGATTTAAATTGTAATTATGTTATTCGAATTGCATTTATTCAAAATGGAGGGACTAAAAGTGTAAATTCTGGAAACTTAAGGTTATTCGGTGTAAATAATGATATAAAGGGTGTAATGTGTAATTTTGAATATTTAAGGGCTTAATATGTAATTATTAATAATTTATGTTTCGAATTATAAGTTTTGTAAATTCAAGGGACTAATTGTGTAAATTATGAAATCTGAAGGGGTATTCGTACCACATATAAATTTAAGGGTATATTCTGTAATTTGGTAAAAATAAGTGCTCGATTTGTAAATATAAACATGGTAAGGATTAAATTGTGAATTATGTAAATATATGGTTTAATTTGTAATTTAATTAACTAAAGGGGTATAAATTGTAAATTGTTAAACCTAAAGGGTTAAAAGTATAATTCTGGATAACTCATGATTTAAAATGAGTAACTTGTGATATTTTCAGTTTAAACCTTTAACTTTGGTATATTTATATTTAAAACCCTAATTATGGAAATCTGCTAATTATGGAAATCTGCTAATTATGGAAAAATCTGCTAATTATGGAAACCTGCTAATTAAGGAAACCTGCTAAAAATAGAAAGTTACTAAATATGGAAAGTTTCTATTTTTTAAAAGTTACCTGAAAAGGAAAGTTTCTAAAAATGGAAAGCAGACTAAAATAAGTAATCTGAATTAAATAAGCTTTTAATAAGACAGTCGTGAATTCGTGTAGATTCGCCGAAGATGGAGTTTGCTTCCGACCTTTATATTTCCTGTTATGTTTTCACTTGCAGTATAAGGTACAGATATTCTACCCTTTTTTCAGTAAGAGTGTCTTCTTTCTCATGACTTATAGATCTTGATTCGTTTTAAGATTCCCTAAGCCATTGCTATGTTTCCCCTACACTTTGGTTCATTTGTTTGATTCATTTAGACTTTGATGTTTGATATGACCCTTTTGCTTTGAGCCTCTATAATGATACATTTGATATTCGTTCGTTACCTTGTGATATTAGTATTCGACTCACTTGATGCTTCGAAGGTTCATTTGATTTTGGTAACTAGACGTGAAAACCTTTTTAATTATATCCTGGAAATGCTTTGAGGAAAACTTATTTTAAAATGATGTTTATGAAATATGCGATACCACTTTTATTTGGAATCTTACTAAACTTTTATGAAAATTACTTTTAAAGACTACTTTTGTGAAAATAGTTAATAAAGATCATTTTTGATGAAAACCATTTGATAAAGATTTCTTTAAATGAACCATTTGATTATGAACTTTTGATCGGTTCGTTTGGATTCATTTGACTTTGATATTGGATATGAACCCTTTGCCATGAACCCTTTGATATTTGGACTTTGACTATGATTCGATGACTTAGACTATTTGAACCTTTGCTATTATTTGGACCTTTGACCTTTGACCCTTCAGTTTGATACCCGAGCCAAGTTCGTTTCCTAGCCATGAAGGTAACATGGCCGTGTCATTGATGCACCTTTGGCATGACTCACGTGTGGGTGAGTGATTTCTCACACCGTCCCCATATTGTTCGTTGCATGCACATTATATTTATTATGGCCAATATTATTGTTCGGGGGACGTATGGGTTGCAATCCTAGGTTCGTGTTCGTGGACTTAACATGATTTGATATTATATATTGTTCGGTGACTGATGCTGGGTGCAATCCACGTCTTTCACAAGTTCGGGAGTTAGCTACTCCATTTGAAGAATGAGGACACCCCTCATATTATCTGATTATCTGAGAGGTCTCCCCTCTATATGATTATGAAGACATGGTTACTATATTTGGTTCGTGTTCGGGCTCGTGGTGGATTACTGACCTTCCCTTTTCCCTTTCTTACTTTGTACCTTTGTCTATACCTTATGTTATTCCATTGCACTATACCATATATGTTCGTTTCCTTTTGCTTTCGTTTTCGTTTATATATATCTGTTCACTGGGCATTTTAAGCTAAGCCGCATTTCTTTTCCTGCGGCAGGTTTTAGTTGGAAGCTGGGTATGAGTGAAGAGACTTTTAGACTTAGAAGACCTTGATAGTTATTCTGAAGTAGAGATTATTAGAAGGATTTGTATTTGCAGACTTAATATTTAGCTTTTGTTGTAGCTTTGTAGTTTCTGTATTTCATTTGTAACCTTTGAATTCTTGTATTACTTGAATGTTTGCTTTGTTTTGATCTGATATGAAGCCATTAGTGTGACATCATTACCCTTGACGGGTTGGGGTGTTACACTAGGTTACGTTGTTATACCCCCAAAGCGTTGAACATTGTTTGTTATCTCGAACATTGTTTGTTATTGCACTATCATTATGAAAACCAAAATGTAAATCTCGTACTAATAGAATTTGGAATAATTGTTCCAATCATAGGCTAGTAGGTAATCTGTTGTTTATACCAAGTGTTCTCCAATATTTGTTTCCGTTTGTTTGCTCTAACTGAGTCAACTTAATGGTTATATTAATCCCAATAGATCTAACCATCATATTCGTACTCACTATGCATAGTGCTTAATGGTCCATGATATAGAAACTCTAAGTAAGGAAATAATGTTAGTTTGCAAGTAATCGAAATTGAAATAAAAATAGTTGAGCATATATCTCCCCTAAAGTAATATAAAGTAATTAAACGAGTAAAAGTAGGGCAATAACTCACAGTAATATGTAAAGGTTTAGAGTACTTGTGAAAGTAAAAGAAAGTAGTTGAGCATGTACCTCCCCTAAAGAGTTTATAAAGTAATTAAATGAGTAAAACTGGGGCTATGACTCACCACGAGTTGGATGATGTTTAAGGATATAACGAAATCGCTGGATAAGCCAGGAAAATCTCTTCGTGCAACCTAGAATAATTGTTGCAACTTAGGTTTGAAATAATGTCTAAGAAAACATAAATGAGCCTATATATGTCCTTATATTGATCATGATGTAGTACTTGGTAGATTGTGTATGTCGTTTTATAGAAATGGTTTATGCGATATTTTTAGTTTAGATATCTCATACTACCGTTCGAGCCATCACAATTCAGAGGTCATGCGGTAAACGTTCGAAGAGCTAGGACACTTTAATTCATCGATCCGTTTACCCAAATGAAACACCTCACATGAAGCTCTCTAGTTTTGTAGTGTTCCATACGGAAAACATATGTTTTGGCCGTTTGATTATAGTTTAAGTGGTTAAATGGTTTGAAAAATAAGTTTGGTCATAATCCGCAAGTGAGTTTGGGTAAATCTAAATGTCTAATGAAAGTTATATGGTACTTGATTTAGAGTAAGTAACTTAAATGGTTTTAAAAGTTCTCGTCGTTTTACAAAAGTTACTATTCCGAAGGTAAAATAAATTTAGAAAAGTTTATTTTAAATGAAGATTGTTATTTTATGAAGTTCATTTTGTTTAGTGAGTAACTAGTTTTGAAAATCACATGGTTCTTAATTATTTGACTAGTGAAAAACTAAAGTTTTGATGCCGAAAAAGTGTTTTATATTTTGAGGCAGAAAACTGCCTTTGTTTGGTGTTTCCAGGCTGAGTTTCCTTACAGTGGACGTAAAACATCGTTCCAGACAACTTTCGTGTTTTAACTTTTTGGTAGTTTTTAACTTTCGTGTTTTAACTTTTTGATGAATCGGACCAGAAGTGCCATTAAAATTTTCCAAATCTGGGCAGTGAGCTTGTTGGCAGTTTTTAGGTTCTAAGTTTCGCTAACTTTTTTTTACTATAACTTTTGACTCGTTTATTTATTTTGGGTGATTGAAATTGCTACGTTTTTCTTGTAAAATCCTCTTTAACAGTAAGTAATTACTCAAGGTCATAGGTATTTAGTTTGGTTTTTTTCATAGCATAAATTCACTAATTTTACTTGTTTACTTACATAGGTTAAGATATAAATATAAGCTTGATTTCTAAGGATTTATACATCATGATATCAATATAACTAGGCATATATAGCATAGATTAACATGAGAAAACATGTAAATAGAGTTGATCATGAGTGAGATAGGTTTTCTTACAACTTTTGGCTTTCAATAAGAAAGGAATATCAAAGACTTTGATTGAGCAATTTCTCCACACTTCTAGCAATCCTTCTACACCCTTGTATTCTTGAAGGACTTTGTGTTGAGATCTTAGGTGACTTGAGTAGATTTAAACTCAATAGGATCACCTAAACTTGCAAGGAATTTGATGTAGTTTACTTGATCTTCACTTTGGAGGTGTAAAACTTAGAGTTATATGATAAATTGTGATTGTGTTTGTAGTGTATGTTAGGTGAACGACCAAGAGGGAGGGGAGAGGGTATTTATATGAGTTTTAGTTAGTCAAAGGAGGTGCCAAGGGTGGTGATTTATCATACTTACTAGCTAAGTCTTGATATGTGTCATAAGATGAAGAAAACTTAAGTCTTAAGGTTGAAATGTGTAACCAATCCATCCAAGGTCAATCCTAACCTAGACAAGTGTCTTACTTAGTCATTAAAAACGTCCATGGGCTGCTATGAGGAGGTGTAATGAGTTTTGGATATTATCTTGGCTTTACGGAGTGAGTTTTGATCCCGGTAATCGCTAACTATAAGCCGTTAAGTCACGAAACTTAAAATCGGGTATCCTAAAAATACGTGATGAAGCGAAAAGTGTACCGCTTTTCGGGGGTCATTTAAGCCCTAAATCGTATTTATTTGATCAAATATTGCCCTAAATCGTTCCTTTTGTCATTTTAGGTACTTTGGAGAAGAAATCTGGAAAAGGAAGCATTTTGGACGTTTTTGGAGCATAAAAGTGAAGAAAACGACAAAGTCTCAAAATTATGCTGGAAAGTACCTTTGACGGCGTCAGGGATTGTTCCAGACGGCGTCACGGCTTGGCAAAAAAGGTGGATATGAAAATTACTCATGATAAGCCAGAGAATTTGACAATGGAAAGTCTGACGGCGTCACCCTTTGAAGTGATCAAGGTCGTCACGGTTTAAGCTAAAGAGGGACGGCGTCAAGCTCATTTCTGACGGCGTCAAGCTTTGATAAGCCAGAGCGGATTTTGGAGGTCTAAAGAGGGACAGCGTCAGGAAGGCCATCCGGGAACCCTAGACACGGCGAGGTGACGGCGTCAAGATCTATAACGTGACGCCGTCAGCCCTTAAACTCTATATATAGTTTTGCAATTTTTTGTCATTGGTGTGCAACTTTGTGAGGAGAAACCCTAAGACGAATTTCTGCCATTTTTAAGGGTTTTCATACCCTTGGATCTCCCATGTTTAATTGAAGATAAGTTATCACTTAATCAATCAATATGTCTATGTGTTGTTTGATTATATCTTGTTCTTGTCTTTTGATTAACATGCTAGGCTAGATTTATCTTGTGTTTGCTTAGATCTAATGAAACCTATCTATTGATTATTGGTTATTAGTGTGTTATTAATTGTATTGGATGATTGTTTATCGATGTTAGGCTTAAGAAAACTGGCTAACTTCCTATACGGTAACTTGCTTGAACGTCTTAAGAAACATGAACCAATGCGTACTAAGGTTTTTATGGTTGTATTTAATGCATGAGCGAATTCTAGTGATCCCATGTTAGGAGCTTCCTAGCCGGCTCGACATAGGAGTGAAGTAGGAGCTCATAGAGTTGGGGAAGTACGTACGCCACCCCACGATTGGTATTAAGGAATACACCCGTCATCCACGTGATTAATACACACTAATCAACCGGTAAAAGATAGTTAGGGAGTAAGGAAATCTAAGTAAACACATTTCTCTCCATATAAGTTTCACAACCCTTTTCATTTTCAGTTATTTTATTTTATTTGCATTTGTAGTTATTTGGGTTAGTTGACTAGCAACTAATTCCGCCCACTCCTTCAAACCCGAGATTTTACTTGCTTTCATAAAAAATATAAAAAATACAAAAAGAATCTTCTCTCACCCTTAGACCTAATTAGAGTAGTTTTTCAATCCTAACGACACTATTCCCTGTGGAGAACGATCAATCCCCCGTACTTACCACTACACTATACTACATCGGTCAGGTACACTGCCTGGTGGGGTTGTAAGCCTCTTGAGATCCCTCGAGAGGTAAAACCTGTTGTAAGGTTGCAAAACCACGCATCAATACGAAACTTATAAATATGTTAAAACTTATCAATATGCTCTATAATAGCATATTAAATGAATGATAAGTTTTATCGGGGTGCTTAAAGTCGTGAAAACCTAGAAACGTATGCTTAAAACGAGTAAAATGCAAAACCGGAAAATGTAAAAATCCAATACTTGTGAAAATGTCGTAAGATGTAAAAACCACATATTTCTCTTGTTTGTAATTTTGTATGGACATATTGGAATGTTTAAATGACGTTTAAACCTAAACGTAAATCTCAGACACGGTTTTGTGAAACCTGCAAAAATGACCCAACGAGTGTCAAACTCTCGTGTTATCATGAAAATAGGTTAACTTACAAGAATGTAGAATAAAACTTTGGGATAATGAATAGTAAAAGTAAATAGTAACCCAAAAATGCGAATTGTTACATTTTGTTCTATAGGTTGAAAGTCACCTATGCTAATAACATGCCAAATATCAAGATCTTTTGATTTCACATTAGTTTTGAATATTGTTTTCCAATAAACGAAACTGTCAGCTTCGAAAAGTGGTGGTCTTTGCATAGATTGCCCTTCTTCATATTTTTCAAAATCCATTGATCAATTCAAGTTTTTAAAATACAATATACTTTAAAAATCTTGAGTGACCCACTCAAATACTAATTGTAGAAACTAGAAGGGGGGGTTGAATAGTTTCGCCGTTTTAATTACGTTTTCAAAAAAAAATCAAGTTTTTTTTAAAATCTTTTAGATTCGAAGTTTATGTGATATCAATACAACAATATATGAACACAACAATTAAAAGTAGGTAAAAGTAAAGGAAAGAAATGATTAAACCGTGACACAGAGATTTATAGTGGTTCGGCTACGAAGCTCACCCTTTGCCCTACTCCTCTCCTCGAGTATCACACTCATGAGTTTCACAAACACTAAGTCAACACGCACCCTTATTGCGGAACAAACCGTACAGCAACGCTTACACCAATTAATGACACTAAGCGGAATATCGAGTCCTAATCCTAGCTAGAACCAATCTACACGATATCAACTACAACACACTACGCAATTCGAACCAATATTAAGTCCGAATCAACACAAGACATGATTCCGATCTTACATGCAAGTCGGATCTTACACAATAATTGAGATACAAAGAATGTAGATTAAGGAGAGAAACGTAACAAATGTTACGAGGTGAAAGACTATTCTTCAACTCTTCGTTTCTTGACGAATACGAGCCTTCTTCTCTTGCAATTAGAGGTAGGATGAATGTGATCACTTGTAAACAACTTACAACACGTTAATGTAATAAAATAAGAGAGTTTAGAATGATTTAAGAAGACAGAAAGTTTAGTGCTCAAGAGGTGAATTTTTCTACGTGAAATAGTGTAGTATTGATAGAAACCAGGAGGAGCGAGGACTGTCCTTTAGACCTTGGACAGTCCCGTATATATAAGGGAACATCGCCATGTTTACGGGACCGTCCCGACAAACGCGCCTATTTTTGTCCTGGTGTGTGGAAAGTTTATCTGGTGAAAATTTATCTGATTTTGGGCTACAAACATTTCTTTATAATTACAAAAATACTTTTGTAAAAATGTTTTGTCACATAAAAATGTGAGGTTTTAAGAAAATGTATTTTCTTTGATCTCTTAACTAACTTGGTAGATTATTTATTCATACCTTAAGTGATGTTGTAGCCGAAACGAGTTTTCTCAATTAGAAACTTATTAAACGTAGTTTTACGTAACGTGATTTTATATTTTGTGACTATCAAAACATGTAGAGACCGAAAAATGCAAATGACGTTTTTGACATTATTTGTATTAACATTGATGTTACTAACAATGTTCTTTAAATCCAACTTGTTCCTGTCCAAGTCATTCAACTTAGAAAATCTGAGGTAGTATGACTTGATAGACTCTCCCCAAATGGATGTCACAATTCGCATTTTCGAGTCTTTACTATGCACGGGATTGCATCATTTCAATTTACGTATGTTCATTAAACGTTACCACTCAGTCATTACTACTAATATTATACTCAAATACTCCCGATTATGATCCTAATATAGTTCCATGCTAATTTTAATGATATGAAATTTATATTATTAATTTACCCGGTGTTTTGAAACCTTTTGCGATATTTTACGTTAAGAGCTTATAACTCCGTCGTTTTGCGATATTTCATCACGAACACTATTTTAACACCCGATTCTTATCAGTAACATGATTTCATAATTTTCACGACTTCGTCGAATTTTATTTTTATTCGTCACGTTTTATTTTCAGTTAACCCGGTACCCGATAACCCCGAAATTACACACTAAACTAACTAAGACTTATCCTAAAAAAATGTTTTAAGAAAAAAATCCACATGCTAAAGCTTCTTGGAGAAGCTTTGCCACCCCCCCTAGTTGGCCTAATAAAACAAAAGGCCTTAATGGCTTAATTTTACTTAACTAGTTTATATTTCATAACATATTTCATATCATTTTTAACTAAGCAAATCAAAGCAAAAACACTCTCTTCTCTCCCTCTCTAGCTCACGGCACCAACAAGGAGATCAAGGGATTCCATAAATTTTTGAAGATCAAGTTTCATTCTAGTCCCGAATACCTTCCTTGTTAGAGTTTTGTAATAAAAACTCCAAGGTTGTGGTCGTTTTTCATTCTAGCTCACCAATCATCAAGTAAGCTCAAGAACACCATTTTTGATCTTTACATACTTGCATTGTTCTTATATTGATGTATTTCCTATTTATTTTAAGAGCTATCCATGCAAAACCTATGTTATGTATACCACTTGTTTTATTTTTCGCTAAAACTATCTCAAACAACAGATCTGTACGTTTTATTAACATCCCCTCGAAGCCCACTATTTTTAGTGATGTTTAGGACCCATGATACCCTAAGAAGGTGTATGGTAGGATGTGTGCACTTGTGGAGTTGTGTTGTAGTCGTTTGATCAAGCCGCGAACCAAGAAAACGAGTTTTTAACATATATATATACCCGCTGTCCAGAAATGTAAACTTTGGAAAAATCAGTAAACATGGCGTTATTTTAGCTTTCATATTTAGAAAGTACTCTCAAACACGAAAACGTGGTTGCTTGAATCACTAAAAACCGGGTTATAACGAAGGAGATACGATGTTTTAAAGTTAGCAACGCAAAACTATTATTTTCAGAAAATGCGGGCTGTTGGCCGAACTTCAGGGGACAGAACGAGGTGTTAGCCATAGTCTAGCTGAGCCGAGCCACTGAGAATATGTTAGTTCATGTTATGACGATCGCGTGGATATAAAGAACATTGAAAACCGACTTGTAACAACCAAGATATGAATTTCTGAAAATCCGATTAACAAAACTTATTTTGACAGCCTCACTATAATTCCAATATTTTCTAAGTATAAACAGTTTTGCGAGGCACCATCTTACGAGCTATTTTCCCGTTGAGCGAGACGGTTTGAGCCATAAACTCCTTGAGGTGAAACGAAGTATTCCCGGCCTATTTTCCAAATCAATCGACCGCTTGTTGATTGAACTTATAATGAGTAAGTTATGAATTTCCTAGTATCGCCAAAAACAACCATTATATAAAAATAAAAAGTGTAAAACTAGCAAGTCGCCAAGTTGGTGACCGATTATCTACATGATCGAGACGTGTATGATCAAAGGTCAAAGGAGACGGCTGAGAGATTATGTCACAAAGATTTCAAAAGCATCAAGTTCTATTACTAACTCTTAACGTACAATATTTTGCGACTAGCTTTGCGAGGCCGTTCAGTCATATTTTCACCAGTTGTAAAAGTAATATTTTGCGACGAAACTATTTTATTTGACAATAAAACATCAAACAAGGATCGTGGAGTGCCGTTCCAACATATTTACACGAAAAGTAGTTCATAACTTGCCGAGACGTCAAAAATGTAGTTTTCGACGATAAGCGTTATTTTCAAAACTAACGAGTGGTATCGTTAACATACGTAATTGCATGAGTAGAATCATTTCATTTGCTTACCTTAGATCATATCATTCACATTAGGTCGCGGTTAGAGACCGAGCCTCATTCCAGCATATTCACTACTAGTATTGTTGCTATCGCATCAGGTGAGTTTTCATAGCTCCTACTTTTATACGTTTTGAACTTTTGGGGGAGATACATGCTTAAATTACTTTTCTCGTTTATCAAATACGCTCTGCATTGGTATGCAAGACATCTAATACGCTTTGCATTGGTATGCAAGACATCTAATACGCTTTGCATTGGTATGCAAGTCATCTAATACGTTTTGCATTGGTATGCAAGTCATCTATTCTATTGTGCATTGGTATGCAAGACATCTATTACATTGTGCATTGGTATGCAAGTCATCTATTCTATTGTGCATTGGTATGCAAGACATCTATTACATTGTGCATTGGTATGCAAGTCATCTATCCTAATCATACTATGTTAGCATTGGGTTGTAAACACACAGGTTGCAAGTCTTGAATGGGCAGGGCTTGGAACTGAGTGGATTTACAATGCCTATGCTATGGAAACTTTCTTTAAACGCTTTTCAACTTATTTATAACAAACTCTATGAACTCACCAACCTCGTGTTGACACTTTAGCATGTATTTTCAGGAACCAAGCAATAGCACGCTACTGGAGGCTTTTGGCAGGGCATGGCATGGTCATAGAAGACTCTGATAAAACATTTGGGACCGCTTAACTTATTTTATGGGCAAACTTCCGCACCACTTTTCATTATGTAAATTTAACACTTTTGACTTATCAAATATATTCTAAATGATTGATGTGAAAACCGTTCTTTACACTTGTGTTATGATACCAATTGAGTTGCACCCCAAAGACATTACTTTCCGCTGCAAACCATTTTTGGGGGTGTGACATGATAGACTCTCCCCAAATGGATGTAAGCTGATCAAATTCCTATAGCAGAGTAGCTTCTTTCTCTTGAATTCCAACCTTTGTTCCCTGCATCTTCCTTTGAACCCAATAAACATATCTCATGCACACTACTATAGTTGTCCACGGTCTCATAGACTTGAACTCGTAGTCCTAGTAGTAGCATGTGAATGTCTTGATCATGAGCTAGAACTTGTGCTTGTTCAGTTTCAGATAGTTCTTCTCCAATTTTTAGTCTGATAAAAGGAAGTACCGGAGGGGTACGGGTTGCATCACCAGGGTCATCGATCTCTCTGAACTGATAAAGACCCTTCAGAATTGAATTGACAATTAGGTTCCCATTAGGTTTACTCTTAGCATAGCGAATGATACGACTCGACCATTGTATGTAGCTACCCCTTGATAGAGGATGGCTCTGAGAACCAGCAGCAAAGATGTCTTGTTGAGTTGCCAATGATGAAGTGTGAAGACTTAATAATGGATCTATGAAATGATAAAGGAGTTGTTTATGAATTTGGTTGTTGATGTAAATGATCTTGGTTGTTCAAGATTAAGGATGGTTAATTCGGTTGTTCATGAGTTAATTCAGTTGTTTATGTGAATCCTTAATTCATTTTAGTTTTTCTTGGTGAGTTCATAAGTTATTTCAGTTGTTTAATTTGGTTTTGCTATTTCATTTGTTCTTCAAGTTGGGAACTTAATTTGGTCATTTTTGAAAAAGTGTAGTTGTTTCGGTTGTTCTTGACTGAGTTAAATTATCTCGGTATGTTATTTTGGTGCCACGTAGGAAAGGTAGTAGAGGATTAAAATGACCGAGATAAGTAAAAACGACCGACATTAGTCAACGATTGAAGTAACTAAAAATAACCGAGGTAACTAATTTCACCGAGCTAAGTCAATGACTGAAGTAACTAAAAATGACCAAGGTAACTAATTTGATCGAGCTAAATCAACGACCCAAGTAACGGAGACCGAGGTAATGGTTATCAAGGTAACTAAACGACTGAGATAACACTTGTAATTTTCCTAATTTTCTGGGCCACTAACTTGACCAAGATAATGCTATGAACAACCGAGATACCTAATATGACTGAGACAACTTTCTAAATATGTGAGTTTTACACCAAAATCAACCATAAACATAACTTTGCAAGTTTTTAATTGATTCTTTTTGCATAGAACTTTTCAAAACATCAAATACATCTTAAAACACAAACTTTAAGCATTATAACCACAAAATCTATGAGTTTGATTTTGAACCTAACGGTTAAAAAAATGTAAAAAAAAAATTCAAAAATTCAAACTTTGATCTTGTTTTCAAATCCAAATCACTCCTAAATCATTATGTGGCTCTATTATTAATTGTAGGTCACAATAATATCAAGATTCACACTAAGATTTGAAGGTTTTATCCTAGAGAGAGAAAGAAGAACTGATTAGTTTAGAGAGATGGTGAGTTCCAAACACATGAAATGAGACATACACTCTCACATACACATGAGTGAAGGGTTTTATTCGGTTGCTTGGACTGAATGGGCCCTTGTTGGGCTTGGGCTTGAACTATATATTGGACTTGGTGCATTACTTACATATTTGTATATCTAACACATATCTAAAGCCTATTAAGATATTATTAACCTACTACACCTATTACAAGACTCGTATTAACTCTAATGATCGCCACTTTAAATGCTAACATGTATAATTCGGGATACGAAAAATGTAATATAGATGAATGCTGGTTGTAACACCCCAACCCGACAAGGGTAAAGATGTCACGCGAATGGTTTCATATCAGATATAACAAAGCATACATTCAAAAGTAATACAAAGATTCTCAAGGGTTACAAAGGAAGTACTGAAATAACAAGGTTACAAAAACAGAATACAAATTCTAACAATAAAATAACTTCTAATCATCTCTAGGCCAAAATAACTGTCAAGCCTTCTAGGTCCAAAGTCTCTTCACTCATACCCATCTTCCATCTAAAACCTGCCGCACACGAAAAGAAAACGTGCGGCTGAGCTTACAAAGCCCAGTGAACAGATATATAATAAACGGAAACGAAAGTAAACGGAAATAATCAGATGTAGCATAATGAAGGAGATATAAATAAGGTACAAGAGTAAAGGTTTAGGATAGTTATCCACCACGAGCCCAGAAACTCAAAGTCATAATCTCAAAGTCACATCTCAACATCATAGTCTCACAATCAGAGGGGATACCTCTCAGGCAACCAGATAATATGAGGGGTGGCCTCATGTATCAAATGGGGTGGAGTAGCTAGCTCCCAGAAATGTGAAAGGCGTGTAATGCACACAAGCACCAGTCACCTCAAAGTCATACTCAAAGTCATAGTTAAATCCACTAAACATACATGCCTAGGATTGCAATCCATACGCCCCCACTCAAAGTCATCTCAAAATCATAATCTCAGAATCATAATGGCCATATCATAATATAAAAGGGGACGGCGTGAGAAATCACTCCCCCACACAGGAGTCATGCCAGTGGTGCATCACAGACACGGCCAGGTTACCTTCCTGGCTAGGAAACAGAAAGGTGGCTCGGGTATCAAACTAAGAGTCATATCTCAAGGTCATCTCAAAGTCATATATCAGAAATGCATCTCAACGTCATATCAAAAGGTTCATACACAAGGGAACATAGAAATGGCCTGGGAAATCTTAACTGAATCATAACTCATAATCATAATCAAGGTTCACCTCAAAAGTTCATTTTTAAAAACTTCCATCAAAATCCATTTTAAACAATCTTTTATTTGTGCCTTTAATAAAACGATTCTTTAAAAGAAATTTTCACAAAATATTCTTTCAAAACAGTTTTTCATAAAAATTAGTCTTCCAAAATAGCCTTCATAAAAGTTAGTAACATTTATATAAAATGGTTTTGCCTCATTTTATAACACCCTTTTAAAATAGTTTTTCTCAAAACATTTCCAAGATATAAGTAGAAAAGGTTTTCGTAACATAGCTTCATATCAGACATCATATCAAATGGAATCAACAGGGAAGGTTCACGCAAAGGGGAAATCATAGCAATCGAATCATAAACTAATAGATCAGAATACGAAAGAGATCATGAGAAACCTTAAAAGAAAGGTCAGAATATCTATACCTTATACCGCAAATGAAAACACAACAGAAAATATCAAGGTCGGAAGCAAACTCCATCTTCAGCGAATCTACACGAATTCATAACTAACTTATTAAAAGCTTATTTAATTCAGGTTACTTATTTAGTCAGGTTTCCCGTTTTAGTAACGTTCATATTTTAGTAACTTCGGTTTAAAGTTCACAATTGATCAACTTAAGGTTTCATTACTGAGTTTGGGTTCATATAAGTCTAATTATATTATATCATTTTAAATGCATTTGAGGGCTTATACACTTTAATGAATCTTAAATGACATAACACACATATGTTCACACATTAAACTCTTGTTTAAATTCACTCCACGACACACCATTTTAACAGCTCAACAAGTGAGACCCACGCATGCATGAAACTAGTCCTATATGATCACACTCATACATTTGTTTCACTTATATACTCAGGTCTATATCTCATTATTCATGCATGATTCTATCCTCCTTTTTATATGTATATATAATCCCGTGAGATGCCAAATAGACGGGACAAGGTTAGGGCCAAAATGATTTGCATTACGATTATATGCTTTACATGTATTACCCACTTCATCGATTACCATGCGTACAAAACAAGACACCAAATCCCAACTTTATTTTAAGTATATATATTTAGATCAAGTTTAATTTCCATGCCTCATAATATGCTTTCCATTTCCAAAATTTCATCCGGTTCTATTTTATGCCTTCTTAATTATTGTATATTATCACATGTTTTACATGTGACTCATTTTATGTATGATGATATACAAAGAACCCATGCATGACACACGACTTAAAGTTTCTAGTTTTCTTAAGTTCATTAAGCGATCGAACCCATAGCTTATTAGGGTACGTTAAGTTATCATTAGGGTCGACGCTAGGGCGAATAACGACAGCCACAAGACCATGAATTGCAATGGTTTTAAAACAGATTTCATATATACCCATGTCCAATTTGCACGATTGAAGTTTCTAGCTTTTGTCTTTATTTAACTGTTTCTCGTGCTTATGCCAAATAAGGTTGGGTAATTTGTTGAAATCATTTCATGGATGAGTTAGTTATTATCATAACTAACATATAACTCCTTTAAACCAATGTTCTTCATAACGTAGACATGTACATGTTCTCCTTTATTCAGGTCATTTATTCAGAACAGGTAATGCACACTTATATATCCGTATTATCTTATTTAACGAAACGATGAGATTCGTTTCGCACATCAATCACGTATACATATAAGCTCTCATGTTTTATCATTTCATGTGACTTCAAGTGTTTCACTTATATATGTATTTTACATCGACCAAAGGTTATTTTCGCTTACGGTTATATATGTTTCACATGAACATGACGAGAAGAAAAACTAGTCGAAGGTAAGTGATACCTTTTTGTCGATATGGAGATGAACTAAAGAACAAGAGAACCTAGAACAACTCTAACCCATAACCTTCTGTACGCCAAGAATCTGGTTCGAACAACTACCCTTTTTGGACCCATCGAACCACGATCAACCCCCTCAAATAATTACCCTTGACCACGAATTATAAGCCACAGCAACACGCAGTACCTCGAACCCTTGATCAATGAGAGGAAATGATAACAGACTTGTGTGTTTATGCGTATTGCTTGTCGTGTGAAATGAATAGAGGAAAGAAAACGTATAAGAATTATGGGGAGCGTGTGTCTCTAGTTTTGGAAGGTAGTGATTATTATTTTTAATTGGCTTGACTAAAAGTTTGTTATGTAGGTGATAATTAGACCGAGATTTGGGGGATTGATTGAGTAAAATTCGGATATGATAAGACTAACTAAAACGTGTGATGACTAGGGAATTAAGGAGTGATTATCAACTAAAGTTTCCATATATCACATGTGTGTACAAATAAAATACTACTTGGCATCTACAATATTTTTAACGTGTGATACCATTTCATATGTTGTGTCATTTTCTTATAAGTTAGGTTAAGGTTCAATGTCTTTAAAAAAAAAATAATTCATGACGTATCGTATTCGATAGTAGGTTATATTCGCCAAACTTAGTAAAATTCAAATTATATGGGAAATTTAGGAAAGATGGATTTTCGGGTTTTACAATTCTTCCCCTCTAAAAAGAAAATTTTGTCCTCAAAATTTGAAGTCGCAAAGTTAAACGAAGTCGTGGCAAATCGCCAAAAGATCGTCAAAACATTCTCACGCTCGAGCAGGTTCTTCCAAACCAAGTAGTTTCTCATGACTCAATCTTGCCGATCAAAAAATTTCGGTTTCCTCAGAAAGACATATCGCTCAGGACTCACATCAAAAGAATGATATACCAAACGTAATAGATGATAATCGTATCCCATCAGAAGAGGTTCAGGGAAGATGTAGGATTGACGGATTTTTCGTCTGTGGGATAGAAATAGACAAGTCGAATGAAAACGTATCGAATTGTAGCAAACATGAGAGTAATATATGAGTTCAAACTCTTCAGATTCTCAAATAGTCTCGACTTCGGTATAACATTTCATAGGTGTTCTAAAAAAAACAAACAGGTCTTGCTCCTCAAAATCCAAAGCCTCAATCAACTTATAGCAGGTCATAATGAAACATAATCAACGGATGCGAAACGTACATATAGCAAAATGTAGGTGTACTTTTTAATAGTAACAGATCGGATCCATACCGACAGAAAACAGACGGTAGAAAGTTCTACAACAGAACCTAAAATTTTTATCGGAAGTACAGGGGTTAACAAACGCGTGTCGAGTATCCAAACGTATCCAGTCGTATAACGATGAAAGCAGATTAAACGCATAGGTAGAATGAACCTAAAGTCTTACTAATCCCAGATAATCCAACAGAGATCAAATTCTAAACTTCTTAGGTACTCCCCAAGATATCCTATGGCCACAATGAGTGCACGTTATGTGGTGTAAGTATTATCACGTTGATCAGGCATCATAATACTAGCACCACATAGATATGCCTTCATGATGATCATACTTTATCTCAAGTCGTAATCAAAACCACCTATCTTAATCCACCTAGTACTTCTACAGTCTCGAGGTCAACAAAATCAAATGCCATAGTCAAGAGGAAAAACAAAACTATTTGCAAGAGTATCAAAATCCCATATTGCCTATCCGAAGTGAGGTACGCCGTCACAAGCATCATATCTTCTACAACTCGCCAAAATCTATCAACACAAAGCCATCCCCGAACATACGAAAAATAAACACGAATTGAATTGCTTCTAGGAAACTTAAATCATCAGAGGATCTTATTACTTTATAACGAATTTTAAGAGGGTCAATGGAAATGAAAGTTAGTCGCCAAAATCTTCGGCCTTCATAGAATCAATTCTTCCAAACATAAAGGGTCTGTTTCAAAAATCCGTTCATTCAACACATCCAATCTCTTCAAGTCCGATTAATCCATCTTCGTTTGTCCATCAATCTGGAAGTGAAACAAAGTCGTGACTTGTATCTGGTTCATCAAGCCTCCTGCAGTTCTTCTTGGAATGTGATGGAGTCATGTGAATTCCTGGCACGATCTTCAAATCCCCTCATCATCCAGTCTGCTTCCGCTCTCAATTCATCTTAGTACAACCAAAATGAATAGGGAAGTGAGACTGTACGTCTTCATCAGCTCCAGGTTCGCCATCTTGACTAGATCTTCTGCACCGCCCACCCTTCTGCAATGAAAGGAATGTCTTCACTCTTCAGGGTAGCCTCCGTTGTTGTTAACTCCAGGTCAGGCAAAGAACACCGTTGTCTCAACAAATATCCATCTCCCAGAATGCACAAATGATCGTCAAATTTCTAACAAGGTGCAAAAATGATTTTCATGCTCTTCCTCGTCTCCGATTGTACCATTAAGTCATACAATGACCATTTGCCCAAGTACTTACGAGAAAACATCGTTTATCAATTTCACGAAACAGTCAGAGCTTTAGCTAATACCATTAGCGTCACTAACCGTCATAGTAGTCGTTTACGAATATGGGGGTCGATTCCAAGAATAGACTCAATTCATCAGAAGGAAACTTCGCGCTCTGAAATTATACAAGCACATAATAGTTTCAGGGTGGAGGTATTACGGTTCAGCTTCCAGAAATCAACACGCCCAGAAGATACACTTAACCCAACTCACTTCTGGTCTTCGGTTCTTGTTCCTCTCAGTTGCTCAAACAAACTGGTAGGATCCCGGACACATCTGAAAGACACCTTCGCCTGGTGACTAGACAATCTCCTGGTATCAAGTCAAATCCTATTTCACGCTCCGATGGAAAAATTCTGGTGGTTCGACCAGGAATCATATTCAAGATTCAGGGTGCCAATTAACGTTCAAGATAAAGTTCATGTTCAGAAGACTCAAGGTGCCAAAGATCTCTCAAGATGAGGTTCATTCATTGGTGTACGAAATGGGTGCTAGGAAAACTTCATAACCGCTAAATTAACACAAGAGACTCCAGAGTAATAGTGATAGCAGAGGGTTTATCAATCGGTAATCATGGTAGGGAGTTCAAAATTGTTGCAAACGTTAAAGGTGAGACATAGAAGGGAAATTGTCCATATTTGAATGCTCAATCAGCCGATTCCTTGTCAGAATAAAATTGAAGTTAACTATCCAAAGAAAGACGGTTCGCAAATCAAAGCTTTATCATTCAAAAGTGAGGGGGAAAAACATTCTTATACTCGTGGTTAAACACCACAAGACTTCTCGTAGGGACAGAGACGGGTGAAACGAAATCAAATAGTGTCAGAAGATTCATAGATACTTATTAAAAGCAAAAGACAAATAACAAAACATCTCCAATACGTCATCGCCATGGAGGTTCTCAGAGTGCCCGAAGAGGCATCAAAATGATTAACGAAATGATCGGAGATCAGAGTCAAAATCTGAAGATAAGGATCAAATAGTGTCAGGCAATTATTATGAGATTCTCAATGCCTTCAAGATTTAATCAGATTCAAATTTTAGGTGGTGCAAAGCATAAGCTTTCACTTTCCAAAACCGGTATCAACAGGATCTAACCAAAAGCAGAGCACGAATCAGAGTGATGCGGAAGCAATGATACTTACACAAATGCCTTATAGTCTACCCATTCCTCACCGGTCAAAACTTACGTTCCCATAGGGAAATCCTAAAGCAATTTTCAAAGGTTGTCTTACGAGCGCCTACAGGGAAACTTAGTGGTCCTAACTTACACAGGCCAAGGGTAAATGTATTACGAATCGCAGCCTGTCTCTCTGATACCATAATTGTAACACCCCAACCCGACAAGGGTAAAGATGTCACGCGAATGGTTTCATATCAGATATAACAAAGCATACATTCAAAAGTAATACAAAGATTCTCAAGGGTTACAAAGGAAGTACTGAAATAACAAGGTTACAAAAACGGAATACAAATTCTAACAATAAAATAACTTCTAATCATCTCTAGGCCAAAATAACTGTCAAGCCTTCTAGGTCCAAAGTCTCTTCACTCATACCCATCTTCCATCTAAAACCTGCCGCACACGAAAAGAAAACGTGCGGCTGAGCTTACAAAGCCCAGTGAACAGATATATAATAAACGGAAACGAAAGTAAACGGAAATAATCAGATGTAGCATAATGAAGGAGATATAAATAAGGTACAAGAGTAAAGGTTTAGGATAGTTATCCACCACGAGCCCAGAAACTCAAAGTCATAATCTCAAAGTCACATCTCAACATCATAGTCTCACAATCAGAGGGGATACCTCTCAGGCAACCAGATAATATGAGGGGTGGCCTCATGTATCAAATGGGGTGGAGTAGCTAGCTCCCAGAAATGTGAAAGGCGTGTAATGCACACAAGCACCAGTCACCTCAAAGTCATACTCAAAGTCATAGTTAAATCCACTAAACATACATGCCTAGGATTGCAATCCATACGCCCCCACTCAAAGTCATCTCAAAATCATAATCTCAGAATCATAATGGCCATATCATAATATAAAAGGGGACGGCGTGAGAAATCACTCCCCCACACAGGAGTCATGCCAGTGGTGCATCACAGACACGGCCAGGTTACCTTCCTGGCTAGGAAACAGAAAGGTGGCTCGGGTATCAAACTAAGAGTCATATCTCAAGGTCATCTCAAAGTCATATATCAGAAATGCATCTCAACGTCATATCAAAAGGTTCATACACAAGGGAACATAAAAATGGCCTGGGAAATCTTAACTGAATCATAACTCATAATCATAATCAAGGTTCACCTCAAAAGTTCATTTTTAAAAACTTCCATCAAAATCCATTTTAAACAATCTTTTATTTGTGCCTTTAATAAAACGATTCTTTAAAGAAATTTTCACAAAATATTCTTTCAAAACAGTTTTTCATAAAAATTAGTCTTCCAAAATAGCCTTCATAAAAGTTAGTAACATTTATATAAAATGGTTTTGCCTCATTTATAAACACCCTTTTAAAATAGTTTTTCTCAAAACATTTCCAAGATATAAGTAGAAAAGGTTTTCGTAACATAGCTTCATATCAGACATCATATCAAATGGAATCAACAGGGAAGGTTCACGCAAAGGGGAAATCATAGCAATCGAATCATAAACTAATAGATCAGAATACGAAAGAGATCATGAGAAACCTTAAAAGAAAGGTCAGAATATCTGTACCTTATACCGCAAATGAAAACACAACAGAAAATATCAAGGTCGGAAGCAAACTCCATCTTCAGCGAATCTACACGAATTCATAACTAACTTATTAAAAGCTTATTTAATTCAGGTTACTTATTTAGTCGGCTTTCCCGTTTTAGTAACGTTCATATTTTAGTAACTTCGGTTTAAAGTTCACAATTGATCAACTTAAGGTTTCATTACTGAGTTTGGGTTCATATAAGTCTAATTATATTATATCATTTTAAATGCATTTGAGGGCTTATACACTTTAATGAATCTTAAATGACATAACACACATATGTTCACACATTAAACTCTTGTTTAAATTCACTCCACGACACACCATTTTAACAGCTCAACAAGTGAGACCCACGCATGCATGAAACTAGTCCTATATGATCACACTCATACATTTGTTTCACTTATATACTCAGGTCTATATCTCATTATTCATGCATGATTCTATCCTCCTTTTTATATGTATATATAATCCCGTGAGATGCCAAATAGACGGGACAAGGTTAGGGCCAAAATGATTTACATTACGATTATATGCTTTACATGTATTACCCACTTCATCGATTACCATGCGTACAAAACAAGACACCAAATCCCAACTTATCTTACGTATATATATTTAGATCAAGTTTAATTCCATGCCTCATAATATGCTTTCCATTTCCAAAATTTCATCCGGTTCTATTTTATGCCTTCTTAATTATTGTATATTATCACATGTTTTACATGTGACTCATTTTATGTATGATGATATACAAAGAACCCATGCATGACACACGACTTAAAGTTTCTAGTTTTCTTAAGTTCATTAAGCGATCGAACCCATAGCTTATTAGGGTACGTTAAGTTATCATTAGGGTCGACGCTAGGGCGAATAACGACAGCCACAAGACCATGAATTGCAATGGTTTTAAAACAGATTTCATATATACCCATGTCCAATTTGCACGATTGAAGTTTCTAGCTTTTGTCTTTATTTAACTGTTTCTCGTGCTTATGCCAAATAAGGTTGGGTAATTTGTTGAAATCATTTCATGGATGAGTTAGTTATTATCATAACTAACATATAACTCCTTTAAACCAATGTTCTTCATAACGTAGACATGTACATGTTCTCCTTTATTCAGGTCATTTATTCAGAACAGGTAATGCACACTTATATATCCGTATTATCTTATTTAACGAAACGATGAGATTCGTTTCGCACATCAATCACGTATACATATAAGCTCTCATGTTTTATCATTTCATGTGACTTCAAGTGTTTCACTTATATATGTATTTTACATCGACCAAAGGTTATTTTCGCTTACGGTTATATATGTTTCACATGAACATGACGAGAAGAAAAACTAGTCGAAGGTAAGTGATACCTTTTTGTCGATATGGAGATGAACTAAAGAACAAGAGAACCTAGAACAACTCTAACCCATAACCTTCTGTACGCCAAGAATCTGGTTCGAACAACTACCCTTTTTGAACCCATCGAACCACGATCAACCCCCTCAAATAATTACCCTTGACCACGAATTATAAGCCACAGCAACACGCAGTACCTCGAACCCTTGATCAATGAGAGGAAATGATAACAGACTTGTGTGTTTATGCGTATTGCTTGTCGTGTGAAATGAATAGAGGAAAGAAAACGTATAAGAATTATGGGGAGCGTGTGTCTCTAGTTTTGGAAGGTAGTGATTATTATTTTTAATTGGCTTGACTAAAAGTTTGTTATGTAGGTGATAATTAGACCGAGATTTGGGGGATTGATTGAGTAAAATTCGGATATGATAAGACTAACTAAAACGTGTGATGACTAGGGAATTAAGGAGTGATTATCAACTAAAGTTTCCATATATCACATGTGTGTACAAATAAAATACTACTTGGCATCTACAATATTTTTAACGTGTGATACCATTTCATATGTTGTGTCATTTTCTTATAAGTTAGGTTAAGGTTCAATGTCTTTAAAAAAAAAATAATTCATGACGTATCGTATTCGATAGTAGGTTATATTCGCCAAACTTAGTAAAATTCAAATTATATGGGAAATTTAGGAAAGATGGATTTTCGGGTTTTACAATTCTTCCCCTCTAAAAATAAAATTTTGTCCTCAAAATTTGAAGTCGCAAAGTTAAACGAAGTCGTGGCAAATCGCCAAAAGATCGTCAAAACATTCTTACGCTCGAGCAGGTTCTTCCAAACCAAGTAGTTTCTCATGACTCAATCTTGCCGATCAAAAAATTTCGGTTTCCTCAGAAAGACATATCGCTCAGGACTCACATCAAAAGAATGATATACCAAACGTAATAGATGATAATCGTATCCCATCAGAAGAGGTTCAGGGAAGATGTAGGATTGACGGATTTTTCGTCTGTGGGATAGAAATAGACAAGTCGAATGAAAACGTATCGAATTGTAGCAAACATGAGAGTAATATATGAGTTCAAACTCTTCAGATTCTCAAATAGTCTCGACTTCGGTATAACATTTCATAGGTGTTCTAAAAAAAACAAACAGGTCTTGCTCCTCAAAATCCAAAGCCTCAATCAACTTATAGCAGGTCATAATGAAACATAATCAACGGATGCGAAACGTACATATAGCAAAATGTAGGTGTACTTTTTAATAGTAACAGATCGGATCCATACCGACAGAAAACAGACGGTAGAAAGTTCTACAACAGAACCTAAAATTTTTATCGGAAGTACAGGGGTTAACAAACGCGTGTCGAGTATCCAAACGTATCCAGTCGTATAACGATGAAAGCAGATTAAACGCATAGGTAGAATGAACCTAAAGTCTTACTAATCCCAGATAATCCAACAGAGATCAAATTCTAAACTTCTTAGGTACTCCCCAAGATATCCTATGGCCACAATGAGTGCACGTTATGTGGTGTAAGTATTATCACGTTGATCAGGCATCATAATACTAGCACCACATAGATATGCCTTCATGATGATCATACTTTATCTCAAGTCGTAATCAAAACCACCTATCTTAATCCACCTAGTACTTCTACAGTCTCGAGGTCAACAAAATCAAATGCCATAGTCAAGAGGAAAAACAAAACTATTCGCAAGAGTATCAAAATCCCAGATTGCCTATCCGAAGTGAGGTACGCCGTCACAAGCATCATATCTTCTACAACTCGCCAAAATCTCTCAAAACAAAGCCATCCCCGAACATACGAAAAATAAACACGAATTGAATTGCTTCTAGGAAACTTAAATCATCAGAGGATCTTATTACTTTATAACGAATTTTAAGAGGGTCAATGGAAATGAAAGTTAGTCGCCAAAATCTTCGGCCTTCATAGAATCAATTCTTCCAAACATAAAGGGTCTGTTTCAAAAATCCGTTCATTCAACACATCCAATCTCTTCAAGTCCGATTAATCCATCTTCGTTTGTCCATCAATCTGGAAGTGAAACAAAGTCGTGTCTTGTATCTGGTTCATCAAGCCTCCTGCAGTTCTTCTTGGAATGTGATGGAGTCATGTGAATTCCTGGCACGATCTTCAAATCCCCTCATCATCCAGTCTGCTTCCGCTCTCAATTCATCTTAGTACAACCAAAATGAATAGGGAAGTGAGACTGTACATCTTCATCAGCTCCAGGTTCGCCATCTTGACTAGATCTTCTGCACCGCCCACCCTTCTACAATGAAAGGAATGTCTTCACTCTTCAGGGTAGCCTCCGTTGTTGTTAACTCCAGGTCAGGCAAAGAACACCGTTGTCTCAACAAATATCCATCTCCCAGAATGCACAAATGATCGTCAAATTTCTAACAAGGTGCAAAAATGATTTTCATGCTCTTCCTCGTCTCCGATTGTACCATTAAGTCATACAATGACCATTTGCCCAAGTACTTACGAGAAAACATCGTTTTCAATTTCACGAAACAGTCAGAGCTTTAGCTAATACCATTAGCGTCACTAACCGTCATAGTAGTCGTTTACGAATATGGGGGTCGATTCCAAGAATAGACTCAATTCATCAGAAGGAAACTTCGCGCTCTGAAATTATACAAGCACATAATAGTTTCAGGGTGGAGGTATTACGGTTCAGCTTCCAGAAATCAACACGCCCAGAAGATACACTTAACCCAACTCACTTCTGGTCTTCGGTTCTTGTTCCTCTCAGTTGCTCAAACAAACTGGTAGGATCCCGGACACATCTGAAAGACACCTTCGCCTGGTGACTAGACAATCTCCTGGTATCAAGTCAAATCCTATTTCACGCTTCGATGGAAAAATTCTGGTGGTTCGACCAGGAATCATATTCAAGATTCAGGGTGCCAATTAACGTTCAAGATAAAGTTCATGTTCAGAAGACTCAAGGTGCCAAAGATCTCTCAAGATGAGGTTCATTCATTGGTGTACGAAATGGGTGCTAGGAAAACTTCATAACCGCTAAATTAACACAAGAGACTCCAGAGTAATAGTGATAGCAGAGGGTTTATCAATCGGTAATCATGGTAGGGAGTTCAAAATTGTTGCAAACGTTAAAGGTGAGACATAGAAGGGAAATTGTCCATATTTGAATGCTCAATCAGCCGATTCCTTGTCAGAATAAAATTGAAGTTAACTATCCAAAGAAAGACGGTTCGCAAATCAAAGCTTTATCATTCAAAAGTGAGGGGGAAAAACATTCTTATACTCGTGGTTAAACACCACAAGACTTCTCGTAGGGACAGAGACGGGTGAAACGAAATCAAATAGTGTCGGAAGATTCATAGATACTTATTAAAAGCAAAAGACAAATAACAAAACATCTCCAATACGTCATCGCCATGGAGGTTCTCAGAGTGCCCGAAGAGGCATCAAAATGATTAACGAAATGATCGGAGATCAGAGTCAAAATCTGAAGATAAGGATCAAATAGTGTCAGGCAATTATTATGAGATTCTCAATGCCTTCAAGATTTAATCAGATTCAAATTTTAGGTGGTGCAAAGCATAAGCTTTCACTTTCCAAAACCGGTATCAACAGGATCTAACCAAAAGCAGAGCACGAATCAGAGTGATGCGGAAGCAATGATACTTACACAAATGCCTTATAGTCTACCCATTCCTCACCGGTCAAAACTTACGTTCCCATAGGGAAATCCTAAAGCAATTTTCAAAGGTTGTCTTACGAGCGCCTACAGGGAAACTTAGTGGTCCTAACTTACACAGGCCAAGGGTAAATGTATTACGAATCGCAGCCTGTCTCTCTGATACCATAATTGTAACACCCCAACCCGACAAGGGTAAAGATGTCACGCGAATGGTTTCATATCAGATATAACAAAGCATACATTCAAAAGTAATACAAAGATTCTCAAGGGTTACAAAGGAAGTACTGAAATAACAAGGTTACAAAAACGGAATACAAATTCTAACAATAAAATAACTTCTAATCATCTCTAGGCCAAAATAACTGTCAAGCCTTCTAGGTCCAAAGTCTCTTCACTCATACCCATCTTCCATCTAAAACCTGCCGCACACGAAAAGAAAACGTGCGGCTGAGCTTACAAAGCCCAGTGAACAGATATATAATAAACGGAAACGAAAGTAAACGGAAATAATCAGATGTAGCATAATGAAGGAGATATAAATAAGGTACAAGAGTAAAGGTTTAGGATAGTTATCCACCACGAGCCCAGAAACTCAAAGTCATAATCTCAAAGTCACATCTCAACATCATAGTCTCACAATCAGAGGGGATACCTCTCAGGCAACCAGATAATATGAGGGGTGGCCTCATGTATCAAATGGGGTGGAGTAGCTAGCTCCCAGAAATGTGAAAGGCGTGTAATGCACACAAGCACCAGTCACCTCAAAGTCATACTCAAAGTCACAGTTAAATCCACTAAACATACATGCCTAGGATTGCAATCCATACGCCCCCACTCAAAGTCATCTCAAAATCATAATCTCAGAATCATAATGGCCATATCATAATATAAAAGGGGACGGCGTGAGAAATCACTCCCCCACACAGGAGTCATGCCAGTGGTGCATCACAGACACGGCCAGGTTACCTTCCTGGCTAGGAAACAGAAAGGTGGCTCGGGTATCAAACTAAGAGTCATATCTCAAGGTCATCTCAAAGTCATATATCAGAAATGCATCTCAACGTCATATCAAAAGGTTCATACACAAGGGAACATAGAAATGGCCTGGGAAATCTTAACTGAATCATAACTCATAATCATAATCAAGGTTCACCTCAAAAGTTCATTTTAAAAACTTCCATCAAAATCCATTTTAAACAATCTTTTATTTGTGCCTTTAATAAAACGATTCTTTAAAGAAATTTTCACAAAATATTCTTTCAAAACAGTTTTTCATAAAAATTAGTCTTCCAAAATAGCCTTCATAAAAGTTAGTAACATTTATATAAAATGGTTTTGCCTCATTTATAAACACCCTTTTAAAATAGTTTTTCTCAAAACATTTCCAAGATATAAGTAGAAAAGGTTTTCGTAACATAGCTTCATATCAGACATCATATCAAATGGAATCAACAGGGAAGGTTCACGCAAAGGGGAAATCATAGCAATCGAATCATAAACTAATAGATCAGAATACGAAAGAGATCATGAGAAACCTTAAAAGAAAGGTCAGAATATCTGTACCTTATACCGCAAATGAAAACACAACAGAAAATATCAAGGTCGGAAGCAAACTCCATCTTCAGCGAATCTACACGAATTCATAACTAACTTATTAAAAGCTTATTTAATTCAGGTTACTTATTTAGTCGGCTTTCCCGTTTTAGTAACGTTCATATTTTAGTAACTTCGGTTTAAAGTTCACAATTGATCAACTTAAGGTTTCATTACTGAGTTTGGGTTCATATAAGTCTAATTATATTATATCATTTTAAATGCATTTGAGGGCTTATACACTTTAATGAATCTTAAATGACATAACACACATATGTTCACACATTAAACTCTTGTTTAAATTCACTCCACGACACACCATTTTAACAGCTCAACAAGTGAGACCCACGCATGCATGAAACTAGTCCTATATGATCACACTCATACATTTGTTTCACTTATATACTCAGGTCTATATCTCATTATTCATGCATGATTCTATCCTCCTTTTTATATGTATATATAATCCCGTGAGATGCCAAATAGACGGGACAAGGTTAGGGCCAAAATGATTTACATTACGATTATATGCTTTACATGTATTACCCACTTCATCGATTACCATGCGTACAAAACAAGACACCAAATCCCAACTTATCTTACGTATATATATTTAGATCAAGTTTAATTCCATGCCTCATAATATGCTTTCCATTTCCAAAATTTCATCCGGTTCTATTTTATGCCTTCTTAATTATTGTATATTATCACATGTTTTACATGTGACTCATTTTATGTATGATGATATACAAAGAACCCATGCATGACACACGACTTAAAGTTTCTAGTTTTCTTAAGTTCATTAAGCGATCGAACCCATAGCTTATTAGGGTACGTTAAGTTATCATTAGGGTCGACGCTAGGGCGAATAACGACAGCCACAAGACCATGAATTGCAATGGTTTTAAAACAGATTTCATATATACCCATGTCCAATTTGCACGATTGAAGTTTCTAGCTTTTGTCTTTATTTAACTGTTTCTCGTGCTTATGCCAAATAAGGTTGGGTAATTTGTTGAAATCATTTCATGGATGAGTTAGTTATTATCATAACTAACATATAACTCCTTTAAACCAATGTTCTTCATAACGTAGACATGTACATGTTCTCCTTTATTCAGGTCATTTATTCAGAACAGGTAATGCACACTTATATATCCGTATTATCTTATTTAACGAAACGATGAGATTCGTTTCGCACATCAATCACGTATACATATAAGCTCTCATGTTTTATCATTTCATGTGACTTCAAGTGTTTCACTTATATATGTATTTTACATCGACCAAAGGTTATTTTCGCTTACGGTTATATATGTTTCACATGAACATGACGAGAAGAAAAACTAGTCGAAGGTAAGTGATACCTTTTTGTCGATATGGAGATGAACTAAAGAACAAGAGAACCTAGAACAACTCTAACCCATAACCTTCTGTACGCCAAGAATCTGGTTCGAACAACTACCCCTTTTGAACCCATCGAACCACGATCAACCCCCTCAAATAATTACCCTTGACCACGAATTATAAGCCACAGCAACACGCAGTACCTCGAACCCTTGATCAATGAGAGGAAATGATAACAGACTTGTGTGTTTATGCGTATTGCTTGTCGTGTGAAATGAATAGAGGAAAGAAAACGTATAAGAATTATGGGGAGCGTGTGTCTCTAGTTTTGGAAGGTAGTGATTATTATTTTTAATTGGCTTGACTAAAAGTTTGTTATGTAGGTGATAATTAGACCGAGATTTGGGGGATTGATTGAGTAAAATTCGGATATGATAAGACTAACTAAAACGTGTGATGACTAGGGAATTAAGGAGTGATTATCAACTAAAGTTTCCATATATCACATGTGTGTACAAATAAAATACTACTTGGCATCTACAATATTTTTAACGTGTGATACCATTTCATATGTTGTGTCATTTTCTTATAAGTTAGGTTAAGGTTCAATGTCTTTAAAAAAAAATAATTCATGACGTATCGTATTCGATAGTAGGTTATATTCGCCAAACTTAGTAAAATTCAAATTATATGGGAAATTTAGGAAAGATGGATTTTCGGAAAATGTTTTAGATGAATGCTGGTGGTTAGCAAACTAAACAACTTTTGTATATTAATAATTGTAACAAGTAAAGTTCATGTTCACTTTAAAGGATCTTCATCAAACATGTTGATGCAAATAATGTTCTAAAAACGTTATTTATGTCTTTCGATAACTTCACGTTTTGATGATAACAAAATGTGAAATCACTTTACGTTAAAATTAACGTAAACAAGTTTTTAGTCGAATTATCCCGTTTCTACGTATATCACTCTAGGTATGAACAAACAAATTTACAACTTGAAAAATGATCAAAGAAGTGAATTTGTGTTTCAAACTTCACATTTTTAATGTGACAAAACATTTTTTCAAAAATATACTTTACAAGTTATTTTTGAATTATAAAGAAATGTTTTTTTGGGAAAATAAGTTTAAAAATCATAACAGCTATTTTTCTCCCCAAAATCAACTCCAAACTTCCCCAAATAAACTTTCACCACTAAAAACAAAAATTGGAGCGTCCTTGTCTGGCACGGTACCACTAAATTTAGTGGTACCGTGTGACATTTAGTGATGCCATGTCTTTGGTCAGAATTTTTCTGCCTATAAATACCAGCCCTCTTCACAGTTTTTGGGCATCCTTTTTCACACACAACTTTCTGAGTTCAAAACTCTTATCACTTCTTTTCTTCTTGATCATTTAGTTTAGTTTTCTTTTGTTTAAAGAGTGATCCAATCATCCAACCAAGTGATCACCTTCATTCCTCTACTAGTGCAAGAGAAGAACACAAGGTATCAAAGAAGATACAAAGTGTTGTAGTTATAGTTAGTGCACTTGTAACACTTGTTACATACTTGTTGTATCCTAGCATACACCAAGTTCATTTTCTTTTGAGTAGTTAGTGAGAGTAAATCATTGTGATCTTGTTGAGATCTTGGAGATCTCTTGTAGCTTGTGGGCTTGTGTTTTGATCAAGTGGATGAAGGGTAGATCTGGTAGATCGAGTCAAGTGTGTTGATTGTGTGAAGTAGTAAGGATCGTGTGGATCGTGGTAGATTGGTACTAGCTAAGATTAGTACTCGACATTTAGCTTAGTGTCGGAAATAAGGATAAGCGACGTTGTACGGTTTTCTCCGCCTGAAGGGAGCTTTGTTGACATAGTGCTTAGAACTCTCGAGTGTGGTACTCGGGGAGTGGAGTATGGCGAAGAAGTGCTTCGTGACCGAACCACTATAAATCTCTTTGTCCCGGTTTTAACTTTCCATCTCATTTTGTTGGGAATGCCTAAAGTGACGATCATTATCAAGTCAATTAGTCTTGTAATATGGTCTTGTAATAGCTTGTTAGAATCGTAAAAATATATTCTACATATTAGTAGAAGTGTTCCGTCTAGTTTAGTCTTAGTATTTACGTTAATGTTGAATTAGTGAAATATGTAAAGACGGCACACTTCCCTATTCTCATATCATGGGCGACTATATAAGGTGTAAACCTCTCATTTGAGAGGTGTGGATTGTTGAATGGAAAGAGAAATCCTCTCTTATTCTCTCTAGTTCTTTCTCTCTCCAACATCATATCTTTCTCTCTCTAGATATCTAACATATTACATAAGTGTGTGAATTGATCTAAAAAGAGTGACCTACAAGTAGTATCAGTGCCAAACAAGGATTTAGGAGATTTTTTTTGGATCGAGTTACTGTTCATTGTCCAATTCCTTCGAGTTTGAAGGTTTCGACTTTGGTTTCTTCGAGTTTCTGGCTTCAACTTTGGGGCTTCGAGTTTAAATCCTCCGAGTTTGTGGCTTCAAGTTGGTTCCATTGACTTTCTAGCTTCGAGTTTGAAGTTGATAAGTTAAGGTCTCCGAGTTTCTAAGTTCCTTCGACTTTCTAAACTTCGAGTTTGAAGTTTCTAAGTTAAGGTCTCCGAGTTTCTAAGTTCCTTCGACTTTCTAAACTTCGAGTTTGAAGTTTCTAAGTTAATGATGTGCTCTACCGTGTACAAGTTTTAAAATTTATAAACACGATTTATCCGGTTCTCTATTTAACACATACGAGCAAGTATACTCGTCCGTGATAGTAAAGGTGGGTAAGTCGAGATCGTCCCAAGGGATTTGGTATTTGTATTAAATTATAACTAGCTTTGAAAAAAGAGTTATCAATCCAATTTTTGCGAAAATTCAAAAACGTAAATAGAATCCAATCAAACAAAACATATACTTGTGTATAATTCCTTAACCAATTGCATAGAGTATTCTACAAAGTTTGGTGTAACTTGTAATGATGCACAATTTTATATGAATGATTAACAATCAATGGTTTATATCATGAAGAATCATTACTAAGAATTCAATCTCCTAGTTAACTCCTTTCGTCCTTATTAACTATTATGACAATTCTATTAAACACTAGTTGTTTGAAAAGCAATTCTTATCTCATAAATTCCTACGAATCCTTTCGGCCTTTTCTCGTGATGAAATCGTTTCAAATCCATTTTAATGAGTAAATATGATGCTTGTCACACACCATATCCCATACTAATTCGTGCACTAACGTTTTGGAATAAAAACATAAAGAAAATCCTTTCGGCCTTTTTATTCTTTAAAATGTTTTTACCAACAAATTAAGCAAGATTAGATATTATTCCAACAAACTCATAAAATAAGAAATGTTTTCATGCATCACTTTTTAAGATAAGAATACTCCACAATTATTTACATCATACACACAAGTATACCACAAATTACTCCATAGCAATCAACATAACAACACACAAGTAACAAACGAAACTTTCATTAAACTCCAAGTAAAAATAGTTCATTGTAAGTAAACAAGATATACCTAGCTTAGGATTACAAAAACTAGAATCGTGGAACTATAGCAACCACACTCCTCCAATCGCCTACTATGACAAGTAAACAACTACAAACTCAAACCAAACTATTGAGACTCAAACTCAATATCTCCTGGATGATTCTACAGCAATACTAGACTTTCGGGCAATAATAATAAGATAGTAAGTACTTTGGTGTAAGCCTTTTACTAATTTGGGTTGTCACACTAAGCATACATGCATAGGGTCCAATATATAGTGTAAGAACACTTATTCTTCAAGCTAAAACGTCCCTCCAGAGTTAATATCAAGAAATGATCGGACTCCAATGATTAATGGGAAGTAAAACCTTCATTTAATGCGAAATGGTAACTACAGATCTGTCCAACCGATCAGTTTTTGGACCAACCGATCGGTTCCTCGCCTCGGTAAATTCCAACCAAATCGGATGCGGGTTGCATCCGATCGGTTGGATGCTTCATGCATTCACAACTTTAAGTTTTTCTTGCCATTTCTTGTCTCATGCGTTATCCTTCATTTAGGTGCTGATTTCTTCCATAGAACTTGATATTTCCTTGATATATGAACATGGAAATCTTAACACTATCAAATCCTTGAGTCCTTGTGTGGTTTCTCTCTTGTCTCCATCTCGAGAATCTTCCAAATGTGCATAATCACTCCAATTCTTCGTCTTTTCATCATCTTTTCCTTTACTTGGCTACATTTACTTGCATATACACTTTTTCATGATTAAGTAACAAATACATACAAATATAACCAAATATGATGCACAAAACTAATAATAACGCAACTAAAAACATGCTCATTCTGAGCGTTATTAATTAGTTAAGGTCTCCTAGTTTGTGGCCTTCGACTTTGTGACTTCGAGTTTAAAGTTATAAGTTAAGAACCTCCGAGTTTCTAAGTTTAGATCCTCCGAGTTTCTAAGTTAACATTCTTCGAGTTTCTAAGATAAGGAAATTCTTCGAGTTTGTTTGTTAAGGAAATTCTTCGAGTTTCTAAGATAAGGAAATTCTTCGAGTTTATAAGATAAGGAAACTCTTCGAGTTTCTAAGATAAGCAAAGTCTTCGAGTTTGCTTGTTATAAATCCTTTGAGTTTCAAGTCTCCGAGTTAGGAACATTTAAAACTCTTCGAGTTTGTGCACCCTTCGACTCTCTCTTCGAGTTTGTGCAATCCTTCGTGAAACTTAGAATCCTTCGAGAAACTTAGAATCCTCCGAGAAACTTAGTAATTCTTCGACTTTCCATCCTCCGAGTTTCTCTCCAAGAAAGGTCGTTTAAGAGATTCTTCGAGTATCTGTTAGACTTAGGATTCTTCGACTTAGAAACCTTGTAAGACATTTCTTATATATCCTCCGAGTTGGCGGGAAAATTTGTGTAAAATTTAATTTTTAGGAGTGACTAAACGTTCAATTTTTACGCAAAATTCAAATTTTTGTATAACAGTGAAAATTTTGGCACAAAATCCAAATTTTTAGGTCAAAATTTGAATTTTTACAGTGAAATTTGGCGTCAAAATTTTTAAAACTCAAAATTTTCTAGTAACATTAGAATTGCATTTTATAGTGTATTTCAAATTCTGGGAAAGAAATTTTTCAAATTCTATTTTTGGAGGGAAATAATAAATCACTATTTTGACCTTATGTGTTACATATCAACTTTACACATTTTAGTTTGATTCTTCTGATTCCATCGCAACTATCATGGGGAGAGAAATTGTATCAATCAAGGTCGCAAATAAATGAATAGATGTCATAAATTTCCAAACCTTAACCAACAACAAACACAACTTCTATATCATTGAAACGATCCAAGATCAACTTTATCACACATCAGAACGAAATTAAATGGAATCAAGTTCAAAAGAGAGAGATACGCAAGAGCTATTAATGCAAGAAAAAGAGAGAGAATCGAAAGAGAAATGCATGGCATGTTTTAAATTACTTCATTCACACCTTAAGGTCCTCTCAAACAAAGACTTAGCAGGAACTTGTACCGAGAATGGATTTAAACGGGCATTTCCATCACTCTTTGGAGAAGACATTGAGAGGTTTACAGAAACTATGTTCCTCAACGTGGATCAACTGGAGAAGCAACTTGAAAACGAAGAATTTCATGAGAATGGATCCACGATCGTCTTTAAAGTGCTCAAGGAACAGTTTCAGCAGTTCATCGATTCCTGGTTCTCTTCGGATTATGAGAGTGTAATGGCACGCAAGTATTTTTTAGAATACACTCGAATCGAGGTTCAAACTTTCAAGGACATATTGATCCAACAAATGGACTCTATTGAGAAGTCAATTGCTGAAAGAGTACTTCACAGAAGAGAGTATGACAGAATGATGAATGAAAGGAAGTTGCAAACTCAAGAGGAACAGGTTAATGAGGTTAAAGAAATGGGTGCTAGTTTAGTTGTTACAAAAATCAGTAGGACAGAATCAGAACAACAAGAAGAAAAACGCATATTAGGGAATGATACTGATGCTGAAAGTGCATATATCAGACCCGTTTATGACACAGAGCCTATGGCTGAGGTATCAAATTATAACATTTTTTATGTTAATGATATTATTTCTTCATCTTCTGAAAAACTGCATTCTGAGCAACCTCAATTAACTAATGTAGGAGAGGTTGACCAGAATGTTGAACAATTTCACGACAAATGTCCTTCACTTGTTTCATTAATTGAAAACAAAACAATTGAACTGTCAAAACAAACTCTCGAGTCAGAAAAATCTTTGACATCAGTGCTTAAAGGAAAAGAAAAAGTTTTTGAGGAAAACTATGATAATGCCAATATCAAGCTTGATTTTGAAAAACTTGAAACAAAAAATATTGAGTTGGAACATACTGTGGCATCATTACAAAATGAAAATGAGCATTTGAAACAGATTTACAAAAACTTGTTTGATTCAATCAAACGTTCACGAGTTCAGATACAAAACTCAAACAAGAAACAAAAAGAGACTGAAGATTTGAAGTCTCAATTGTCTGAATTCGCTGATAAAAAGTTTAAAAATATTTTGCAAAAGATTGAATCAATGAAAATGAAAAAGGTTGAGTCTCAAATCACAAAAGTTTCCTTTCCAAATACCCTGTTCAATTCTAATACTCCAGATTTTGAAAAGGAAACGGGGGAGAAAATGTATCTTTTTGAAAATGAAATTGAAAATGAAAATCATGTGCTTCAAACAAAAGTGGTTGAGGATGCCAAAACTGACTTTTTCAACAAAACGACAAAATTCGAAAATTATTTTGAAAGACTTGAAAAAGAAAATGTTGAGTTCGAACGGAAATTGGCTCGTAAAACGGATGATTCTAAAGCCGAAAAAGATCAAGTTTTGAAATAAATTGCCTCTTTAGAATCAAAATTGGCATCCCAAGATCATCTTTCTCTTCAAAAAGAATACAGTGATTTGAGAACTTCATACAATGCTTTAAAAGTGAAGTTTGATTCTCTTAACCGATCAAAGGGAAAAGCTCTTATTTCAAAATTTTCAACACCAGAAGTGAGTGTTTCGAAGAAGGTTTACACGGGTGAATCTTCAAAACAATTTTCGAAAAAGGTTTCCCAGTTTACAACTTATTCTTTGCAAAAAGGAAGAAAGTTTTCGAAGAAACCAAGTTTTTCTGAAACACTTACTTCTCAAAAGTTTTCAAATCCAAATGCTTCAAAAGAAAAGACTCAAGTTTTTCAAACTCCACACTTTCGTTTTACACCGGTAAAGCAAGTGTGGAGACCAAAGCAAAGTCATTCAAAACCTTTCAAATATTCAATATCAGAATTGCTTTCGCTTCAACATAAGAATGACTCTGCTTTGAACATTCCAAATACCGGAAGGTTTCCATTTATCACAAAAACAAATCTTCAAAGAGAACCCATGAGGTTCAACTCCAGATGGAAATCTTCTTCTTCAGATTTTAGAACTCCATGAGAAACACCGGGTTTCTCAAACAATTTTCAACGGAAAAAGAGTTTTAAATCTCCATTGATTCCACGAGTGTTATTTCAAAATGAAACACCGTTTTTTAGTCCTCGTTGGAATTCAACATCTGTAAATCAGATTGACACAACTTACAAATGGATTTCAAAATTTAGTAAACCCGTTAGCGCCGTGCTTAAATGGGTTCCCAAGGTTGTTGTCTAATCTAAACTTTCAATGACTTCATAGTACTTTAGCTAAGGACTTGGACTTCAACATTACGACTTGTACACACATTACAGTGTGCAACTCGGGTTTCAAAGAAAGGAAAGTGCCTTGCTAAACCATTCTTTAAAACCAAGCGTGCACTTATCCTAAAGACTTCTTAATCTTGAGCTAAACCATTCTTTAAAACCAAGCGTGCACTTATCCTAAAGACTTCATTAAAAATCAATCAATTCAAAAAGTACTGACTCTACCCGACATGTGCAAATTTACCTTAAATACTTATGAGCACATGTTAAGGGGGAGTATTTCTGAAAATCACAAAACTCTCAAAGTGTTAACAAAATATGTTTTTACAATCATAAGCACTTTGAGAGAATTTCAAAAAGTTTGGTTTATGGCAACAATAGGATAGTCATGGAAATATAAGGTGAGTAAGGTTAGGAAAAACCGTCCTATGATCCGCCAGATCCGGAGGGATCTACCCAAGGACAATACCAATAGTTTAGTACTAGAAAAGTCCTAGGTATGATGAAAAAAAAAAAGGAGAAAAGAAATGAAAGGAGAAAGAAGGGGTTGAAGAATGAAAAAGAAAAGTAAAGAAAAGGGTGAAAAGAAATAGCCCTCCATTTGATCAACCTTAGAGCAGACACCGGGTTCAATACATATGCTACTGGTTGTTACTACGGTAACACCGGTATTAAAGATTAAGCCGTCATGGACCCAGTGACACACTGCACTAAAACTTCTAGCCACTCAGGTGTCTCTCAAAAGACACTTGTTTCATTTCACACGGAGAACCCTTCATTATCTGTCGACCTCTCACTCCAAGATGTGTTGATATTGAAAAGCAGGCACTCTGCTCCATGCCTCCAATGATCAAATATAAGCACTTGATGGAGTCTAGAGCCGCGAGATACATCAAAAGATTTCATAGGTACACTTAGTATTTCTACACTGGTTGTTCAACAAAAGGAACACTAGTTGTAAATTGTTAGAGTGTCCTACGCAGGTCTTAGTAATCTGCCGAGAACATTCGTGAGAGAATTTACATATTGTGATTCTCATTGATTGAATGACAATCCTTCCAGGGTCAACATCAAACAGCCCTGACAGCAGGTCACTTCGGTAATCCCTTGTGGGTTACGCTTAGTGTTGGTTCCAAACGGTCTACAGTCGTGGAGTGATACTTCGGTATACTTCGGTATACTTCAGGGGCTCACTAAATCGTATATGCACTTCGGTGTATCTGTGTAAGCCCTTTCGGGGGTATCCAGTTCAGAACGGCCTGGGTTCGGATTAGAGAAAGTCTTCACACTATGCAGTTGACGATCTCGAAGTCCGAATCTGTAAGTGCCGGATGATTTATTGCTAACTGTTTACCTGCAGGAAATCATGGAGACCGGGAATTCCATAACCACCATTTCCATCATGCTCATATCCAGAAGAAAAGTTCTCACAAAGACTAAGAGATAACAAAAATTCAAAGAAATCAAGAAAAGTCAAAGATCAAACAAAATTTCACAAGTCAAAGATTGAAGCTTATGAAGTGAGAACCACTTGAAGAACAAAAGTCAAAAGACATATGAGCATGGTGGAAAAGACGTGAATACACCAGAATTAAAGAACGTTGGTGGAAGGCAGATCATTACTTCACCATATCACATCACAACAAGAACAAAGAACAAAGATTCTAAAGACGTCGAAGCCGAAGAAGCAAAGAAGACGTCAAGCAACCTTGATGACCAATCCTTAGGAGGAGATTGTTGGGAACACGTTTTGTATTCATTCAAGTATTGGTCATTTAAGGTTGTAAAATCCTAAAGCATGATTGGAACAAAGAATCTAGCAAAGCTATTACACGAAGACTCAAAGTTAAAGACAACAAGAATCAAAGAAGTATAATGATCATCCATTTCTATTGATGGACCCATAACCCACATGTCACAGAATGAGATCTCAATGATCACCCCTTAGGGGGAGATTGTTGGAAACGCAAAAGTGATGATCATAAATGTAATCAAAGAGAGATCTCAATGATCGTCCCTTAGGGGGAGATTGTTGGGAATGCTTAAAGTGACAATCATTATCGAGTCAATGAGTCTTGTAATATGGTCATGTAATAGCTTGTTATAATCGTTAAAATATAGTCTACATGTTAGTAGAAGTGTGTCGTCTAGTTTAGTCTTAGTATTTACGTTAATGTTGAATTAGTGAAATATGTAAAGACGGCACACTTCCCTATTCCCATATCATGGGAGACTATATAAGGTGTAAACCTCTCATTTGAGAGGTGTGGATTGTTGAATGGAAAGAGAAATCCTCTCTTATTCTCTCTAGTTCTTTCTCTCTCTAACATCATATCTTTCTCTCTCAAGATATCTAACATATTACATAAGTGTGTGAATTGATCTAAAAAGGGTGACCTACACATTTCTTTATATTTATTGTTTATATCAGTTAGTATTGTTTAGTGTTCATATTGGTGTTGATTGATTTCACAAAAGAATCGAATCAAAGTTTTTCACAAGTAAGGTTTTAAAACGAACCAAAAACCAGTAAAACTATTCAAACCCCCCCCCCCCCACCTTCTAGTTTCCCAAAATTGGTACCAAAGCCACGTCAGGAAAGATTTTAAAATAAATTGTAATTTAAAACTTGAATCGATCAATGAATTTCAACAAATATCAAGAAGGGCAATCTATGCAAAGACCACCACTTTTTGAAACTGATTATTTTATATATTGGAAAACAAGATTCGAAATGCACGTGAAATCAAAAGACAATGATCTTTGGCATATTATTACCGAGGGTGACTTTCTACCAATTAAAAAGAATTCAGAAACTAAAAGGGATTAAATAGTTCCGTATAATAAACAAAGTGACAACCTTAAAAGGAAACTAGGCTAAAATGATGATTTATAATGCTTTGCCCAAAAAGGAATTTGAAAGAATTTTTATGTGTAACACGGAAAAAGATATTTGGAAAACTTTGTTAGTCACTCACCAAGGTAATAATCAAGTCAAAGAGAACAAGATAGTTCTTCTTGTGCAACAATATGAATAATTTTCCATTCCGGAAGATGAATCAATTGATAATGCTTTTGCTAGATTTAATACTATTATTACTAGTCTTAAAGCTCTTGATGAAGGTTATTCTAGCAAGAACTATGTTAGGAAGTTTCTTAGGGCTCTACATCCCAAATGGAGAGCAAAGGTCACCGCCATTGAAGAGTCAAAGAACTTGGCGACATTATCACTTGATGAACTAATAGGAAACTTGAAGGTTCATGGTATGATAATCAAGAAAGACTCCGACATAGTCAAAGGCAAAAGCGAGAGAGTTAGATCTCTAGCGTTGAAAGCCAAAAAGGAGTCTAGTGATGAGGAAAGTTCGGATTCCGATAGTGAAGACGAAGAATATGCACTAGCCGTTAGAGACTTTAAGAAGTTCTTTAAAAGAAAAGGTGGGTTCGTTAGACAACCTCGTGATGAAAAGAAGTCGTCACAAAAGAACCAAGATGAGAAGAAAGGAAAGAGTGATAGGAAATGTTTTAGATGCGGAGATCCCAATCATCTCTTTGATGCAAATAACGTTCTAAAAACGTTATTTATATCTTTCGATTACTTCACGTTTTGAGGATGACAAAATGTGAACTCACGTTACATTAAAATTAACGCTAACAAGTTTTTAATCGGAAGATCCCGTTTCTACGCAAATCACTCTTGAACAAAGTTACAACTTTAACTAGTGATCAAAGAAGTGAATTCATGTTTGAAAATTCACATTTTAAATAGGACAAAACATTTTTTCAAAAATACACATGACAAATTATTTTTGAAATATTAAGAAATGTTTTAATGGAAAAATAAGTTTGAAAATCACAACAGCTATTTTTCCCCCCAAAATCAGCTCCAACCTTCCCCAAATAAGTTTTCACCAGAAAAGACAAAATTTGGAGCGTCCTAGTCTACCACGGCTCCACGGTACCGTTAAATTTAACGGAGCCGTGGGTCATTTAGTGGAGCCGTCCGTACCATTTTGAATTGTAACGTTTAGATTTTCTTTGCCTATAAATACCCACCTCTTTCACAGTTTTAGGCACCCTTCACACACAGAAAAATCCCTTAACTAAATCCTCTCACACCTTTCACTTCTAAGGGTCAATTAGATTAGTTTTTCTTTGTTTCAAGAGTGATCTAATCATCCTTCAAGTGATCCTCTTCATACCTCTTCACTAGCAAGAGAAGAACACAAGTATCCAAGTTGATACAAGGTGTTGTCATCCCTCTTCATTAGCAAGAGAAGAACTCAAGTAATCAAGAAGATACTAGAGTTGTAGTTGATAGGTTTTTGTAACACTTGTTACAACCTTGTTGTATCTTAGCGTACATCAAGTATATTTTCTTTTTGTGAGTGAGAGTGAAGATCAAGTGTGATCTATAGAGATAGTGAACATCTCTTGAAGCCATTGGGCTTGTGTGATTGATCAAGAAGATCAAGGGTCATTAGGTTAGTGTTAGTTGAGTAGAGTGAAGTGAGTGCTGATCATTGTGATCGTGTTGAGATCTTGGTGATCTCTTGAAGCCATTGGGCTTGTGTGTTTGGTCACGTGGACCTTGGTAGATTGGTGCTAGCTAAGATTAGCACTCGACATCTATCTTAGTGTCGAAAATAGGATAAGCGACGTGTACGGTTTTCTCCGCCTGAAGGGAGGTTGTTGATATAGTGTTTGAAACTCTCGAGTGTGGTACTCGGGGAGTGGAGTAGGGCGAAGAAGAGCTTCGTAGCCGAACCACTATAAATCCTCTATCTCGGTTTGATCTTTCCAACTCTACTCTTTACTTTCATTTGTTATTATTACGTAGCTTAGTTTGTAGTTCATGTTGGTGTTGTTTGATTACACATAGAGTTCGAATCAAAGCTTCCAATAGCATACTTTTAAAACAAGATTTTTAAAAGAAGTTTTTAAACCGGAAACTATTCAACCCCCCTTCTAGTTTCCCACAATTGGTATCAGGAGCCACGTCAGTCAAGTTTTTAAAGTATATTGTATTTTAAAGCTTGAACCGATCAATGGATTCCGACAAATATCTAGAAGGGCAATCTATGCAAAGACCACCACTTTTCGAAACCGATTGTTTTATTTATTGGAAAACAAGATTCGAAACGTATGTGAAATCAAAAGACATTGATCTTTGGCATTTTATTACCGAGGGTGACTTTCAACCTATTCAAAAGAATCCGGAAACTAAAAAGGATGAAATAGTTTCTTATGATAAACAAAGTGATGAACTAAAAAGGAAATTAGCCAAAAATAATGAGGCTAAAATGATGATTTATAATGCTTTGCCTAAAAAGGAGTTTGAAAGAATTTTCATGTGTAATACGGCAAAAGACATTTGGAAAACTTTGTTAGTCACTCACCAAGGTAATAACCAAGTCAAAGAGAACAAGATAGATCTTCTTGTTCAACAATATGAACAATTCTCCATTTCGGAGGATGAGTCAATTGATAATGCTTTTGCTAGATTTAATACTATTATCACTAGTCTTAAAGCTCTTGATGAAGGTTATTCTAGTAAGAACTATGTTAGGAAGTTTCTTAGAGCTCTACATCCTAAATGGAGAGCAAAGGTCACCGCCATAGAAGAGTCAAAGGACTTGGCGGCATTGTCACTCGATGAACTTATAGGAAACTTGAAAGTTCACGAGATGATCATCAAGAAGGATTCTGACATTGTCAAAGGCAAAAGCGAGAGAGTTAGATCTCTAGCACTAAAAGCCAAGAAGGAGTCTAGTGATGAGGAATGTTCAAGTTCCGGTAATGAAGATGAAGAGTACGTACTAGCCGTTAGGAACTTTAGAAAGTTCTTTAGGAGGAAAGGTAGATTTTCTAGACAATCTCGAGATGAGAAGAAGTCATCTCAAAGAAATCATGATGAAAGAAAAAGGACAGGTGATAGGAGATGCTTTAGATGCGGAGACCCTAATCACTTCATAGGAGAATGTCCTAAGCCCCCTAAATCCAACAACCAAAGAGCCTACGTAGGAGGTTCTTGGAGTGATAGCGATGAAGAAGAAGAGAAGAAGCCTAACGATGAAACGTGCTTAATGGCTCAAGCTTCTAACGAGGTACAATCCGACTCTTCTTATTATAGTGATAATAATTCGTCAGTAGATGATAATGAATTACATGACGAATACAACAAACTATGCGTAGTTAGCACTAAGATTTTAGGTAGAAACACAAAGCTAAAATTAAAATTAAAAGAACTAGAACTACAAATCTTAGAACTAAATGATCAAGTCAAGAGACTTGAGAAAAACAAGGAAGTAGATTTAGGATGCGGGTCATGTATTAGTCTTCAAGTAGAAAACGAAAAACTTAAAGAAAATGCTTTAAGAATCATTAGGTTTGATGAAGGAACTAAAAAGCTTAATTATATACTTGAAAATATTAGATATAGTGAACATGACCGTTCGGGTTTAGGATTTGACCCAAATCAGGCTTCTACAAGTAGTACTAAACAAGTAAAATTTGTAATGCCTGAAAAGTCCATGTCTGAAGGTGACGGCACCATTAAAGATACAGACGGCACCACTAAATTTAGTGGTACCGTGGTACCGTGTGGTGCTGAGGACAAAATTGGGTCAATTCTGAAAAGTAACTTAAGTCCTAAACCAAGTCAAGTAGTTGTAAATAGAACTAGAGTGTCTACTCCATGTAGAGAGGAAACCAAAGGCTTTAACAAACCATTATCATCTCCCGAACATGGATTTGTAAAGCGTGACACTAGGTCAACTACTCCTCCACCTAGAAAGGTAAACTCTCCCAAACCTCGGTCTAGAACTCCTCTACCGAGAGGTAACTTTAGAAGACAAAATCATCCAAGTAACTTTCCCGTAACTTGGAATGATCGTCCATCACAAAGTTACTTACCATGGGAAATGTGTCCTCCATTCTCACATCCTAAACTAACGCAACAAATGCGTAGGATGTTTAACTCTAACAACTTTGGACCCATGAGATATTGGGGACCAGATGTTTGAACATTTGTTTTGCTAGGAAAACATGAGTGTAAATAAACCTTGGAGTATAACAAAAGGAGTATGATGCGTTATCAAGCATACCCGGTGACGCTATAGTCAAGTCGTGTCTTTCATGCTTAACATTCAACAAAGGTACCTTAGTCTTCTAGTTTTAAGAGCAAACACCTCAGGCACAGGTACGCTTTCTTAAAACACCCTTTGTTTGTAGTAATGTTTGGCATGAAATAGTGTAGTTAGAATCTAACATGGTAGGCACTATAACACAAAAACTCTATTCACATCTCATCATGCCAAATTCAACTTGTCCAGAAATGTTCGATGATCGCTTGAAGATTATGCGTGACAAGTTTGAATTAAGCATTGATAAGTGAATCAAGTTCCCTTCCTTGCACATTCGTAATCTTGCCTAAATGAAGTATCCCTGTAAACTTATATATATACTATATGTATAAGATACATAGTTTAAGTAATAGTCTTTATTGACAATAATGCCCATATCTACAAATGCGAAACTCACAAGAGACGAAGAAGGTGAGTGCGCGGATATAACTAGATTAGGGGCATAATAGGTAAAGTAGTTTACCTAACAGCAAGTAGGTCCATTATCATGAATAGTGTTGGCTTTGTGCCCACTTGTAACAAGTACCCCAAAACTTCTTACATCAAAGTGTTTAATGTATCATACCATACATTAAAGATACTATACACTTGAGATTACGATATCTTAAGGAGATTGATATAGAAAATGTTTCTATACCAACTCTGATAATGTGAGAGTTAATGTGGGTTGAAACATAATGAGTAATGTTTGTACCTTCATAGGTTGATTAACAAACATCTTGGTTCCCCAAGAAACAAACTACTCTTATTGTCACCACGACCGAAACCGAGTTCGCAAGCGCCGGAAAGGCATGACAATAAACACTATAGATGAGACAACTCCCTGTGAAGAGTAGCAGTCAAGATGCCATTAGACTTGTCCGGGAACCCTATAGTTTGCTCATGAATGAAGCTCGTCGAAGTACGTCATCTCCCCGCGGAAAGAAATCTCCTTCGTCATGATAACGTCGAATGAGAAATCTTTTCTTTGAAAAGTATTTCTTCTCACCTTAACCTTTTCTTCTCACCTTAACGTTATAACCCATTTAAAAGCCCTCTTTGATAGTTTATCTTTGGTGCTTACGCCTAGTGGAGGAGGTTTTCGATCCTTTCCCAAGCCTATGGTAATCTATTTGCTATGACAGGTAGTGAGAGATATTATCCGTTTTCATTTATGAGATTTATTTTGATGACACTTGAGAGATGTGAGTATCTAAACACTACTTGTGAGGTGCTAGTTTGTAATCTCCATGCTTATTATGATTGAAGTGGAACGAATATTTGTTGTAATTACTTTTATGTTTGCATTAAATGACCCCTAACTTGTATTTTGATTAGAATAAAAGCGCATTTGCTTGAGGACAAGCAAATCTCAAGTGTAAGGGTATTTGATGAAGCGAAAAGTGTACCGCTTTTAAGGGGTCATTTAAGCCCTAAATCGTATTTATTTGATCAAATATCGCCCTAAATCATTCCTTTTGTCATTTTAGGTACTTTTGAGGAGAAATCTGGAAAAGGAGGCATTTTGGACGTTTTTGGAGCATAAAAGTGAAGAAAATGGCAAAGTCTCAAAAATCGGCTGAAAGTTACCTTTGACGGCGTCACATTTAACCCCAGACGGCGTCATGCCTTGGCAAGAAAAAGTGGACGTGAAATTTACTCATGATAAGCCAGTGAAAATAGCATGTGAATTCTGACGGCGTCACGCTTTAACTTGATCAAGGGCGTCACGGCTTAAATCAAAGAGGGACGGCGTCACGTTCAAGGTTCGACGGCGTCAAGCCTTGATAAGCCAGAATGGATTTTGGAAGAGCTAAAGAGGGACGGCGTCAAGAAGGTCATCCGGGAACCCTAAAAGCGGCGAGGTGACGGCGTCACACTCCATAACGTGACGCCGTCAGATCCAAAAATCTATATATAGTTTTCTAATTTTTTGTCATTAGTGTAGAGCTTAGTGTGTGGAATTTTGGGAGAAAACCCTAAGACGAATTTAGCTTCTTTTTCAAGGCTTTTTGCCTTGAGATCTTCCATGTTACATTGAAGATAAGTTATCAATTAATCATTCAATATGTCTATGTGTTGTTTGATTCTATCTTATTCTTGTCTTTTGTTTAACATGTTAGGCTAAATTTATCTTGTGTTTGCTTAGATCTAATGAAACCTAGCTATTGATTATTGGTTATTAGTGTGTTGTTAGTTGTATTGGATGATTGTTTATCTATGTTAGGCTTAAGAAAACTGGCTAACTTCCTATTCGGTAACTTGCTTGAATGTCTTAAGAAACATGAACCAAATGCGTACTAAAGGTTTTTATGGTTGTATTTAATGCACAAGCGAATTCTAGTGATCCCATGTTAGGAGCTTCCTAGCCGGCTCGACATAGGAGTGAAGTAGGAGCTTGTAGAGTTGGGGAAGTACGTACGCCACCCCACGAATGGTATTAAGGAATACACCCGTCATCCACGCGACTAATACACACTAATTAACCGGTAAAAGATAGTTAGGGAGTAAGGAAATCTAAGTAAACACATTTCTCTACACATAAGTTTCTCACCAACATTTTATTTTCAGTTATTTTATTTTATTTGCATTTGTAGTTATTTGGGTTAGTTGACTAGCAACTAATTCCGCCCACTCCTTCAAAACCGAGATTTTACTTGCTTTCATAAAAATATAAAAACATAAAAAAGAATCTTCCTCAACCCTTAGACCTATTAGAGTAGTCTTTCATACCTAACGAACACTATTCCCTGTGGAGAACGATCAATCCCCCGTACTTACCACTACACTATACTACATCGGTCAGGTACACTGCCTGGTGGGGTTGTAAGCCTCTTGAGATCCCTTGAGAGGTAAAACCTGTTGTAAGGTTACAAAACCACGCATCAAGTTTTTGGCGCCGTTGCCGGGGAATAGTTATTGTTTAGGTTGAATTTTTATTTTATTAGGTCTACTCACTAGATTCCTTTCTAGTGAGATTTTTATTTTATTTTTCTAGGATTTCTTGTAGTCTATCTTTTTCTTTGTGCCCTTTGTTTGTAAAACCATTTTCATTTGTCACCATGGCGGATGAAATTCCATTTAGATCATTAACAATAGAGGAACAATTACTTTACACGGATAGATTTGCTTCCTGTTGTTCCAATGAATTTTTAAGTGATCTTAGATATATACAAGAGGAGATGGGTATAAAGTTTGATAGGTTTGATGAATTATGTGCATGTGTGGCTTCTATTAAACAATCATTGTTAGGATCAACTCCTTTTAATAAGACCCTTTGGAAAAATTTTGAGGAAAGCCTCCTAACCGTGAACCATAAGTTTAATGAATTAATGGGTTCGTATACATCACAACTTGTGGAAACAATTGAGGAGGATTTAGCCGAACATGAGCATATTGAGCAAAAAGACCTAGGTTTTATGATCAATGACTTTGAATCTCAAGGAACACATGATGAATCCTTTAGGCAAATTGAACATAGTAATCATGTTATCGGGGAAGATTCTTATGAATCGGACTTAGAACTTGAAATGGCTAGAGAAGGATTTGAGATACTTAGGAACATGTTTGGGTTAGATTCTACTAAAACACATGATGTGGATATAATTGATATAGAGACAAGGAAGGATGAGGTAAATAACACAAACCTACAAAGTACCCCACAAGTCCTACCATCATTCGAGGCATACACACCGCCCGTGACTTACCCGGAAGAAGTAGAAGGGACTATAGGAACCCCAATTGAAGTAGAACCTTTGGAAGAAACAAAACTAGAAGAAATAGGTTTGAATACTTGTAGTCATAACCTCTCTTTTAGTTCTATGGAAGTTCCTAGTTTTGATGAACCGGAGCCTCAACAAAAACCGTTACCTAATCTTCCGTCTTTAGATGTGAATTTAGGAATTAAAAAAGGTCCCGATCCACCCATCAAACCATGTAGTCCGGGTAATGTTAAGATTAAGGTAGTAGACTCTAGGCCATGTGGAGTGGAAGCTAATATAGGAGTGAACCATGACCTTACATACTTACATCACCCATTCATGATTGATCACAAGAAACATTATGGGTTTAAACCGGGTTTATTAGGTCAAGATGGATTCCCAACTAGGAATCTCTCGAAGTTTATAGAAGATGATCCCTTTTTAGGAGAAAACTTTAATTCACCCATTGACCAAAGTGAACTAGGTAAGGTTATGATGAAAGGAGCACACCCCTTTGAGTATATAATTCATCCACCACTCTTTCCTCACGCGGCATACTTCCACCAAGATAGTGTGTATCGCTACTATCACCCGCACTTAATCCTAAGTGTAGGAAAAACCTCTCCTTTATCCGTTAAATAAGGGTAGAGTCAGGCTCGTGACTCGAACAAAAACAAGCGCTTCTTGGGAGGCAACCCAAGCTTTATTTGCTTTGTGTGTTTATTTATTTGTTCGTTTGATTTTATTTGTTTCCGTATGTGTGTTTAATTTTTATTTTTATTGATTCATGTTCAAAACTAATTTGTGAAAATGCTTTATCTTGTTTTTAACTTCGTCTTAACTACATATAAAGGTATTTTGCAAAAGATAAGTGTAAGGGAAATCTAAATCGGTTTATTAGAACACAAATGAACATGAATTGTAATAATAATAATTTAGCATACATATTCGTATTTGTTTGAGTCAAATGCTTGTATCGAGTCATAATGATGTTTTGCAGGATTTCCAGGAAGTAAGGTAAAGGTTTTTCCAGAAATTTTCCGGAAACTTAAAATGAAAATTTTTGTCAGGTCATTTCTGACGGCGTCAGGGTTTATAACCTGACGGCGTCAGATTTAATTTTCAAAATTTTTTTGAAAGTTTTGTTTTCATAAAAAGTTTTTATTAAATCTCCAACTTATAATCTCCAGGAATCTGCAAAATTATCATTCCACAAGCATTATATCCTTATATATAGATTTATCCCGCCGATGTTATGCAGGTTTTCGTGTTTGTTTTCTCAGGTTTAACAGGTTATTTTGGACAAGGAAATGTTTTGAATCAAGCTTGTGGCGATGCATTAGTCATGGAGCTTCAACATTACCTTGGAGGAAGATCTAACCGTGTAATTTCACTATCCACCGAGCGAATCAGGGGAGTATTTGATTTCATTCTTTTACTTTATGCTTTTACATCTTGTAATTTGAACATTGGGGACAATGTTCATCTTAAGTGTAAGGGGGAGTAAAAGTACGATTTTAGAGAATACAATTGCGCTTGATTTTTGTTTGTTTAATAGTAGATGTGTAATAAAACTGAGAGAAATACTTGTTAAGGTAATTTTAGTGCCAAATTTAAAATTTTTTACAACATATAGGAGTGAAACTTTGATCTTAATGAGCGTCTCACGGATAGGAGTTATATGACTAGCACAAAAACCGTACCACTAAAAATTTTCCACCCTCAAATATGTGAGGTTCGCCCCTAGAATTGGTAGGAAAAGCATTTATGCTATGATGTGTGTACCGGTAGCACTTAGATTCTAGAACTTGCGTTAGGACCATTCCGAGGCCACAAGTAAGACTACATTCGTGTAGTTAGATTTACTACATGATAAGAGGCATTAGGATTAACCCATTGTTTTACACATGTGTTTTTGTTATAATTACATTGGCTACATTGGTCAAGTAATTCTCCCACACCCTTTGCGTTGTACTCATTTTTAGTACACGATACCCCTAGTACACCCCTCAGAGCCTATCTTTTCGTTTCGACCTTTAAGCATTTTACTTAAAGGAAGAATTTGTTACACCCCACTTAAATGTACACCCAAATCGCCTTAGCCTACCTTGTATGCACTCATTTTTAGTGCATTATTGTTACAACATTTGTTTAAACCCAAGTTAATTATCTAGTTGATTACATGGTTGCTAAGTCGAGTCATATCCTTGTACATATTATTTTGGGACGATTGGGACTCATGGGTAAAGTACTAGTGTAATGGAGTAATGGGGAAGAACATCATTTATTACCCCCATATGTGCTAATAGTTTTAAAAGTACTCCAAGTTTTTCAATTATCTTAATTCGAGTCATTAGATTAGTATTTGTAAAGTTATGTAAAAGTTCAAGTGTAAGGGGAATGCAATGCCCCTATGATGTATCATTTTGGATGGTAGGGCAAGAGTGTATGCAAAAAAAAAAAAAAAAAAAAAAAAAAAAAAAAAAAAAAAAAAAAAAATCGAAAAAATCAAGAAAAATACAAAAAAAATGAGAAAAAGAAAAATAGAAAAAAACATACGGACTACCATCCCGTTTTATTTTATGTTTATTTTATGTTTTTGTTATTTTCTTTCATTAGCTTAAGATCGAGTCTAGTCTTGGCTTAGCAACATTGTATAGTACATGTAATTGATCAAGATTTTTAACTCGCCACCAGTAAAATATCCCTTATCCAACAAAACCGTGTTTTCCTTTTCCCTACACCTAACGTTATAACCCATTTAAAAGCCCTCTTTGATAGTTTATCTTTGGTGCTTACGCCTAGTGGAGGAGGTTTTCGATCCTTTCCCAAGCCTATGGTAATCTATTTGCTATGACAGGTAGTGAGAGATATTATCCGTTTTCATTTATGAGATTTATTTTGATGACACTTGAGAATGTGAGTATCTAAACACTACTTGTGAGGTGCTAGTTTGTAATCTCCGTGCTTATTATGATTGAAGTGGAACGAATATTTGTTGTAATTACTTTTATGTTTGCATTAAATGACCCCTAACTTGTATTTTGATTAGAATAAAAGCGCATTTGCTTGAGGACAAGCAAATCTCAAGTGTAAGGGTATTTGATGAAGCGAAAAGTGTACCGCTTTTAAGGGGTCATTTAAGCCCTAAATCGTATTTATTTGATCAAATATCGCCCTAAATCGTTCCTTTTGTCATTTTAGGTACTTTTGAGGAGAAATCTGGAAAAGGAGGCATTTTGGACGTTTTTGGAGCATAAAAGTGAAGAAAACGGCAAAGTCTCAAAAATCGGCTGAAAGTTACCTTTGACGGCGTCACATTTAACCCCAGACGGCGTCATGCCTTGGCAAGAAAAAGTGGACGTGAAATTTACTCATGATAAGCCAGTGAAAATAGCATGTGAATTCTGACGGCGTCACGCTTTAACTTGATCAAGGGCGTCACGGCTTAAATCAAAGAGGGACGGCGTCACGTTCAAGGTTCGACGGCGTCAAGCCTTGATAAGCCAGAATGGATTTTTGAAGAGCTAAAGAGGGACGGCGTCAAGAAGGTCATCCGGGAACCCTAAAAGCGGCGAGGTGACGGCGTCACACTCCATAAGGTGACGCCGTCAGATCCAAAAATCTATATATAGTTTTCTAATTTTTTGTCATTAGTGTAGAGCTTAGTGTGTGGAATTTTGGGAGAAAACCCTAAGACGAATTTAGCTTCTTTTTCAAGGCTTTTTGCCTTGAGATCTTCCATGTTACATTGAAGATAAGTTATCAATTAATCATTCAATATGTCTATGTGTTGTTTGATTTACATGTTAGGCTAAATTTATCTTGTGTTTGCTTAGATCTAATGAAACCTAGCTATTGATTATTGGTTATTAGTGTGTTATTAGTTGTATTGGATGATTGTTTATCTATGTTAGGCTTAAGAAAACTGGCTAACTTCCTATTCGGTAACTTGCTTGAACGTCTTAAGAAACATGAACCAAATGCGTACTAAAGGTTTTTATGGTTGTATTTAATGCACAAGCGAATTCTAGTGATCCCATGTTAGGAGCTTCCTAGCCGGCTCGACATAGGAGTGAAGTAGGAGCTTGTAGAGTTGGGGAAGTACGTACGCCACCCCACGAATGGTATTAAGGAATACACCCGTCATCCACGCGACTAATACACACTAATTAACCGGTAAAAGATAGTTAGGGAGTAAGGAAATCTAAGTAAACACATTTCTCTACACATAAGTTTCTCACCAACATTTTATTTTCAGTTATTTTATTTTATTTGCATTTGTAGTTATTTGGGTTAGTTGACTAGCAACTAATTCCGCCCACTCCTTCAAAACCGAGATTTTACTTGCTTTCATAAAAATATAAAAACATAAAAAAGAATCTTCCTCAACCCTTAGACCTATTAGAGTAGTCTTTCATACCTAACGAACACTATTCCCTGTGGAGAACGATCAATCCCCCGTACTTACCACTACACTATACTACATCGGTCAGGTACACTGCCTGGTGGGGTTGTAAGCCTCTTGAGATCCCTTGAGAGGTAAAACCTGTTGTAAGGTTACAAAACCACGCATCAAATATTTCATGGGAAATATTATAGTCATCCTCCTAAACACAACTCATAACATCTATTTATTTCACGGGAAATACTAGAAGTAAATCCTCATCCAATGACGTCTTAGTAAATTTCCTCGGAAACACTAAGGTCATTTTCGGTCATCCCATTTAATCATCTTTCGTCAAAAAGTTTATTAGGTATAAACTTTTTCCTCGTGTCAAAAAGTCTTACTAAATAAGTAAGATTAATCAGCCAAAAGTCAAAACAGAAGAAAAACTGGACAATCAGATATACGGCTCCACTAAAGAGCCACGGCTCCACTAATGTTTAGTGGAACCGTGGAGCCGTGCATCTGAAAAACGCGCCCAGTCACTCCTTTCTTCTGCATAAACTTTCCAAACACACAAAACCTCTTCCACCTGCTGTCATAATCGAACCATAACACCATAATTCAACTAAACTCTTGCAAATCAAGATTGAGGCATTGGAATTAACAAATCCTAACCATAACATCATCAATTGTAAGTAATTTACTCTTATTTTCTTTTAATTTGAGTCTAGGGTTTGTTCTTGAGTATAAATCCGAATTGGGGATTTTCAAAATTAGTTAAACCCTTGTGAAATTAAGACTAGGATTAGACAATGTAGTATTCACATGATTCCCTAAACCTAGGATTTCCAAAAACCCATTTATATTGAAAAACCTAATCCGAAATTAATCACTAAATTCGGATTATGATTGTTTATTTGTAATGGAATCATGTTTAGGATGATTAAAATTGGATTAGGAACGTTCTGCATTAAAGCTTTTCAATCTTAAAGCTTGATTAGCACCATGTTGAAGCATTTTCCAAACACCCTAATTCGATCATATTTTTCGAAAAACTTCACAAGTCTAGGATCATGAAACCTTTTTCATGCATTGTTGATGCAAATTAAACACGTTTTTGCATGCATACATGAACTCTCAAATATGGCTCGAAGTACATAATTGATATGTATTGTTCGACATATTTGATTGAGCAAAAGTGAAGTTAGGAGCGTTTGGGTAATCTCTTTAGGATAATTTTAGAGTCGAGATTGCCGCACCTCCACATTGTTTGCATTTAGGCACACACACTAGAAGTCTAATCATTAAAATGCAACGAACTAACATATACAAAAATATTTTTTTGTAGACAAACAATGCCTCGGAATGATTATCAATTAACCCGAAAATACATCATTGAAACACTTGAAAACCCAAACATCACTGATGAACAAAAAGCTTATTTTTCTAAAGTGCTAACACGATACATACACGAAGGGCATGTAGTCGATGCACTTTATGTCATGTCAGATAGAGTCGGTGCTTGTTTTCCTTCCATTCGGTTCGATTGTTTATACACAATAAACGATCAAGTCTGTCCTCGTTTTGTTCTCGAGTTTTATAGTCGAGTCCGTACCTTCACTGATGATGATGGTAATGTTTTTCTTGACTTTTGGATTCAACACCAAAATATCACCCTGTCTGTCACTCAGTTTGGTGAAATTCTTGGTGTTCCCTCATATGGTCAGTGTGCTTACACCAACGACCATTCTCTAGAGTCTCTTTACTACAATGTTGAGATAGAAGGTGCATATAGTACCCAAATTCCCAACATTGAAGTAATCAAACAAATTATCCAAATTCCTCGAGTCGCCAACACGTACCAAAAACGTGATGGATCCGTTGTCTTTCTCGACCCATCCAAAATCTACCTCAGGGAACTCCGTCCTGACCTTAGAAGTTGGGAACTTCTTCTACGTGAAAATGTGTTAAGCCTTGCAGGCAACTGTGATCACGTACCGGCAAGTCTTGCCCTTATGCTCTATTGTCTTAGTATCGAGGAACCTTTCAACCTCGCATACTACATGGTCAAACGGATGGCCAACATTCATCGTCGGTCCGATGAGCTCATGCCATATGGCATGTTGCTTACTCGTTTATTCAGGTGGGTCATGGAACATTTCCCACATCTTCAAAGTGTCGACTATGTCCTAGTCAATCCGGTTATGCACACACTTGGTGGACCACAGCGTCGCACAAAGCAACGTAAGGACAAAGGGTCCAAACGTGGTCGTAAATCCACTTCCGATATTCCCCATTCATCCTCCTCTTTCAGTCACGAATCATCATCTGAACCCATGGATGAGGACGATGATGAGGTGAACGAAGAAGGAACTTCTAGCCCTCAAATCCCTTCTCCCGACACCTACTTTCGTAATCTTGATACCTCATCATTTCGACGTACAACCGACCTCGAAAATGGGATGGTAAATCTATCCCACATGAAGAGAAGGCAAACCTCAATGTACAATAGACAAGTGGAGATGCATGAGCAAACTATCGGGGGATTCAAGTCCATCGGCAAGGCGATAAAAGGGCTTGGGAACAAAATTAAGAAGTTGGGGAAAAGAAAGGATTAGATGGAAATAACTTAAGTAGTACTATCTATATAAGTATTATGCTTAAAATACTACTAATAGTTTGTGGCATTGTTGCCTAATACATTAACTTGCTTGATGTGTTTCCTTTGAACATGATTAATTCTATTGGTAATTAATCCTCATGTTAGTTTATCTTGCCTAAATCATGCATGATAGTTTATTTTATTACATGCACTAGATGTTAAAAATGCTTGAATTCATGCATGCTTAATAGTTGCCTAAATACATAGATGATCACATGATCATGTTAGTTGCTAGTTGAAACTAGCTTTAGGAATTCTATGGTTTAGTAATTTGAGGCTTTGAGATTTGCAGCCAATGGATTCCCCAGAAATTTCCCCATTTAGGCTGCCTAAAACCTGCAGACCTGGAAAGAAGGTCAAAAGAGCCCACGGCTCCATTAAATAGGCCACGGCTCCACTAAATTTAGTGGTGCCGTAGCACCTTTAATGGTGCCGTGCCTCTGGAAGACGAAAACTGCTATTCTCTTCCACTTTTTGACTATCTTTTCCAGAAAATCTGCAACCAAAACCTGATTCCCATGCACCCAAATCCCCAAATCCAACATTTCAAACTTGCATGCTTATGTTTTGGCTATTTAAGCTAACATTATGCATTGCCATTCTTACACCCATCCTTACACCTTAACACTCACCATACCATCATCATGGGATCAAGAGTATTCAAGAAACCTAGATTCAACATCAAACCAACCAACCAAACCTCTCTAGTTGATCAATGGATCAATAATGTCAACACACCCCAATCATCAACTAAACCTATCACCAATGACATTCCCCTCATTGATCTCACCTTGGATGATGAAGATGAAACCCATACACCCATAACCTCTACCAACTCATCATCTTCTTTCACTACACCCCAAGCTCCATCCAAGGCAACCTCTATTAAACCTACATCCTCATCCTCCACAACAAGAATCAACACACACTCATCTCCACCTAGTCCCATTCACCCTTTAACCCTAACACTTAACTCATCACCATCAACTTCCCTTGAATTGGGAACTCACACAACACCCTCATCTCTTTCAACATCACCACAACCTCTAACTCTCACCCTCACCCTTTCACCAAACACTCCCTTTGAATTTGGGAGCAACATATCATCACCTTCACTATCACCATCACCTCAACCCTTAATGGGTTATCCAATCATGTATCCCCTTCACTCACACACCTTGAGTTGTCCTTGTTGCAACTACAACCTTGAACTCATCATGAACCTTAGAGATGAGCTTAGCTTTAGGTTTTCATATCTAGAACACCTTCTCACACCACCCATAGGACCCATCATCCTTCCACCACCTCCACCACACAATAGCCCAAACTAAACATGGTTATGTTTAGTTCCTCAAATAAATGACTAGGAACCCTTTTGAAGTTGGAAGCAAATCTAGAAGCCTCATGTTACTTTAGAAGTTTATGTGTCTTCTTGTTAGTTTAATTTGCTTTCATATTGTAGTCATACTTATGTATGACATTTCTTTCATATTTATGTAATGGGCTTTTCATTTTGGCTACTTAGCCATAATTCTCTTATTGTGGTTGGATATTTGTCTTATGTGCTACTTGTTAGATATTGTATATTTGTCGTCTAACTTTGTTTTGTAGCACGATCCATTGCTCGATTCCTTTGTGTTCTCCAAATGAGGGGGAGTACACGTCAAGGGGGAGCCTTAACCACCTTTTTGATTTGACAAAAAGGGGGAGAAATGGGAGTAAACTCATTAAAAACTTGTTAAAATTAATTTTAACCTAAAATAAGTTTATATTTTGTCATCATCAAAAAGGGGGAGATTGTTGATGCAAATAACGTTCTAAAAACGTTATTTATATCTTTCGATTACTTCACGTTTTGAGGATGACAAAATGTGAACTCACGTTACGTTAAAATTAACGCTAACAAGTTTTTAATCGGAAGATCCCGTTTCTACGCAAATCACTCTTGAACAAAGTTACAACTTTAACTAGTGATCAAAGAAGTGAATTCATGTTTTGAAAATTCACATTTTAAATAGGACAAAACATTTTTTCAAAAATACACATGACAAATTATTTTTGAAATATTAAGAAATGTTTTAATGGAAAAATAAGTTTGAAAATCACAACAGCTATTTTTCCCCCCAAAATCAGCTCCAACCTTCCCCAAATAAGTTTTCACCAGAAAAGACAAAATTTGGAGCGTCCTAGTCTACCACGGCTCCACGGTACCGTTAAATTTAACAGAGCCGTGGGTCATTTAGTGGAGCCGTCCGTACCATTTTGAATTGTAACGTTCAGATTTTCTTTGCCTATAAATACCCACCTCTTTCACAGTTTTAGGCACCCTTCACACACAGAAAAATCCCTTAACTAAATCCTCTCACACCTTTCACTTCTAAGGGTCAATTAGATTAGTTTTTCTTTGTTTCAAGAGTGATCCAATCATCCTTCAAGTGATCCTCTTCATACCTCTTCACTAGCAAGAGAAGAACACAAGTATCCAAGTTGATACAAGGTGTTGTCATCCCTCTTCATTAGCAAGAGAAGAACTCAAGTAATCAAGAAAATACTAGATTTGTAGTTGATAGGTTTTTGTAACACTTGTTACAACCTTGTTGTATCTTAGCATACATCAAGTATATTTTCTTTTTGTGAGTGAGAGTGAAGATCAAGTGTGATCTATAGAGATAGTGAACATCTCTTGAAGCCATTGGGCTTGTGTGATTGATCAAGAAGATCAAGGGTCATTAGGTTAGTGTTAGTTGAGTAGAGTGAAGTGAGTGCTGATCATTGTGATCGTGTTGAGATCTTGGTGATCTCTTGAAGCCATTGGGCTTGTGTGTTTGGTCACGTGGACCTTGGTAGATTGGTGCTAGCTAAGATTAGCACTCGACATCTAGCTTAGTGTCGGAAATAGGATAAGCGACGTGTACGGTTTTCTCCGCCTGAAGGGAGGTTGTTGATATAGTGTTTGAAACTCTCGAGTGTGGTACTCGGGGAGTGGAGTAGGGCGAAGAAGAGCTTCGTATCCGAACCACTATAAATCCTCTGTCTCGGTTTGATCTTTCCAACTCTACTCTTTACTTTCATTTGTTATTATTACGTAGCTTAGTTTGTAGTTCATGTTGGTGTTGTTTGATTACACATAGAGTTCGAATCAAAGCTTCCAATAGCATACTTTTAAAAAAAGATTTTTAAAAGAAGTTTTTAAACCGGTAAACTATTCAACCCCCCTTCTAGTTTCCCACAATCTCATAGAAGAATGTCCCAAACCACTGAGAACCAACAACCAAAGAGCTTTCGTAAGAGGCTCTTGGAGTGATAGCGGTGAAGAAGAAGAGAAGAAGCCAAATGACGAAACATGTCTTATGTCTCAAGCTTCAAATGAGGTACATTCCGACTCTTTTATTATAGTGATGATAATTCGTCAATAGATGATAATAGACTATATGATGAATATAATAATCTATGTGAAGTAAGTTCTAAAATCACAAGTAGAAACAAAACACTAAAAGCAACATTGCATGAACTCGAAGTGCAAATTTTAGAACTAAAAGATCAAGTAAAAAGACTTGAGAAAAATAAAGAATAGATATTAGATGTAGGTCATGCATGTGTCTTTGAGTAGAAAATGAAAAACTCAAAGAAAACGCTTTAAGGATCATTAAGTTTGAAAAATGAACAAATACACTTAATTATATGCTTGAAAACATTAGGTATAGTGAACATGCCGGAGCGGGCTTAGGATTTGACCCAAACAAAGCTTCTACAAGTGATACTAAACAAGTAAAATTTGTAAAGTCTGGAGAATCTGAAATAGCAGATGACGGTACCACTAAAGGTACATACGGCACCACTAAAATTAGTGGTACCGTGGTACCGTCTGGTGCTAAAGTCAGAACATGGTCAATTTTAAAAAATAACTTAAGTCCTAAACCGAGTCACATAGAAGTTAATAATGTCGAAGTACCTATTGTTAGTAAAAAGGAAGTCAAAAGTTTTTACAAACCTTTGTCAACCCCCGGACTTGGTTTTGTAAAACCCGATACTAGATCAAAGACTCCTCCACCTAGAAAAACAAATGTTCCTAAACCTTGGTCAAGAACTCCTCTACCGAGAGGTAACTTTAGAAGACAAATTTATCCAAGTAACTATCCCGTAACTTGGAATAACCATCAACTACAAAGTTAACATGGGAAATTTGTCCTCCATTCCAACATCCAAGCCAAATGCAAGAAATGCATAGGATGTTTAACACTAACAACTTTAGACCCATGAGATATTGGGGACCAAATGTTTGAGTTTCTGTCTTGCTAGATGGATATGATTGACAATCGACTTGGAGTTCGACGAATGGAGTATGATTAGTGATTGCAAAAATCTCATGACGGAAAATCAAGTCTTGTCTCATATTACTTAGCATACAACAAAGGTTGAGTCGCGTTTTTAAGTTTAAAGAAAAACCTCAGGCTAAGGTACGCTTTCTCAAAACCTCCTTACTATTAGATATATTGAGCATGTAGTGTTCTTATAATCTAACTTAGCAAGCACTAACATAATGGACGTGAAAAGTGCATCCCCAAATGGTTTTGTCAACAAGGAGGTATATGTAGTACAACCTCCAGGATTTGTTGATCCATAAAAACCATATCATGTTTATAAACTCAAGAAAGCACTCTATGATCTTAAACAAGTCTCCTAAGCTTGGTACGACATATTAAAGGCTTTCTTACATAAACATGAAAATAGTTAACAATAAACTTTTCACTAAGAAACGAAATTCACATCCCATCATTGCTCAAATATTTGTCGACGACAATTATATTAGGCTCAACTTGTCCAGAAATGTACAATGATCGTTCAAAGATCATGCGTGACAAGTTTGAGATGAGCATGATGAGCGAATCAAGTTTCTTCTCTTGTCTTCATATAATATTATTTGAAGATGGTATCTTCTTAAATCTAGGTATACTAATACACACACACACACACACAAACACACACACACACACACACACACATATATATATATATATATATATACTAATACATACACACACACACACACACACACACACACACACATATATATATATATATATATATATATATATATATATATATATATATATATATATGTATATATATATATATATATATATATATATATATATATATATATATATATACTAGACTTCAAAGCCCGCCCAATGGGCGGGCATGACTTGTAATTTCGTTAATTTTAAATCATGCCTTAATTTCGTTACATTTAACATAATAAAGTATAATTACTTTTATACAAAAGCAATAGAACACGGTTTAGTTTTTTGGGTTTAATTGTATGTTATAATTAACTTAAGTAATTATTTTATGTGTAATTTTAGGGATGAAATCTCGTTTATTAGAGCACCTTGAACACTGGCAGTATGATGTTCGGTTACATCAGTAACAATGGCAGTACCATGTTCTGTCCCATCAAAGTTTAAAGGAATATGATTTTTAACCTTCAACACTGGCAGTATCATGTTTTATTACATCACTGACACTGACAGTACCATGTTCTGTCTTACCAGAGTTTAAATGGATATGATTTTTTATTAGTTTGGTTTGTATTTGTTTGTTGATTAGTTCGAGTGTTTTGCTGATATTTGATTTTATTTCATACTCTGGCGGTATGATTTCACGCAAACAAAGTTAATAAACATCTAATGCTTAAGTAGCAAAGTGTCATGTGAAAAGTAATGAGGTTAATTTATTAAAAAATTAGAACATAAGTCTTTATTGTAAATAATCTAAAATGATAACATGAAACTTAAGTATTTATTGTAAATAATCTAAGATGATAACACGGGAAATCGTGTTCCATTTGTTCATAATTCATCTTCGCTGTCATCATCACTGGTTGTTTTATAATCAGTAGATCTGTCATTGATAAAGTTGCTGACATCATCGTCGTTAGAGTCATAACTGACACTATACGCGGCTGAATTTATTTCCCACGTTTCTTCGTCAACATCGCTGATGTGGATGATTCTACCGTGTACTTTTCCATCGATATCAGGCATCTCGTCCCACACGTTATTGTCAACCATGTTAGATTGGTAATCTTCATCATAATCGTCATCAATAGATGTATATCTTGAGTCGCCTATGAAATTATCGACTATAAAATTATATAAACAAACTATTATTTTAAAACATGTTTAACAATTTACAAACACAAATAATAATAAATTTTTTTTTAACAAACAACCTGTGGAAGAGTCTTCAACAACAAATTCATCAGGATAGTATATTTAGGTTTACAATCTCGCGTGGGGTAAGAGGGTTCTTTGAGAGCATTGATATTGACACACATGCCTGTTTCAGATACGTTGTTGTTGTTATCATGTTCATCATCCGTATCTTCATCATATAGCATATAGTTCCGTGAGAAAATGGGTTTCTACATACCAAAAATATAGTTAGTACTTAGCAACAGAGTATCTATTATGTGGACTGTTTGGTTTACCTTATTGTATATGTTAGCTTAATAATGTGGGATTAGCAAGGATGTTTCGTTTAACATATATGTTTTATAGAAATATAATGTACAAACATAAATTATTATTACCAATGGGTTTTTTCCCCCAGGATGATTAGCAGTCATAGTCTCCACACGCTTTGATCGCGTTTTTTTATCATCAATCGAAGTTAGATCTACAACTTTGCTTGCTTGTGGCTTTCCATCATCTGATGAATCCAGGTCAACAATTATGTTGTTGACTATTTTGCCGTTTTTAGCAAGCCTACGGCGTTTGTGTATAGGTGGGAGAGGCTGCAAGTAATGCAAAAGTTGTTAGTTCCCCTGATTAATAAGTATCACATAATATGGATTACAACCATTTTTTATACCTCTTTGTTGTCACGTGTTTTTTGTATTTTTTCATCATCTGATGAAACAACATAAACAATATCGTTGCTAACTAACTTGTTGTCTTTAGTTGGTCTAAACCGTTTATGTGTTGTTTGATCAGCCTTCAACTATTAGATTGATATTTAGATTTTATAATAGTTGAGTTCGACGTAATGAAAATTTTATGAAAATACCTTGTTATCAGTTTGATTTTCATAATAATCAAACTTGCATCCGTTCTTACGGGTCCCGGGTTTCACCTTTGACAATCTCCGATTGTTATGTGTTAAACAAACAACCTAAACAGAGCATCCAAAAATAAAAACCATTAAGTATTTTATGTTTACTACAATGCAAATTACTACGCATTAAAATTTTTATATAATACCTCGTTATTGGTATCATGTAAATCAGCATCTTCATTGAATATTTTGCATACATACGGATCACGTGGTTTTCGCTTATTACAAATTGGAGTAGTTCGATATCCGTTAACACCAATAGCATAAATCTATAAATTTAACATTTATATTTTATTCGTTAAACATAACAAAAACTATTATTAATAATAATAACCTTAGTTATGTTATAATACCTCGTCATCTGATAGGCCAACCTGCAAGTATTATAAAGATAATTAGATCCTGTGATATATTAATGGATATATGCTACATAATTTTAAGTTATAGATATAATCAATTGCTTATCTAAACATGGAAACGTCTCGACCAATAGAATCAACTAACCCTATTGTTTTAAACATGTACCATTGTTCAAGCATTTATTTTAGCTAAAGATTATTGGTAAATAAATATTCGTATATGTAAAACAATTCATGATAATCTTATAAGGTAGTGCCTGTGGGTAGTTTAGAAAAAAAGTACTTAGACATGTTATGAAGGATACCTCTTCATCGTCCAATATATGAACACTGGATATATCTTTTTTGAACAAATCAAATTGTCCATCCTGCATTCATGCTAAACATAATCAGATGATGTGTTTCATATATAATTTAAATAAACAGTTAATTTAGTTATTGTACATCCTCATCATCTGATATGATGATGTTTGGTATATTCTTATCGAGCGAGCCATCGGCTGATGATGGAGGATGGTGATGACCTGTTTTCGGATTACCCTGACAAAATTGTAGTAATTAGTATTTAATTCATCTGATAATTAACAAAACACATTCAACTTAAGATTATGTACCTTGTGTGATCTTCGGTGTGACATTGTTTGTATTTTATGTTCGTAATTTTTGAAGATATATATTCAATATGTGTTAATATATGGCTTTATTTATAGAGTTTGAAGGTGACCATATAATGGAAACCGAAGATTTGTTTCTCATATATTTGTTATAGATAAAGATTACGTTTACAATTTAAACGTTTTCTAGAGTTTACATGATTTATATCATGCTCTAAATACAGATTTGGAAATTCTACAAAATATTTGATTATCATAGCTTTATTGTATATAAAGATTACGTTCGTTTGTGTATGAGCATTTAAAAACGTTGTTAGAATTAATGGGGTATAAAAACAATGGACTACGTATATTTAAAGTGACATTGCGTTTTAATATAACTCTTTTGAACTGGTTATAATATCAGTACCAAGTCGGGGACGTAGTAGTACAAAATTAAAATACATGATGGATATAACTCAGCAGTACTACATAGCACATACGTATTGTTTATACCAATACAAAGTACTCTTAAATATATATTTGACCCCCATATAGTGTGAAAGTGGTATATGATCTTAAATATATACACAGAATATAGGGTTATATGTGGTTATCAATGCAATATTATATTAGTACCGCTACATATACTTGGTACTGCTATATCATTTTTTCACGTAATGATCAACATTTGCACTGGTAGATAAATTAATAAAACTTAATATGAATAAAGCTTAATACGAATATCCACACACATGCAAGTTTGCAATTTGTAATTAAATTGTTCAAAAATATTAAAACACGCTTATGTAAATTAATTGTCTTCTTGCTCCTCTTGATTATTAAGATCATTAGCTGGTGTTTCGTCATCCAGTGTCGCTGGTACACTGTTAACATTGTCTGTCGTACGCTTGCCTACATCATCAATTTGAATTAAAGTGGCGTTCGTGGCACCAACGCACACTGCTGGAATATCATCCGTTGCGCCTATCGTTTCAACAACATCTTCGTTTGTTGGTTCCTGCTACATGTTGCGAGAAGATGTAAAAGATTAATTTGTATTGTTTGTTACAATTTAACGGTGTTTTTAGAAATTAAAAAATACAATGCACAATACCTCACTAATATCATCAGAATGTGTTTCCGATCCATCATCTGAACACACGGAATTGTTCTCTAAACCTTCGTCTTCCTCGTCGTCATCCTATTTTGATTCATTCATAAGGATTAGCATATACTTGTTTATAAACACAAACCATTGTTAGGTACATTAAAGGAAAAATGAATCAGACCTCTTCTTCTATAAAGCCATTCTTGAAATAGTTGATTATATCAACATCGTCCGTCACTTTCTCCGCTCTATATATATAACTATTGTTGTTGTGATTGAACTCAGAAAATAAAATTTTGAAAAGATACTTCCTCCCAATAATTTGATTAAGTGCATCCGGAAAGTATTCTTCTGTGTTCATGCCTTCACTCTCCATTATCTCCCACGCTGTTAAATTTGTCATTTTGTGCACACTCTTGTCAAAAATCACGACTTGTGCAGTACCACTATGGTCAAATATGCGCACAATTATTTTGAACCTACATATATAAAATATTTATCACCGAACGCGAAGTATCGAAATATCCACATTATGTATTATATGTTTAAGGACAAATCCAAATAATTATATATATATATATATATATATATATATATATATATATATATATATATATATATATATATATATATATATATATAGGTTGTTTTACATACCTGGAAGCAACGGTATATGTTTCTCCATGGTTTTTACAATACCACAACTGTTTCTTATTCCTTGCGCCCGAGTTGCGCTTTGAAACAATTGGTGTCACTCTTGTACTGCATGATTTGCAACCCGTATAAACCCACCCATTTTCCTCTTGTATGCTATGTACTTCTGCATAAACTACACAGTGTGACTCCTGTATTTAGATACAAAAACACATATAAACATTACTAACGTGGGTTTAATTAGTGATAAAATAATATTTATATTATACCCATAACAATAAATTTTGTTTTACCGGTTCAATGCTTCGAATTGTTCGAACTATTTGCTTCACACAGCCGTGCATGAACTCCGCAGGCGTAACAACACGGCTGCCAACTGAATGATCCTCAATTCTGAATTCACCTGCATCATACCCCTCCTGCTCTTCGTATCTGTGAAACGTATAAATAGGTTCCTAATAAATTTAACATGTTTTTAGTTTAAAACTAAAACACACATGTGCCGGTATCAATGTATATACCTTTTCCGGAAATCCAACAATTGTGGCACATCCCTGTTTATGAATATTCTTGTGCCAAACAAAGCATTATGTATTGATGGCTTATCTGTGTTGCACAACAAATATAGACACTTTTAAAATCTATTAATATGAATTAAAAATCTTAATTACGTAACCAAAAATTTAAAAGTCATCTATAAAACTTACTGTCCCAATATTTCACTTTCCCCAGCATCAAGAGGATGTCTATATGACAAAGCTCGTCACGTTTGTTGTCGTAGTCATTCCACATTAATGCCCAATTATCCCAAAAAGTACAATCAATTCTCAGAGATCTGCATAAAATAGGGTACACTCAATATATGATTACAAATGAATACTATTCTATACACGTTATTTTATTTTAAACAAATAATAATTTATAAAATATAGTTACTCGGCATCTTCAACGACAATTGTCCTCCGTAGCTTAGGACCGCCAGAATTGGTCAACGTCACTATTTTCCCAATAGCTACGACTGTACCAACAATATCTGGAAAAACATTTGTTATAAAAATATGCACATAAACATTCAAGTAACACCAACTGTTGTATATAATTTTAAAAAAAACACATACCAACACAATCATGTTCGTGGTATTCATTATCTGTATCGAGAATACTTGAGAATGGCTCGTTAACGAACCCAACAAAGTTGTCGTCGATGTGATCAATACGGGTAACCTCGGTTCCTTTATAAAAAGATATTCTCCACTGGTTTGGTAACAAAGGTAACCTTCCGGCATTCTCTGCTACTCCAAAATTAGAGATTATGTAACATTGACCTTCTCGTAAAAGAGGTTCAAATTTAAACATAAACTCTTTTTTGACATAGATTTGGATACGGTTCGACTGTACATATAGTTCAAATATCAATTTAACATATATAATAAATATACACAAATATAGGTATTTACTAATTTCATCTGATATACCTCTTGATCCTGGAAAACACAGTCAAGACTGTAAGGATCGTGTTCTTCGTGAAATTTGTGTGAATGCCATACGGAGATGCATCTTCCTTTAATGGCCATGTTCACATTCATCGGACTGACATCTTTAATGAGAGTCATTGTTCTCTCTCTCACCGCTAAAAAAATTAAAAAAATATATATATAAAAAACGCTGTTTTTTTTTATATCACATTAAAATGAAATATGTATAATGAATCAACCATTTTAAATAAACCTGGCTTAGGACTTTTAATTGTGGACATACTCTTTCCATTGTTTTTACTTGGATGAGAATTAGATCCTACGAATACACAAAGAAATTATGACAATGTTATTTATATAAAATAAGCAATCTGGAACAGACATTATCCAGAATGTTTGTACAAAACCTGAAGGAAATTTTCCATAAGACGATGTATGCATAACGGTTTTTTTGTTCCGATGTGAAGGTGCGTCCGAAGATGTTGATTGGTACCTCAAATCTTTTTGTTGATTTCTAATATAAGCAAATCTTTTAGAATCACCTTTTGAGTTTGTCGCCCCTAGCAACAATAACAAAACAAATTGTTGTATAACATATAACAATAAAGGTGCGGGTTTTTATAAACAAATATTCATACCTGATTGAGATTGAAAGTTGGAAGAATCAATCCTAGAGTTTTCATACGTGGAGTGTGTTTCAAAACAGCTTGATTGACTGGTAGATTTCCTTTTTAATGATCGAACAGCTCCTATTATTCAATGGATATAGATTTACCGCAATTTAGAATGTACAAACATACTTAATGTGTATACTATAATCACAATTTATAATATGAACACGATCAGTTTAGAAACATGTTACCTTCATGAGATGGTTGTGACTCAAAAGATGATGAGACGTGGCCAAATCTGCCCTTTGCAGGTGGTTTAGATGCTGGAACAATTACGATTGTATAAATACAATGTATTACTGTATTAAATAAAAAAATTAATGTTCAATGTACTACCTCTAGCTTTAGCAACGACATCAGAAACAACTGTTCCAGATATACTACCGGGTGTATCACTTTGAAATATGGAATTATCCAATTCAGACGAAGAAGATGGCTGAACCAAACCTATATTTCCTACTAATTTAGCAGTTAAAAATTAAGTAACATAATATAAACATCATGTAAAATGTACATAAATAAAATATCAACAAAGTTACTGCAATAAAACATTGATGAAGCTAATATTATACAAACATAAACATAGACATTAAAAATATTACTGCTATACTATACTACAACCCTTTCTGTGAAACGTAAATAAAATATCAACAAAGTTACTGCAATAAAACATTGATGAAGCTAATATTAAAACAATACAAACTAATATACGATACATGAAAGACATATACAACAACAAAATACCTTGTGAAGGGGTTTTAGGATGAACGTGACTGCCAGAGCCTCTGCTTGTTGTATCTGAAGGTGGATACAAATCATAAACTTATATGGTAAATTAAAACAAATTAATGTAGGATTCACGAAAACCTATATAAGAATAGAATACCTTGTGAAGAGGCTTTAGTATGTTTCTTCTGTATGGTATTGCTTGTATTTGCATCAGGAACTATAATCAATATATAAAGACGTTCATATAATAAAGCATTAGATTGATCCAACAACAACATAAATAAGATTATAACAAATTTACGAATAAATTATTCGTTAAAAAACATTCATGTGTTAAAACATCAAATTATTTACATAACATATGCTATCCTCATTAATGTATTACTTATATTGTTAATCTATATTAATAGTTTTTAATATTGTAATTTTTATGTTGTTGCTGTATAATCAAGCTAATATTTACATGCACACATAAGCAGTATCAAATATATCGAATATATCGAGCAATACAAACACACATAAGCAGTATCAAATATATCGACCAATACAAACACACATAAGCAGTATCAAGTATCTCCAGCAGTACAAACACACATAAGCAGTATCATGTACATCGAGCAGTACTTATATTGTTAATTTATATTAATAGTTTTTAATAAGGCATTAGATTGATCCAACAACAACATAAATAAGATTATAACAAATTTACGAATAAATTATTCGTTAAAAAACATTCATGTGTTAAAACATCAGATTATTTACATAACATATGCTATCCTCATTAATGTATTACTTATATTGTTAATTTATATTAATAGTTTTTAATATTGTAATTTTTATGTTGTTGCTGTATAATCAAGCTAATATTTACATGCACCATCGTTTATTAACAAACAATACAAACACACATAAGCAGTATCAAATATATCGAGCAATACAAACACACATAAGCAGTATCAAGTATCTCCAGCAGTACAAACACACATAAGCAGTATCATGTACATCGAGCAGTACTACCAATAGAGTCTGGCAGTGCTAGCAAACTAATGATTAAATTACATTCTAATGATTAAATTACATGTAAAAAACATACCTCCCAAAGAAGCACTCATGTTCTTCTTGTCAGTTCCTTTTGCAAGCCTTGCAGAGTGTCTTTGGCCGTGCATAATGGCTATATTATTATCAATAGAGTTTATTCTTTTTTTGAGTTTATAAAAAACGTTATAATATGAGGTATATATATGATGTATATATGATGTATATATAGTGATAGGGTAGAACTCTGATCTTAAATATGGGAACAAAAGATTTATACAAAATACATTCCAAACTTATCTTTCAAACTATATCTTCTACAAATTAAAATTAAACATATCTTTTAAAAATATCCGGGATACATGTTTAGAAAATACATATACCATTCCAAATATTCCGCCTAAATATTCCGCCTGGTAATCAAAGAAGAAGATTATAGTTATTTTTTGTGCGAGTTATATCACAAAATATAACTTGGTCTAATGTTAACATTGACGTATACTTAAGCTATGTAAACAACCCAAGTTCGAATATTTAGAATCCTTTTTAAAATTTCGGAATTAAAAGTCAACATACGAATTTTGTTCGGTCAAATTTTGCTTAGGTGGACTGCTTAGGTGGAATAAGAGCATGATTACTCATCAATCCAGCGCTTATTCATCAATCATGCATTTGATGACGTCGTACGCATCCTGTTATATATAATATGTAGATATATATATGTATATATATATATATGTATATATATATATATATACATATATATATATACACACATATATATATATTATATATATATATATATATATATATATATATATATATAAGAAATTTAACTTAGAAATATATTAAACAAATAAATATGCCTATGTCCGCGGAGGTAGAATAGACTACCTATCATGCCCCTAACCTAGCACTATCCGCGTACTCACCTTCATCGTTTCTTATGTTCAAATACGTCCTTTAAATCCCTCTTATGACTACTTAAATATTTCTCTAGAGATATTGAAGTCATCCATTACGTCTCATCTCATGACTTTTTAAATATTTCACTGGAAATATTAAGTCATCCCTCACATCCTTCTCATGACTAATTGAATATTTCACTGGAAATATTGAAGTCATCTCTTACGTCTCGTCTCATGACTTTTTAAGTCATCCTTCACATCCCTCCTATGACTACTTAAATATTTCACTGGAAATATTTAAGTCATCCCTTATGTCTCATCTCATGACCTTTAAATATTTCACTGGAAATATTAAGTCATCCTTCACATCCCTCATATGACTACTTGAGTATTTCACTGAAAATATTGAAGTCATTTCTTATGTCTCGTCTCATGGCTTTCTAATATTTCACTGGAAATATAAAGTCATTCCTCGCATCCCTCCAAATGACTATTTGCGTATTTCCTTGGAAATAACAAAGTCATCGTTTCACGTCTAGCTTCAACGTTCAAATCCCAATGGACTCATCTCGTGAAAGAGTTTATGACTATCTATTTCATTGGAAATATCTAAGGTCATACCTCATATCGCTCTAATGACTACCTATGTATTTCCTCGGAAATACTAAAGTCATTTCTTGTCGTCTAGCCTAGTCGTTTCCGTTAAAAGAGTTTATTAGGTATAAACTCTTCCCTCGCGTCAAACAGTCTTACTAATTAAGTAAGATTAATTCGTCAAAAATCAAAATGGAACAAAAATTAGTCTCAGAAGTGCACGGCACCACTAAACATTAGTGGTACCGTGGTACCGTGCGTCTGATAGACACGTTTTTCTTCCTCTTTCCCTCTGCATATTCATTCAAAACAAAATACCGACTTTCCATTTGCTATCAAAACCAAATACCACACCCAAATCCTATTACACTCTTGTCAATCAAGATCGAGGCATTGCATTTAAAGAATATCAATCACTACAACATCAATTGTAAGTAAATTAACTTTAATTTCTTTCTAATTTGAGTCTAGGGTTTGTTCTTATGCACAAAATTGAATTGGGGTTTTTCAATTTTGATTGAATTTTTATGCAATTAGGACTAGGATTAGACAATGTATAACTTACATGATTCCCTAAACATAGGATTTGCATAAACCCACTAACATTATATGCCTTAGTCCGAAATTTCACAATTTAAATCGGATTAAGATTAAATATTTTTAGTGGAATCGTGTCTAGGATACTTAAAATTGGATTAGGAGTCACTAACATTCAAGCATTTCAACTTTAAGATTTTTGGCGCCAAATTGTCACATTTGCCAAACACCCCAATTCCATTATTTTCGAAAAATTTCACACAACTAGGATCATGAAATATTTTTTCGTGCATTGTTGATCCAAACTAAAAACGTTTTCGCATGCATACATGATCTCATAAATATTGATCGAATTACATAACTAATATGTATTCTTCGACATATTTGTTTGATAAAAGTGAAGTTAGGAGCGTTTGGGTAATCTCATTATTTTTGTTTTAGAGTCGAGATTACCGCACCTCCACATTGTTTGCATATAGGCACACACACTAGAAATGTAATCATCAAAATACAATATGTTAACATATACATACTTATATATTTTTGTAGGTAACAATGCCTCGTACCGATTACCAAGACACCAAATCCTACATCCCTTCACTAATTGATGATCCAAACATTCCCAATGAGAAAAAAGTTTATCTTCTTAAAGTCCAACATCGATACATACACGAAGGTCGTGTAGTCGATGCTTATTTTGCTCCCTTAAATGGCATAAATGTATGCTTTCCCACTATTCAATTTGATTGTTTATATAAAATAAATGATCAAATTTGTCCTCGTTTCATCCTCGAATTCTATAGTCGTGTTCGTACCTTCAATGATCTTGAGGGTAATGTCCTCCTCGATTTTTGGATTCAAAATGAACATATCGTTTTGTCCATCACCGAACTCGGTGACATTCTAGGTGTTCCTTCCTATGGTCAATGTGCCTACACAGAAGACCATTCCTTAGAGTCACTTCACTATCATCTTGAAAGTGAAGGTCCATATCTTACCGAAATTCCCGACCTTCAAAGCATAAAGCAACATATCCAAACCCCTCGAGTCGCCAATACGTACAAAAAATGTGATGGTTCCATAGTCCACCTCGAACCAAACCGAATCTATCTAAAAGAGATTATTCCCGATCTCAAAAATTGGGAACTCCTTCTGCGTGAAAACGTCTTTTGTCTTGCGGACAATCGAGATCATGTTCCGGAAAGTCTAGCCCACATGCTCTATTGCCTTAGTAACGAGGAGCCATACAGCTTCACGTACTATATGGCAAAAAGAATGGCAAATATTCATAGTCGGTCCGATAAGCTCATGTCATACGGTATGTTGCTTACTCGTCTTTTTCGTTGGGTTAAGGCTAATTACCCACATCTCCATAATGGAAACTACTTCCTTGTTGATCCCATTATGAAACCTCTTAGTGCACCAAAACGTCGCACAAAGCAACATAGTGACAAAGGGTCCAAACGTGGTCGTAAATCCACCTCCGATGCTACTTTCTCTTCTTCCTCCTTTCAACATGGATCGTCATCTCACCCTATGGATGAGGATGATGATGAAGTGAATGAAGAAGGAACTTCTTGTGCTCATACTCCTTCACCTGACACTTTCTTTCGTAATCTTGACTCGTCATCCTTCACACCAACAACCGACCTTCCTTACAACAAAACCAACCTTAATGCGGTGATAAGAAGGCAAACGACGATGAACAATCGGCAAGTGTACATGCATGAGCAAACCATCGAGGGTTTCAAATCAATTGGAAAGGCATTCAAAGGGATCGGGAACAAGATCAAGAAGTTGGGGAAATCAAGAGATTAGACAATGCTAACTTAATTAGTATTATTAACTCAAGTAGTATTAAACTATTACTCATGGGGTCTTGGGTATGGCCATTTAACATTAACAAGTTTGGATTAACTTAGTATTTCTAACTTGGCATGGGTTACTTTGGATAGTTAATGAAGTTTAATGCTTGATTATATTTATGAGCTTTATTTAGTTCATATCTTTTATTTTACATTTTTCTTGCATGCACTAGATGATCATATTACTTGATATGTTGCATGTAGGGATGAGCATTTCGAACCGAATCCCGGAACCGAACCGGGACCGTACCGGTACCGTACCGAAACGGTACCGATTCCCGATATACGGTACGGTACCGGTACCACGAAATAAGGCAAAAAAAAATTCGGTACCTTTCGGGAACGGTACGGGACTAATTCGGGAAATCCCGATTCGGTACCGAATACAAAAGGTTTTTTTTTTTTTTTTTTTTTTCCTTGGCCTTAAGTTAAGGTACGTAAAAAAGAAACATGTAAGATTCTTTTCAATGACATGGAAGTTCTTTTAAGAAACATTTAAGATTCTTTTGGATTTTTGATTTAGATGTTCATTCTTCAAGTCTTGTGTGCTCAGAGTCTTGTGGGCTGTCAAGTGACATGGCTTCATACGAAGAAACTGAAATCTTAGCTGTTGAGCTTGGTTCAAAACACATGAAAACCATTACAAATTTTTATACTTCACCGGCCTAAGACGTTCATTCATTAATGTGACAGATTGTTAAGTCCAGACTACCATAAAAAATGTCACATTTGACTTGTTCTTAAATCTCAATGATGGCATACATTATATATTGACATACATTATGGCTGACAAACATATATGTTGGGCTGTCTCTGTTCATAATTTCTTTCTTTTTTAATTGGTACATGATTTGGTTCTTAACCAACACCAAGGTGGCTAAGTGGTAAGGCACTTGACTTCCTCACATGATAATGAATGAGAAGGATACTACTCCGTATAAATTTGGTGATATGTTTTGTCCTATTTTTACTAGCATGAGCTACGATTTTTTTTTTTTTGTTTAACAAAAAAGGGGAAGTACCGAATAGGTACCGATTTCCCGGTACCGAAATCCCGTACGGTACGGTACCGGTACCCCTTTTCATGCTCGGGAAAAAAACGGTACCACTAATTCGGTACGGGTTCGGTACCATTCTGGTACCGTGCTCATCCCTAGTTGCATGCTTAATGGTAGCCTAAACTTAGATAATCACATGTTCTTGTTTGTTGCTATTTGTGGCTAGTGTTATGAAAACTATGTGATTATTCTTTAGTTAATTGAGGCAATAGGATTTACTACAAATAGTACCCCTAGGATTACCCATTTAGGCAACCTAAATCCTGCAGAATTGGTAAAAATGTCAACTGCAGGTCACGGCTCCACTAAATAGGGCACGACACCACTAAATTTAGTGGTACCGTGGGTGATTTAGTGGTACCATCCCCTGGGAAGTCATTTTTAACTGTTTGCTTTCACTTTTTTACTTTCTTTCCCTTAAAATCTGCAAACATGTGCTAATTCCAGCACTCTTAATTCCCTAAACTCACCATCCTACCCATCCTTGCATGCTTTTGATTTGGCTATTTAAGCTCTTATCATGCATTTATCTTCCCCACCATCACACATTCATCATAAACTCATCATGTCTTCTACCATGGCTACCACCTTTCGCAAAGCAAAGAAACCATGGCTCAACATAAAACCACCCAATGAAATACTTCTCATTAATCTTACACTAGATGATGATGAAGACATTCATACACCATTACCCTCCACCAATTCAACCTCATCAATTTCTATACCTTTGGCTCTGTCAAAAGCCACTTCAACTAGGCCAACCTCATCATCCTCTTCCATAATTAGGACTACCACACCCTTACCTCCACCTAGTCCTCATCAACCATTAGCACTAACCTTCACCCGATCACCAACAACTCCTTTTGATATTGGGTCCAACACATCATCATCTTCCGTTTCTCCATCACCACAACCACTAATGGGTCACCCCATTTACTACCCTCTAGAGCCACATAGCCTAAGTTGTGCATGTTGTCATCACAACCGAAACCTCATCTTTAACCTTAGGGATGAATTGAACTTTATGTTCTCCTACCTTGAACACCTCCTAACACCACCACAAGGGCCCATCAAACCACCTCCTCCACCAACCAATAGCCCAAACAACTAAAAAATTTCATGTTTAGTTTCCAAAATAAAAGCCTAGGATCCCATTTGTCATTGAAGCAAATCTTAGGGCCTCTTGTCACTAAAGATTTCTATGTGCTTCTTGTTGCTTAGTTTTATGTTTATGTTGTAGTCATACATTATGTATGACATTTCTTTTACTAATGGATAGGCTTATTATATGGTTGTTTTATCCTTTATGGTGTTTGGCTACTTAGCCATTTTCTTAACTTATAGTTGAATATTTGTCTTGATTGCTACATGTTAGATATTGTATATGTGTCCTCCAAACGAGGGGGAGTATACATCAAGGGGGAGCCTTAGCAACCTTTTTGTTTCGACAAAAAGGGGGAGAAATGGGATATAAACTCATGCTAAAAACTTGTTAAATTTAATCTTTAACTTAAAATGAGTTTATGTTTTGTCATCATCAAAAAGGGGGAGATTGTTGATGCAAATAATGTTCTAAAAACGTTATTTATGTATTTCGATAATTTTACGTTCTGACGATAACAAAATGTGAAATCACTTTACGTTAAAATTAACGTAAACAAGTTTTTAGTCGAATTATTTCGTTTCTACGTATGTCATTCTAGGTATAAACAAACAAATTTACAACTTGACAAATAATCAAAGAAGTGAATTTGTGTTTCAAACTTTATATTTTTAATGTGACAAAAAAAATTTCAAAAAATATAATTTACAATTTATTTTTGAATTATAAAGAAATGTTTTATTGGAAAAATAAGTTTAAAAATCATAACAGCTATTTTTCCCTCCAAAATCAGCTCCAAACTTCCCCAAATAAACTTCTAATACTAAAAACAAAAATTGGAGCGTCCTTGGCTGGCACGGTACCACTAAATTTAGTGGTACCATGTGACATTTAGTGGTGCCGTGTCTTTATAATAGTCAGAATTTTTCTGCCTATAAATACCAGCCCTCTTCATAGTTTTTGGGCATCCTTTTTCACACACAACTTTCTGAGTTCAAAACTCTTATCACTTCTTTTCTTCTTGATTATTTAGTTTAGTTTTCTTTTGTTTAAAGAGTGATTCAATCATCCAACCAAGTGATCACCTTCATTCCTCTACTAGTGCAAGAAAAGATCACAAGGTATCAAAGAAGATACAAAATGTTGTAGTTATAGTTAGTGCACTTGTAACACCTGTTGTATCCTAGCATACACTAAATTTATTTTCTTTTGAGTAGTTAGTGAGAGTAGATCATTGTGATCTTGTTGAGATCTTGGAGATCTCTTGTAGCTTGTGGGCTTGTGTGTTGATCAAGTGGATCAAAGGTAGATCGGATAGATCAAGTCAAGTGTGTTGATTGTGTGAAGTAGTAAGGATCGTGGTAGATTGGTACTAGCTAAGATTAGTACTCGACATTTATCTTAGTGTCGGAAATAAGGATAAGCGATGTTGTAGGGTTTTCTCCGCCTGAAGGGAGCTTTGTTGACATAGTGCTTAGAACTCTCGAGTGTGGTACTCGGGGAGTGGAGTAGGGCGAAAAAGAGCTTCGTGATTGAACCACTATAAATTTCTTTGTCCCGGTTTGATCTTTCCATCTCATTTCTTTATATTTATTGTTTATATTAGTTAGTATTGTTTAGTGTTTATATTGGTGTTGATTGATTTCACAAAAGAATCGAATCAAATTTTTTCACAAGTAAGGTTTTAAAACGAACAAAAAACAAGTAAAACTATTCAACTCCCTTCTAGTTTTCCACAAAACATGCCAACTTCATGTTGATGTTCATAGATAATACTCAGTTGATCGTTTAAAATATCAATTTATTGTAATCGTTTATATGGAAATTTTATTAGATAAAATTTGTGTATATAAATCAATTTAGATAAACTAGTGTAATATAGAAGGAACTTTTCATGTTCCTTGCAAGTCATATGCAAAAATTCTGATGATTTATTGTTATATTATCTACCATGAAAACGTAATAATACTATACACTTGGTTTAAATATTTTTGCATATAAATTGTGTACAAATAAGATATTGTTTTTATAGATTTTTATTTCAAATTAAATTGTCGATGCCGTAAAATGAGAAGAGGGAAGGAGATAAAATAACACAATTATTTATAACAAACTGAAACTTAGGTAAGCAATGACTTAAACCAAACTAAAGAAGCATCTTGTCCAATAATACGTCATATATGTAAAACAACTAACTTATAGTCGGTTGGCTTACCCTTTATATTAATCATTTTCAAGGATCGCACATATCCCCCACAATGATTATGAAAACTTTAAGATCTAAATTTTCGTCCTAACTTTGTATTGTTTAGGATGTGAATTGTTTGAAACAACTATCTATACTATATATTCATGAAAAACACATATTCTTGAAAGTAAAAAAATTAAAAAAACCATATATGAAAACAGTAAACTTTTATTATTATTATCGTTTATAACCCATAACCTATACTATTTTCCCTCCGTCCCTTTTTAAATGTCCACTTGGACTTTTTTTGGTCTTTATTATTCAACTTTGACCATAAATATTTTTGTTTGTGTTATATAATACTTGATGCAAAATATATGAATAGATTGGGTTTTAAAAGTATTTTCATTGGTATAATTTTCATCAAATATTATATAACACAAACAAAATTATTTATGATCAAAGTTGAATAATAAAGACAAAAAAAAGTCCAAGTGGACATTTAAAAAGGGACGGAGAGGAGCCATAACCTATATTATTTTCATTCAATTTAAATCGTGTTTAATCCTAAAATTCTTAAACTTTTATTATTTTTTGTTTATTACGCATAAACTTTTTTTTATCACTATAATTATATGCCGTTATAAAATCTCGTTGCTATACACGGATACTCGTCTAGTAATAATAAACTTAGGATATGTAATCTTAACAAGTGGTAATTTCAGCTTTAAGATACATATTTTTTTAGGTAAATTTGACGAAAGGCACCTTCTTCTTCTACGATACATGCTTACAAAATGCAACTTTATAATATTTATATTTTTTTAATAAAATTAGTTCTATCACTACCCCTTTCACGATACACGTGACTATAAAATGCAACTTTATACTGTTTTCATTCTCTCTCTCTTTGAATAGACACTTTCTTCCCCGTAACCAATAGAGCTGGCAATTTTTGACACGGACCTGTTAACGCGACACGACACAGTTTGTTCTTAACAGGTTTCGTGTCAGGTCTTAATAGGTTTCGTGTCTTAACAGGTCCGGACCTGTTAAGACACGAATGAAATTAACAGGTTTCATGTCTTAACAGGTCCGGACCTGTTAAGACACGAATGGACATGTTAACAGACCTGTTATATATATATATATATATATATATATATATATATATATATATATATATATATATATATATATATATATATATATATATTCTAAAATCCTAACCCTAACATAATTTTGTCCGCCCCCCATCTTATCCTTACCTCTCTCGATTTGCAGTAACCATCTCTCCCACAAGAACAATATCAAATCTGATCTCATCTTTATCATCACATCATCATTCTATACAAGTCCTACTAATCAAATCATCACAAGCACAATCGTACCTAAATCTTTTCAATTTCTGCTCAATTTGAATCAAGAAGACGTTTTTTAATGCTTCAAGATCCTTTGGAGGGTCTCAGGTAGGGTCTACTTATGATCTTTTTGTTGTGTTTATTTCATTTTTGCTTTGAATCGAACGAAAGAAAGAGGATAACAGATTTGTTATAATTCTTTCTTTAACTTTTCGAAAATTAAACGTAAGATTTTGAGATTTTTTATAGATTGATGAAGAAATCTTTTCATGTTGATTTTGATCTTTTAAGGTCTGAAAATTTTATTGTACAACACGATAGATATCTGAGATCGAATGATTTTTCTTTTTGTTTCGACTGTTATGGATGTGGAGTGGAGGTGGTTAATATGATGTTCGATGAGATTGGTGTTGGGATTAGATTAGTCGGATTTGTTGTTTGAGTTGGTTGTGGGTTTCGTTTATGAGACATGTTCTATGACTGCCCTACCTCGCTTCTGATTACCTTTTGAGTTCGAATCAAACAAACGATAATTTCATCTCTTTTTCAGTTTTGAGACCAATGATGGTTTATAACCTGAGGTCAAGCTTCTTTTCGTGTAACCTGTTAATTTTGTTAACAGATCCCTTACCAGGTCTATGTAACCTGTTAATTTTCGTGTCGTGTTCGTGTTCGAAAAAAGTGACACGATTTGTTATCGTGTCGTGTTCGTGTTCAGTTCATTCGTTTTCGTGTCTTATCGTGTCGTGTCGGACACGATATGCCAGCTCTAGTAACCAATATGTCGGAAAACGGCAAGATTTTAAAAGCAATAAATTATACAATATTAAGATACTCCCTCCGTCCTATATTAAATGTCCATGTTTGATTTCTCAAGTTTTTCTTTATCAACTTTGGCCTTAAATATTTTTACTTGTGTTATATAATATTTGATAAAAATTATACGCAATGAAAATACATTTAAAACTTAATCCATTCATATATTTTGTATCAAGTATTATATTACACAAACAAAAATATTTAACCTCAAAGTTGAAAATGAAATATCTTAAAAAGTAAAACAATACATTTAATATGGGACAGAGGGAGTACTATACACATTTTACTCTTTAATATGAGCTCCATTTCACTATAACAAGGGTAATGGTGTATAACGTGAAACATTTGCGATAGATGTCGATATGTGTCGGTTAATAGACGTTAAGCCATGTATGCGATAAGCATGCCTTCAAATCCAAGGGGTAATTTAAGGCCGAAATCATATTTATATAATCAAATATTGCCCTAAATTGTTTCTCTTTGCATTTTAGGTACTTGGGACAAAAAATCTGGAATTCGGCACATTTATGGCGTATTTGGATGAAAAAATGAATAAAACGACGAAGTCCCAAAATCTGTCAGATAAGGGAGTCTGATGGCGTCACAAGCTACAACGTGACGCCGTCACATGCAATTGAAGATGGATTCTTAGCTCAAAATTAACAAGCGACGCCTCAGATGAATCTGAAGACCTTATAAACTGACGGCGTCAGGTGTATTTGAAGACCAAGATTTCGTAAAAAGTTAACAAGAGACGCCCCAGAACATTTACAAACGGACAGCGTCAGACATCACATGGCGGCGTCAGAGTTCATAAGCGACGCCGTCACAACGGCGACTTTGGAGAAGACGAAACCCTAATTAGAGGCGAGCTGACGGCGTCACACTTTGCAAGTGACGCCGTCACAATTTTAAATCTATATATACTTTGTCATGTTTTTCATAATTGGTGTAAAACTTTGGAAAGGAAAACCCTAGACAAATTTTACAGGTTTTGTAAGGCATTTACAGCCTTTGAACTTCATGTTTCAATAGAGATAAGTTATTCCTTTGATCATTCGATATGTCTATGTATTTCTTGATTACTTGTTTATCTTGTCTTTACTTTAACATGCTAGCTTAAGTTAATTAGTGTTTGCTTAGATCTAATGAAACCTAGTTATTGATCATTGATTTGTCGTCTCTTGTTTAATTGATTTCCTCGCGTTAGGATAAGTAAACTGGCTAAGTTCTGATATGTATTAGCTTGAACGACTTATAAAACGCAACCGTAGAATGCACTTGTAGGCACTCAATCGGATCAAACCAAGTTACACGAAGTAGAAGTTTTTAGAGAGAGAGAGAGTAGAGAGAATGTGGAACCAAATGATATGTGTTATTAGATAGAATGAGAGGAACCACACAATCTCCAAAGCTAGAGATGTGTATTTAAGGGTTATAACTCATGGTGGGCTTTGACTAATGGGCCTCAATAATGGGTTAACTCTTGTACAAAATGGTTATAATGTTAATACAAAATAAACTACTAAGATCGCCACCTCTAAGGCTAACAAACTCCATCTAAGAGGTGATCTTATAACTCTAAATCTCTTGGATGATCTATCATAGTTGCACCACGTCTTCTTTCTCTTCCGTCAACTAAGCTTTCGATCTGTTTCATCTGCATAAGGTATTGACATCGTCTTTCTACGGCTTCCTTGACCTTGCCTAATTCAACAACTATAGACGATGACATCTTTGGTTGAGTCTGTGTGTATCTGTTCTCAACAAGTGCAGCCTCGATTCCTTTGTAGACCCGCATTAGTGTACTTGTACGGAACTTGTGAACCTCGTTAGCTACAATGAATCGTTTTTTACCTTTGTTGTTGAGGTAGACAACTCCTGGTGTAGGTTTGCTAATAAGCGCATACGGCTCTTTGTCTTCCATATCGGGAATCTCCATTAGAGGCTTTGTGAGGTTGAGTCGATACTGAAAACTTTCTATACCAAGCTGGAAGTCATTAACTCTTTCTTCAAGAACACGGCTTCTCATGATCTTGACAATTGAGCGAACAATCTCTTCACGAAGGTGATGAGTCCATTCGTAGTGAAATTGTTGCCTTTTCACGTACAAGTCTTCAAGATCGTTCATGTGCATGTCTTGAAAGTCTGCTTCGCAGTATTCGTAAGCTTGATCGACACTTCTCAAAACTTTTATCTTCTTAATATACGTCCAACCGTGTTAGTCTTCAGTTTCAATGTTGAAGATTTCTTTGATGCCGAGTTCTGAGTACACATTCTTCTTGGAACGTCCGGTAAGTTGATTTAGAAGATACACCCCTCTTCTCTTTTCAGGCCATTGTTCAACATTATTATACGCTGCGTGATAGAACCTGCGTATTTCTTTAGCCCTGTATTTCGTTACGAACGTAGGATGTTCTTCTAGATCATCTTCATCAAAGTCAATAGACTTGAGCTTTCGTTCCAGAGATGGTAATAGATCAGCTTGAGCTTTTCTTCCTTTTCTGAGATCGAAGTTGTTGTAGGATTGAGCTTGATCACTTGGACGCTTCTTTGGACCATATACTGGAAGTATTTCTCGTTCGGTGTAAGGAAACAAAGTGTTGAGGCAGATTTCTTTATCAAAGTCTTTAGGTTGTTGACCTTCCCAGAATATGTCTTTAGCATTCCACATATCACTGAAATTATTCTCCATGAATAGTCTTTCTGCGTCTGATATGTCTTTGAAGTATTCATTCATGAACTTTACCCTTTCTTTCTCAATTCTTTCTTGTTCTTTAACCGTGTTTACTTGAGTTCCGATAGAGCTACGATAGTCCAATTCTCTTATAGTCAATACTTCTACTTCTTGCTCAGACACCATGGTATAGTTCTCATCATAAACCAATCATTATCATCATGAGTGTCAATATCTATTAAAGACGTAGCTTTTTCATTTTCATGAACTACTTCAGAGATATTGTCTTAGATTCCAGCAATCTTCTTATCTCCAAAATCATACAATTTATCACAAGACGAATATGAAGCCAACTGCTCATCATCATTTGCTTCAGCTTGAGTTGGTTCATCTTGAGGTATCTAACTTGTCGTACTTGTGGAAGGAATGTTTGTCAAATCAATAGTCTTTTAACGCTTCATGTTCTCCCCCTCTGGATTAGCATCATCCTCATGGTCATCATGTGGTCGCTTGTGAAGATTCTCTTCCCGACAAGTCGTTTGTCTCAGCTGAGCTCTTTAAAAGATGAGTTGTAGAGCTTTCAACAAGTCTTCCTCTTCATTCTGAAGCTCCGTGTTGTTTACCAAGTCTTGAACGAGAACTTGTTTCTTGTCTTGAAATGAAATGTTCTGGAATGATCGTGATGGTTGGAATGTCAGTGTGTTGTTGTTGAGGAAATTCTGAATTGCTTGCTGAATCTTGTGATCAAGTGTTGCTTCAAGTCTGTCATTCAGAATCCCGTCAAGTTTGTTGATAAGCTTGGAGTCAATCCTTGAGGTAATGATATCTGGAAGTTTCTGACCAACTTTCTTCTCAATGATGTTCTCCATGTCTTTGTTCAACATCGAGCCAAGACCTTCAGCTATCTTAACCATTCTCTTTTCCGTGATGAAAATAGACTTTGGTATCTTCGTTATTGCTCGTCGTCTTGGGTATTGAGAAATGAGATTTGTCAAGCGCTGAATTCTGTGTGAAAGACTTCTTGCTTGATTAGTTGATTAAGTTCTTGATCTTTGCTTTTGTGGTGGTGGTGATTGTATAACTGTGAGCTGCTTCTCGGGATGAGTGATGTTCGTATCTTCAGGCTCCGTGTGAATCATTGTAGCTTAAATGAGTTGTTGCATTGGAGTTATTGTTGCAGTAACTTGTGCAATGTTCTCTGATGGTGGTGCCAAAGATCCGGTGTCAGCTAGATTCGTGTTACTCCCGAGTGAGCTATGAGTTTGAGCTACTTTCTGAACAAGATAGTCCAGATTAGTCTTCGTGAATAGCTCAGATATGATTGGTGCAGATTGCTCTCCAAATGGTTTAGGGACTTGGAATGTAGAGAGTGTGTTGCTCGAACTTGCTGTTGTTGTGACTGTGACTAACGGTTGTATCTGACTTGGTCTTTGTTCAAAAATGTATTGCGAACCGTCGTCATTGTCATCATCATCATCATGAAGAATACTTGGTCCAGCATTATCATCATTATTCCCACCTGAAAGCAATCGTTCATGTTCTTGATCATCATCTTGTTGTTTCAACCTTTCTTCTTCTTGACGCTTACGCTCAAGTTCCCGACTCATTCGTAAACCCTCTTCCAATGTAGGGAAGTCTCTATCAACTGGTGTGTCACTGTCATCATCATCACTCGAGTCTGGTTGTTCCGGTGACCTTTCCCTTATCATAACACCTTTCCCTCTACCATGTTGCCTTCTTGTAAACATTTTGCTTTCGCGTTCAATGGCTTACCCTTGTCTTTTCTTTGTGACACTTCGGTATCTGATCTAGTTTGTCTCCGTGCTACTGGTGTTGGTGTTGTTGTAACTAAAGTAGATCTCACCAGTGGTTGTGGTAGCCTTTGAGCAATCATTGTCATGTAGTCATTATAAGCTTTCGACTGCTTGCTGACAAGGTTCAGAAGTACTTGTGGAATCAACATCCCATCACAAGTTGTGGCCTTTGGATCATCACGAATAAACTTGATTATGTCGTCAACAAGTTCCGTGTGATACTGATAAACTTGAGGAGCTTTGTAGGTGATGTTCTGGTGCATTTCCATCCATTACTGAATGAGTAGCTTGATGTACCGACAATATGGGAGGCCTTTTTTCTTGCCTTTCTCATTGACATGCTCATAGAAATCTTCCCATGTGAGTGAAGCATAGTCAATGTTTTGGTTGTACACGATACCTTCCATCATCTACATAGTAAGTAACTTTGGTGATTCCTTTCCCGTCTTCTTTCCGGTAGTGCAACGATTCAGGATTATCATGATTGTTTGCCAAGGTTGTGGAATATACTTTTTCTTGATGTCAGATGGATTCCTGAGTCTACCTTCTTGTGTATCATATCCAAGTCGACGAACGAAGTCCAATATCTAAGTTGCAATACGCATCGGCTGATACGGTTGATCATTTGACTCAAATGGTAGTTGGAGTATAGTGCAAAAGTCATTTAGATTGGCATGGACTTGTTATCTGTCAATGGTTGCAGTGATTTGACATGTTTGGTATGAGTATTCCGCCGTATACCAAAACTGTTGGATATATATTTTCAGGATTGATGTTGTGAGAGTTAGTGCAGGGAATATGGTTTGTTGTCGGAGTATATTGAAGATGATTTGTTGTGGACACTTGAAGTTATGAGGTAGTCGAGAGTTGGTGTTGAAGATTGGTTTTTGTTTAAGCTCGGGTACAAGTTCTTCAGCAGTGAGTGTAGGTAATGGTGGAGGTTGTTGTTGATCATGATGTTGTTCATCATGTTGTTGTTCATCATGATGTTGTGCTTGATCATCTGCCATTATGAGTGCTGAGATGAAAATAATACGTGTATTAGTATCACAAGAATACAAATGAAAGCATAAAATCTCTCTGTCTGTTTTTGTAGTCTGTTAATTCTTTTTTGAGTACGTATTTTCATTTTCTTTCTCATGTGCCTTGTACTTGCTTTTTCTAACACAAGACGTATGCTCTTTTCTTTTCACATACGATTTTATCTCTCGTTCTGTTTTTGAATTTCGTCACCAAAAAGTTGATTAAAGTTTGATACTCTTTCAAAGGATTTTTGATTAAGTCATAACTTAGTTTTATATTCTCATGCGGAAAATATACGTTAGACTAATCTGACTTGAAAGTTTTTGGAAAAAGTATCATAGCTTTTATTACAAACTTTAAGTGAAAAGCTTTGAGACAAATATCGTTGTAATGCATGAGAGTGATATATCGTCAAAATAAACATAACTTTGAGTACTATGTTACGTTGTATAGTTAAAGGGATACATTGTCAGTTTTTAAGTAACAACTGGCCCTAATAGCTACCTTGAAGATTAGTAACTCTTAGTATAGTTAATTTTAAGTGATCTCAAATCTTGTTGACTCTGCGAGATTTTCTTATTCGTGACTTACTTTGAATCCTATATTACAAGCGTAGTTAGAGAGATCCATTATCATGTGTTAAGTGGCAACTAACTCTAATAACCACCTTGAAGACGAGAAATTCATGGTAAAGTCATTTTTAAGTAGTCTCAAAAAAAAATTTAGAGATAGTGAGATTTTCCTTGACATAACTAATCCTTAAGGTCTCTATTACGTTGTTTGACAAAAGGGATCCATTGTCATTTTTTAGGTAACAACTAACCCTAATAATCAACTTGAAGATGAGAAGCTTTTAGATAAGCCTGTTTCAGGTATTCTCAAAATTGTTTTGAAGATGAACTTTGATGAATTTGAAAGTACATGGAATATGCTTTATCTTATGTAAATTGATTTGAACACAAGCATATACCATTCAATTTGAATTTAGCAATATTTTGTTATGAAAACACAAAAGAATCAGATTTCATTTGGAAAGAACCTTAGAGTGAAACTTTTTGAGTGTAACATGTAGGATTGCAGAGTACTACCGAGATACAGTTACGTCGCTGACTAAAGAGATACATCATCAGCTTTTAGGTGATGACTGGCTCTAATAAACAATTTGAAATTATTACCCGTCTAAGTACTTTGTTTTCCATGATGTCACAAAATCATTTGAGATACTTTTGAGTTAAAAACAGATCTATGAGATACTAGTTATTTTGAAAAAGGATATTATACTCTTAGTAAGCAAATTCCACCGAGACACGCTTACGTCGCTAGAGAAAGGGATACATCATTAGCTTTTAGGTGATAACTAGCCCTACTAACTAACTTGAAGTTATTACCCGTCTAGGAATAGGGTTACAAAAGATTTTATTGTTGTGAACTAGTAAACTCAAGATGATTTTGAAACAACTCAAAATTGACTTGATATCTCATTGCACACTAAGTCTAGGCAGGTAGCATGCTTAACATCTAAGGCATTCTGAAACTTATGGGATCATGCATACAGTATTGTGAATTGAAGTAATATAGCTACAAAAAGTTTGAACAGACAGAACTTTGCAAGATACGCTTACGTTGCTAGATAAAGGTTTACATTACCAGCTTTGAGGTGATAACTAGACCTAATAACTAACTTGAATTTATTACCCGTCCCGTTACAAGTCTGTTTGATGTTTTAGAAAAACATCTTTTGTTAAACTTTTTAGATCACTTTGAGTATGAAGCAATCAATTCCCATTGTTTCATTTTTGTACATGAAAGGTTTTTTCGAAAAAGTTGTCTTAAAACTTGTTGCATGAAAGTATTCTATTTTGGTCTAAAAAGTATACGAAAAATATATTAAAGACCATTTTTGTTGAAGAATACTGTTCAGAGTTTAAAAAAAAAAACAATTTGTCATTTTTTTCTTGAAAAACACTGTTCACCTCTTTTTACTCGAAAAGGTCTGTTTCTTGAAAATTGGGTTTTTACTCGAAAAGCACTGTTCCCAGAAAGATATTTTTTAAAGCAGTTTTACTCAAAACCACTATTCTAGCCAAATTACTCGAAATCATTTTTACTCAAAATCACTATTTATCAAAAAGTATTCGAAGTGAAATTTAATCAAAATGTACTATTCATCTAAAAACTTACTTGAAACGATATGAATTCACACTTGCAACAAAATAAGTCTCATGACCATATAAACGCAATGTAAGCACTTGTCATAACAACAAAAGTTATTAAAAATGGCCATTTCATAAAAAATTCTCATTTTTCTAAGAAATGACAAAATTTTTCGAAACCTTCAAAATTACTCGAAAAAATCGTATTTTTACAGATTCTGCAAATTTACTCGAAACCTTCATAGTGCTGATTTTTCGAAAACTTTTGTATACTTTTGCCATCTTTTCACTTTTGATACATAGACCAAGTACATTATCATTTTAAACAATAACAACAACAACATTACACTACAATGAACATCTAGATATCCTAAAACTACACGTACACCTATTGAAACCCTAAAAAAATTAAATTTTCAAATTAATCTAATTAACCATGGGCGAAAGCTATTCAACATTATCAATAGCCTATTTCTAATTGCATTCTAATCCTACAATCTCTTAAGGCCATTTTATCGAGAAAACCTTTGTTTTAGATAACCTTTGTTTTTCTCAAAAAAAATTGTTTGAGAGTTTGTTACATGCAGAAGTGTGTTATGATATTTGATTTTGACAACAAAAACAATTTGATTAGAATTTAAAAATACAAGCAACATGATTTGAAAAATTAACAAGTTTTGTTTGACTCCCCCTCAAAATGTGTTCCATTTTAAAGTTAAAATCTTGTGACTAAGGATGTGAAACACACTAAGAGTTTTTGTAGGAGACATGTTGTTGCATATCTTTTGAAGCACGGGTTGTGAACTGGGTGTACACAAGCCTTTGTTTTGAAGTGAGAGTCCTTAGCTGAAGTACTAAGAAGTCATTGTTTTAAAGACGATGACATGTTTTGGAAAAACATTTAAATGAACTCCCGCCCAAGCTTATTTAAATTTCTATATCATTGTTAAATGACATTTCTATAAATGTAAATACTTTTGATTTTACAAGAGACATGTCGTGTTTGAAATATTTTTGGATTTTTGGGTTTTCTAATTTTTATTTGATTTTTTGATTTTTATCAAATTTTTGTTTTGTTTTTATAATATGAAAGGAAAATCAAACATTGAAGAAGTAAAAAATGAAAATTTTGATTTTTGTTTAGTGAAAGGTTTTAAATCCCATAAAGCAATATGTTCCAAGTTAGTGAACTTACCTTGTGGCATATCTTGAGATTCGTCACTTTCATCATTTGAGATAGGTTTCTTTTCCTTGTCCGAAAGTAGGTTTGATGTACCTGAAATAGAAATCACATTTTCCGGAATAGGATTGGTTTCACTATTTGTTGTGCTAGTTCTTGACTCAAAAATTCTACTCGTGGGTTTCCACATAAGACCAACATCGTGAAAGATTTTACCCGTAGGTTGCCACCTAAGTTTTGTTCTAGAATGAGTTTTCTTTTTGTGTGCAGCGGACTGTTCTGGAGTACTAAACTTATTGTCTGTGGGAGACCTTGTAGGTGACTGAGTGATTTGTCTCTGTCTCCTATGGGGTTTTCTTTGTTTTGTAGCCTTTTTGGGTTTGTTTCTAGCACTTGAGTTTACTTCATCTATGAATTGAGAAATGCATAGGTCATGATTAGCTTTTACAGCACATTTTTTACACACTGGACAATCAAATTTAACCAAATTGTCAGGATAGACTCTTTTTACAGCATGTGTACTCTTAGGATCTGAAATGCTACTGTATGTAGGTTTTTCTATTCCTAAAGATGGTGTAACTTTTTTGCTAAATACCTCGGTCTTGTCATTAGATTTGGTATTCCTATGTTTCTCTAGAGGCTTGTTCTGACGGAAGTTATTATTGTAAGGTGTGTTTGGTTTTAACACAGATTTTGTTTTGACTCTTGGAAACATTTGAAGATTTGACCTTTTTGTTTCTCAAATCATTTTGACCAGATTTTGGAATAACATGTGGAGTGACTAGTTTTGTGTTAACCTTGTTCACATTGACGAACGGTGCAAATCTTGTCTTTTGAAAATTCGTGTTTGAGACATTATTTGACCCTTGAGATTCCACCGCTGTCAATGGTTTTGCAAAATTAGTATCCACACATTTTCCTTTCAAAGTTGGTAACTGAGCATTTAAATCGGCATTTTTTTTGTTCCAAGTCTTTGTAATAACGCTCGTAAGACGAATTGTCAAACTTGCATTCTTTTTGTTTACTATTAAGTTGTTGAAAGTATGACAAGTTTTGTTTCTCAAGTGTTGTTAACTCATCTTCATATTTTGAAACAATTTCTAAATACTCAGCTCTTAATCTTTCATCGTCCTCAACAGAGTAGGTTTGTAAAATGATGGACATGACATCTGTTGAAATGACTACTTCTAAAAGAGAATCATTTATATTTTCCAAATTTTGAATGTTTTCTTGTGTTTTAGTTGCCTCCTTTACCATGGATTTGTAGTCCTTGACAAAGTCAACTGTTTCTTTTAAAAATTCTCTTTCAAAATGAATTACTCTCGCATAGATGTTATTCAATGGAGTAGCAATATCAGTGTCAAAAATCTGTTTCATCTCTTTATGAAAACTAGAGTTCCAAGTGTTCACATTCAGACTTATTTTAGATTCAAAAGTCCTTTGAAGTTGCTCAATCGTTGTTTTGACATCGTCATATACACTTGGTAAAATAATAAATCCATTATTACATTTGGTAAGAATGTAATATTTCACATTCTTAATTGAGTATCACAATTGATAACACACATATATATATAGAGAACCAAAACCATAATCATTAACATTTTATATGATAATTCACATTTCTAGTTAGGTATCCCAATTGATAACACATTAACACCTTTATGTAGAGAATCTATTATCATTAGCATCTTATATTACCAACATAAAGATTTCAGTACCAGTTGTTAAAACATAAATTCAAACATAACAGCAAACACATATTAAGCCACATCATTAGATTTCACACTATTAGAACTGTAAAATAAGGTGATAAAACACACATTAAATAGGAGATTACAACAACGAAACAAACATTAACTATTTTTTGAAATATCACAAGTGATAATAGCGTTCTCATACATGTTTCTTGCTGCAAACCTATTCGCATACTCTATTATCAACTTATTTGGTCATTCATTTTCATGAAGAAGGATCTTTGCAAAATTGCATACTTATTATCAACTTATTTGTTCATCTTTTCTGAGAAGGATTGCAATACTTATTCTCACATTGTTCAACTTTTGGAGGAACTTTCATATCACAGGTATATCACAGATGTGTCGTCTTCTTCTTTTTGTTGAATCAGTGGTGGTGATGGAGGAACATGTGATACCAACAGGTGATATCACCTGTGATATCACTTGTGATATCACAGGTGTTTAAGCTTCTTCAGATTGTTTATGAAGATGTTGTGCTTTCTTCAACCATAACTTCTTTAGTTTGCTGATTCAACCATAGATATTTTCAAATCCCGCTGTAAAACCTATCGAAACATGCACAATGTATCCATTAAATAGAAAAATCCACCACAAATCTAACAGAAGCATCATAACATCTCTAGTTTTCAGTTAAACCTAACCTCTAATATCTCATATTATCACAAACATCTTCATAAATATTTTAAAAAATACAAATAAAATCTAGAAATAAGAACAAAATCATCACAATCATCACATTATCAAAGTAATTTGTCAATAAACAACTAAAATCAACAACAAACAAAAAATCTTCATAAATAGCAACAAAAACACAAATAAAATCCATAAATAAGAATAAAATCGCAACAAATATTTAAATAATAACAAAATAATTTATTAGAAGCGCCATACCATCATCCTCGGTTTGAATCTATTCATTGTGAACCATTTTTTCCCAGATCTGGTTTTGCTTGTCACGTTCATCCATTTCTATGTGTTTTATTTTATTTTTACAGTTGAAAACGGTTTGATTTTGATGTTTTTTTATTTATTTTAAAGTTTGTTAGAGAGAGAAAGTGAGTTAGGTGTGTGTTTTGTGTGTGTCAAGTTTTGATAATGAAATGTGAGAGAAAATCTGGAGATGGAGGTCAAGGGTTCGATCCTCACCCCTTGCAAGGCCGGAGGTCCTTTTCTACCTTTGGTAGAACCGAAAGCAGCCTCTCTACCATAGGTAGGGGTAAAGCTGTCTACATCTCAACCTCCCCCATACACCGTGAAAGACGGTATTAGGACCCATAACCCGTGGAAGACGGTATTGGGAGTTACTTTACTTTACTTTTTTTTTGAGAGAAAAGAGGTGGGTGGGTGAAGTAATAACCTAATTTACATATTAAGTCCCTCCGTGTTTTTTTATTATTAAATTTTTTCTTTTTGATCCAACGATGCAGATCTGTCCCTTGGTATGCAGCGCTTTTTAGGTAAGCAAAATAAAGCGAATCCAAATAATAATGTTCTTTAAATAATAAAAGTACGCTATCATCTCAAGGTGAAGTCGGGAAAATAACTACAAAGAGATTAAAAAAAGATGGGTTATTGGTACCTGTATGATGTTCACAAACATATAACACACGTATGGATTAGATCTTGGCCGAATAGATTAAGAGTTTTAGAGAGAGAAAGTGAGTTGGGAACCTCAGAGAGAGAAAGTGAAGTTGTAAGATTAATATGTGTGAAAGGTCCAACCCTTCCCTTGTGTGGGAAGGGCATTATATAGGATTACATATAGTGCCCTGTGTGGGCTGTGGAGTGAGCTGACAGAGGGTAAAGACCCGACCCACTCCATGAATACTTTAATAACTAAACTATTACTAATATTACTAATAATCCTACGAGCTAGTTAATACTAACAGATACTCGAGGTGACCGAGTCTTCATATGAATAATGGTATTTCTAACAATCTCCCCCTAAGGGAGGTCACCCGGAAATAATGTTTTGAATTATAGCATTTTATCATATGACTATGACTTCCTAGCTCGTAGTTCTTGATTCTTCAAAGTCATTAATCTTTGTGCGTTCAGCAGCGAACTTTTGATGACTGATCTTTCGTCTTGGATGATCTTTGAGGTTTCTTTGAGAATATCATCCAACATATATCTTTAAGTCATCATGCAGCATCTCCTCCATATGAAGTTGTGATCTTTGAGCCTTCCTTGAGATCATCAGCCACCGTAAATCTCCGAGCTCATCAGTTGTAGTATTATTGCCTCCCTGTGATTTTTGTGACCTTTGAACTGCATGCTCACACTTTTCTGGATCATGATACCTTCATCAGAGTTGCAGAAGCTGTGTTGTAGGTCTTTTAACTATCATGATGTCTTTGATAATGATTTGAAAGTGTGAGCATGGGGTGTGAGTTGACATGTCTCTTCTGGAATCAGGAACCACCATCACCATCTTTACAGTAAATCTGAAACAAAACAATTAGCAATAAAGTTGGAGAGTGAATATGGCTTTGTCATTCGCTCGGTGTGGTTGGATTAACCTTCGGTTCCGTGAGGACCGACCTGTGATCAGGTAGAATTCCCTTTAAAGAGAATTCTCCTTGACAGGAATTTCCAGCTTGTTTTATAGACTCATCCAACGAATTATCATTGGAGTCGTCATAACAAGCATGTTCTCTTACCGGAACGTCTCAAAGCAGACAACACGGTAGAGTGAATCAGTGAATTAAATTCATTGATTAAATGAGACCGTCAATCCAATTCCTGGAACAGGATTGATTCAAGAGTGAATCTCTCCATTGTTTCTTTCCAGTTGTCACAGGTTTGATCCATGAAGGATCTCACATGTTACCCACCAAGAGCTTGTTTGATGTTGGCTCTAGAAGGATTTCCATCTTCATTGTGAATATTTTACGTATCACTCGGATGTTCTGGCAATACCACAAAGATAATGCGTAGGACTCTTTAACATATATTTTCTTACTTTTCACGGTGTATGAAACAGTAAGCATATTGGAAGTGTGTCCTAATGAGATTTATGGATGATCTCTTGGCTCTAGACTCAATAGTGCATTTTTGATTTAGTGATCGGAGGCTGGAGAGGACTGTCACCTTTTCAATATCATCTAACTCGGAGTGAGAAAGACGATAGGAATGTATTGATCTCTGTGACAGATGAAACAAGAGTCCTTTGAGGGACCTTGAGTGGCTAGGGAGGGTTGTGCAGCGTATCACTGGGTCCATGATACTTTGTCTTCAATGTCAGTAATCAACTAAGTGATTCTGACAGCATATGTATTGACCCGGTTTCTGCCTAAAGTGTAAGGAGGGCTCCTTTCTTTTCACCCTTTATCTTTACATTTCTTTTTCATTCTTCAACCCCTTCAGCGCTTACCGAGACTTCATCACTAGCACCTTGTTGGGTTTGTTCCAGTACTAGCTCCATCTCAGTCGGCACTCTTCCCTTATTCACTTTTCTCCTTTTTAATCATTACTAAGGACTTCTATTCTAACTAGAGGATTGTCCCTGGGAAGATCCCTCCGGTTCTGGCTGGATCATGGGAACTAATACCTAACCTCACCATCCTTATACCTCCAGTAAATTAAAATAAGATTGGTCGGTCTTTGGCATTCTTCCACAATTGCCATCATAAACCATTTGCTCCCCCTCAATATGTGCATCGATATACGAAAGAGTTTAGCACATATTTGGGAGCCTACACATGAGTCCAAAAGATCACATTTTATCAGATTTCATATTTAAATCACATTCTCTCCCCCGATCAAAAATTTCAAACCATTTGAGATTTGTGATCCCAATTGATTTAAATAAGTTAGAAATTATGGGAGAAAATGTGGTCAGTTTTAATATGTGCTGATTATGGAGCATACTATGCTCCCCCTTAAACCAAGAGAGAGTGTCACTGCTGATGTTGCACAAAGTTTAAAAAGGTGTCAGAAATTTTGAACAAAAACTCTCCCCCTCAATTAATGACCCGTTTTCTATTTAAAGAGTTGTAGTCATTGAATTGAGTGACAAGCGTTTGTGAAAAATTTAAGTCCAGTTACCACCTTGTGAAACACCAAAACTCTCTTGAAGAATCATAGAAGCGATAGAGTTTTTGGTGTAAAGAAGACTTCTCTTCTTATACAAGAAATGATGCACTAAATCGTACATCAAATCGAAGAAACATGGATATAAAGTAATCCATGCCCGGGTGAACTTCACCCAGTTGGAGGAACAACCGTCTTTTTGGCGACATGCTTTCCCCATAGTAAAGCACGGGTTGCAGAATGAAGTAACTGCAAGCCATTTAGACATGTTTTAACCGGTTAGTTTAACTTCTGCTCGAGTTTCATTTAAAGACCCGTGTCATTATTGAATGACATTTCTAGGACCATAAATGTTATCGATAAACAGAAGACATGCCTAGAAGAACTATTTTTGGTATTTTTGTGTTTTTCAGATTTTTATGGTTTTTATAGGTTTTATATTTTTCTCTTTTCTTTTTGGTTTAAGATATATACAAATATATACAAGGATATGTGAAGCAAATCCTTTACTCCTCGTTTTCTTCTTGAAGACTCTTGAGTGTTTCTGGAGTCAAACTCTTCATACCAAGTCGCGGGAGAATAAATTGAAACCGTTCTCTCGGAAGTGCCTTAGTGAAGATATCAGCCAACTGAAACTCTGTCCTCATGAAGTAAAGTTCAACAACCCCTTTTTCCACCTGTTCCCTTATAAAGTGGTGTCGGATGTCGATGTGCTTTGATCTGGAGTGTTGGACGTTGTTGCAGCAAAGACCTATGGCACTTTTGTTATCACAATACAGAGGGATCTTGTTGTATGCCAAGCCATAGTCTGAAAGTTGTGACCTCATCCAAAGAATCTGAGCACAGCATGCAGACATGGCGATGTATTCAGCCTCTGTTGAAGATATAGACGTACTCATTTGCCTTTTAGATGACCAGCTAACCAACTTATCTCCCAGAAATTGAGCACCTCCCGATGTACTCCGACGAGTATCTTGACACCCCGCATGATCTGCATCTGCATAGGCCGTGAGTGCCATGGCGGTGTCCTTAGGATACCAGAGACCCATGTGAATAGTCCCTTGAAGGTATCGAAAGACCCGCTTTACCGCTTCCAGATGTTTCTTGGTAGGCTTGGACTGGTATCGGGCACACATACATACCGCAAACAATAAATCTGGCCTACTAGCAGTGAGATACATTAGGGATCCGATCATACTTCTAACTTTGTTTGATCAACCGGGATCCCAGAGAGATCTTCATCCAACTTCGATCTCTCGATCATAGGGTGTCAACCGCATCACTTGAATCAAATCCAAATTTCTTCAATATTTCATTTGCATATTTGGATTGATTAATAAAGATGCCTCCGGGACTTTGAGAAATTTGTAAACCCAAGAAGAAAGATATTTGTCCCATCATAGACATTTGAAATTTGGAACTCATCTCATTGGAAAACCGATCACACTCCATCGGATCAGAAGAAGCAAATATGATGTCATCTACGTAGATCTGAACAATAAGTAGATGATTACCAGTCTTCCTAGAGAATAGAGTAGGATCAACAGCACCTTTGGAGAAACCTTTAGCCAGAAGAAACTTCGATAGAGTATCATACCACGCCCTAGGTGCTTGCTTTAGCCCATATAGAGCCTTCTTCAAGCGGTAGACATGGGTAGGGAGCTCAGGATCAACAAACCCTTCTGGTTGACTAACATAGACTTCCTCTTTCAGGTCACCATTTAGAAATGCTGGCTTGACATCCATTTGGTAGACAATCATGTTTTGACTGGCAGCATTAGCTAGAAACATTCTGATGGCCTCAATTCTAGCAACTGGTGCGAATGATTCTTCAAAGTCTATGCCCTCTTCTTGACGATATCCTTTTGCAACAAGTCGAGCCTTATTCTTCAGAACGTCACCATGTTCATCAAGTTTCACCTTAAAGATCCACTTGAGAGAGATAATCATTGCACAATCTGGAGCGGGCACTAATTCCCATACTTCAAGTCTATCAAATTCATGAATTTCTTCTTACATTGCCTGAAACCAATAGTCTTTAGAAATTGCATCTTTGAAATCTTTGGGTTCGATTTTGGAGAGTACAGAATTAAAGAAGCACCACAAGGAATCGGTGGCGAGTTTCTTTCGTGTGGATACCGGACGAGTGGGATTTCCAATAATGTTGTCAATGGGGTGATCGTTGGTCCACTTTCTGAGATGATCATGTGGTTGAGGTTGGTGAACAGATGTTGCTGTGTCGTGATCTCCTGAATAGGATGTCTCTGTAGAAGATTCAGGAGCAAATACATTCTCAAATGGAACATCATCAATAGGAGCAAAAGGATTCACTTCAAAAGAATTGTCATCTGCAGATCTTTGCTACACCGAATAAGTTTGAATATTTGAGGATGAGGGTGATTGATTGGCAGATGGTGCATCTTGACTAATTGAGACAAATACTGATAGACCTTCTGAGTTTTTTGGAATTTGAGCATCAGCAACAGGAGGTACAAGTGGAGCTTCCGTTGTAGTATTAACCGTTGGTGGCTCAAAATATTCGTCAAACATCGGATCAAATAACTTCTTCAACTCCTCACTGGTAGGTGGTACATAAGGAACTGCAGGCGTGGGATTCTGTACAAGACCCGAACTGATTGGTCCAGGTGTCAAAAGATTAGGAGCGGGTCCAAAACTAGTTTGTCCAGGAGCCAGTTGCTCAGTCAGCTCATCGAACGTAACGTGAATAGTTTCCATGATTTGTCGGGTTCTTTTGTTATAGATTATGTATCCCTTGCGATCTGGTGCATATCCAATGAAGAAACATATGTCTGCTTTAGCTTTCAACTTTCCCAGATCTTGACTGTCATTTGTCGGATAGCACAGTGCACCGAACACACGAAGAAAAGAGAGGTCTGGCTTCTTGCCATGAATCAGCTCATAGGGTGTTTTGTTGTGAATAGTATGAATCAGGGATCGGTTTTGAGTGTAACATGCAGTTGCAATTGCTTCTGCCCAAAGAAACATCGGTGCTTTGGAAAATATTAGCATGGTTCTTGCAGCTTCTACCAGAGTACGGTTCCTTCTTTCAACCACACCGTTCTGCTGAGGAGTGCGTGGAACACTTTTCTGGTGTGTTATGCCAATACTTTCATAGAAATGACTGAGTTGTTGGTTAACAAACTCAGTTCCATTGTCTGTACGGATGATTCTGACAGTTTTGTTGAGCCTCACTTGCAGCTGTTTGATTAGTTTGATGATAACCTCTGGAGTCTCATCCTTGGTTCTCAAAAACTTCACCCATGTAAACCGAGAGTAGTCATCGACTACCACAAGAATGTATTTCTTCCCATTTATACTTTGCACTCTCATTGGTCCGCACAGATCCATGTGAAGGGTGTGAAGAACTTCCAAGATGGTGTTGACAGTTTTGGGTTTGTGGGTATGTTTCTTGCTTTTGCCTAGTTGACAGGCAGAGCAAGGATGGTCTTTCTCAAACTTTAATCTGGGCATGCCTCGTACAAGGTCTTTGCGAGAAAGGTCATTTATGGTGCCGAAGTTTAAATGATTTAAACGACAGTGCCAAAGCCAAGATTTGGTCTTTGAGGCCTTTGAAAGCAAGCAGATAGGAGAGGACCTCATCATTTCTTCAATAGAGATGGTGTATAGATTGGTGCCACGACTGCCTTTAAGAAGATCAACACCATCCAATTCTCTGACGAAACCAGTGTGTTTTCTGAATGCAACTTCAAGATCGGAATCACAAAATTGACCAATAGAAAACAAGTTATGCCCTAGTCCTTCCACGTAGTATACCCGGGAGATTACACTGTCACCAAAAACGTAATCTCCATAACCCATGATTGCCCCAAAATGGTCGTTCCCGAATCTAACTGTCCCGATGAACTTTTTCACGAAGTTCTTGAGCCGTGAGCGATCCCCAGTCATATGTTTTGAGCAGCCTCAGTCCAAATAGCAAAGGACGATTTGTACGACCTGCATTTGAAAACAGACAACGATGGATAACTGTAAAATGTGGATCCCCACGTATAGCTGGGGTCCGTTTGGTTAGTACACACAAACTCTAGAACTACAGAATTCACAGATGCTACTTCATTTACAGTGGAAACTACACTAGAAGTAGCAATTGACCTAGTTGTAGGGCATTGTGTCACTAAAGGCAAAATCGACCAGTTGGCTTCCATTCCTTAACCTTCACTACTTTATGATTATTTGATCTAGTTAAGGGGCACTGATCTCCTAAAGTGAATTTCCTTCCAGTGGGTCTCCATTGATATCCGACATTAGCAAACGTTCTTCCTGTTGCTTTCCAAATTTGCCTACTTATTTCAGTTTTCCTAACATTCTTGACTTGGGATCGTTTATGAGACATCAAAAATGACACAACACAATCATCATGATTACTGGAAATTAAACATTTGATACATGTTTTACAGACAGCATTAGAATTCGAATTAATTACAGTACTTTTAATACTAGAATCAACACGATTCATTCCATTCATTGCAAACTTATTGTTCCTAGGTTGGGCTTCTACTTTCTTCTCGTGAACACTCTTAGCTGGCGAAGTCCTATCTTTCCTTGCATTGCCTCTAGGCTTTGACCCACTAGCTTTGGTGTCACAGTCTACTCCTGTAGAAGTAATGATGGGAACATTAGTTTGTTTTACTGTCTCTTGTTTTCCTGATTTTGATGTGCTGGTTTCAGATGTTCTCAGTGGTGCATCAAAGGTTACATGCTTGTTCTTAATCGTAGAGGATGATGCAGCAAATCTATCTCTTTTGTTATCAATCTTAGGACTTGTGCCAATGACATATTCTAAAAGTTCCTGAGACCGTTTAGTAATGTAGCAGGCATCTGCAAAAGCACTATCAAGAGGTTTTGCTATCCTATTCTCTTCTACGATCTCACGCAAGGTATCAAGGCTATCCTTAAGGTGATTGAGATATACTTGGTGGGCAGACCTATTGTTCCTAATGGGAAAAGGAATAGGCACAACATCAACAGCATACTTACTACAGGCAGAAACCTTTGAAACAGCATTATCACTAGTGATAATTGGCATTTTCCCTTTCACCTGAGTCTTTAGATTCTCGATTTTATTTAACAAAGAAGTTATCTTTTCATTATGACTGTTACGCGTGACTTTAATTGAGTCATATAACTCTTTGAAATGCTGTTTGACTTTTGAATTTTCAGCTCAAAAACATTCTTTTTCATGGTGTAGCTTATTGATGGTGTCTTGATAGTGAAAATTCTGAGAATCTAAAGACGACGGTTTATTGGTGCCATACACATCACTCTTGTTTGATTTTAATTGGGCAATTTAAGCCCTCAATTGTCGAATCTTGTTGGTGTGAGCTTGAATTTTTTCATCGCATTTGCTTAATTTAAAATATGTATCAAATTCAGGAGCATCCGAAGATGTCTTGGCATTTGAGATTTTACATCTTTCTTCTAAGTGTTGATACTTTAGTTGCAAATTAAGATAACCAACCTCTAATTTTGAAAAACGTTTAACCATGTTATCATGGTCATCATTTTGAATTTTTTCATGCAATTTTTAATTCTCCCCTTCAAGCTCAACAACACGATTCTGGGAAGCATTCAGTGCAATAGACAGTTCATGAAATTGACAAGCAATAATTGTAGCATCAGTAGCAGTATAAAACACATCCTGGGCAACACATTTTGCAATCAAATTCTCATTGGTGATGAGAATATTTTTTCTCTCAATCTCACGACTCTTAAGTTCTATCGCACATTGGGACACTTCGTTTTCCATATCTTTAAGTACTGCTTTCATCTCATTCACTTCATTTCTAAGGGTTTTTTGCATACCCTCAAAATGTTCCTTAAGAAGCTTAAAGAATGGAATAACCTCAGTTAAGTAGCATGCTTTGGTTAGTTCAAAACCTCTTTCCCGTTCGGTAATTCCATTGGTGTAATTCTCTTCTTACATGTTTTATCAAAATCAGCAAATAGTTGACACAAAACATAGATGCTAATTAGAGTATTGCATTCTGTGAGAAGAGTTAAGGGAACTAAGTGACTAGGTGTATTGGGAGGATACACCGTTGTAGCCGCAATTTTCCTAAGGGGTGGAGTTTTTTCCTTAAGTGCATCCGCCTTTCTCTTTTCTATGTCCAAAGACCAAAATATTTGTTCAGTCGTTAACTTAGTTTGAGGTGCAAAGATAGTCAAACGATTTTGCTCATAGTAATTATGGGGTTTAACTATGACTCGTTTGGCTATACATTTCGGGTCCTTCATTTTTCAGCTAATCTCTCTCTGTTTCTGTCCTCTATCTCATTACTCTCTTCAAATGATGACACATCAGGGGGGCATGGATAGGCTTAAGCATTTCATTTCCATCATATAACGCAGGTTGGGCTACTTTAGCATTCCTAAGGAGAGCTAATTTAGGTTCACCTACATTATTTTTACTATGCTTATCACACAACTTTTTGTGCTTTTGCATCATTTGAGCAGTTTGTCTAGTCTGGTCTTGTGTGTACAATTTGTTTTCTATCTTATTCTTTAACGTTTTAAGTCTGGAAAAATCATTTAGAAGTTTTGATTCTTTTTCTTTGAAATCATGTTTTAGTGTAATTACACTTTCTTGAATCTCCTGTTTTTGCTTAACAGTTTGATTAAGTTGCTTTCTTAAAGAATCTAAGGGGGTGTTTCTTTTTTTCTATATGCGGAGAGAAGGTATATAATAATATTTATTTTGTGCTTGGGCCCACATATTTCCCTTATTTCATCTATATCCACAAGGCAAAAAAATAGCCTTCCTCCCCAATAAGAGGCTAAATCAGACGTAGGACCCACCTTCTCTCCCCATATAGAAAAAAAGAAACACCCCCTAACTCCTTTTTCAATATTTCTTCCCTTAAATTACGTTATGTTACAAATGTACGCATTTGACTATCCATTTTCTGTTCACGTTCAGTTAGCTTAAATTTTGCACGTTGTTCATAAATTGCTACCTGATCTTTATATATATTAAGCCTAGTGGTCAAGGTGTCATCAGGGACAAACACAGTGTTCTCATGCCACTCACAAGCAGTTTTTACCACACTAGCATTATCTACAACACAAGCATTATTTACAACAGAAGATGCACTACTTGATACATAAGACATGTCGTTGTGATTCACATATTGCTCATATGAAATAACATTGTTGTTTCCCATATTAACAGTATCTGAATCAACATCATCTGTCTGTTGTATTTCAGTAGGAATCTTCTGTTCATCTACCATGTTATATGTATCATATAGCTTTAATACCTCAGATATGATGGATGGATTGGAAGAACCAGCTTGATGAGATGATGATGCCAAAGAAGATAGGTTGGCCATAAAGATGGTTTGAGCAGTCGGCTCATCATCAACATCCGAATCAAATGCATCACAATCTTCGGCTTGGAAGATGTTTGGGTCATTGAGGGCCATATCTTGAACCGGTTGGTCATCCACATCTGCATCAAATGTGTTTCCCCCATCACCAGCAAGGAACAAAAGCTCTTCATCATCCAGAACTGCTCCCTTTTCCTGAGCTTGCATCAGCAACATCTTGTCCTTGAAATAATCAGAGTTCTGAGGACGCTTGGGCTGATTGCAATTCCTAGCTATGTGTCCCAACCCACCACAGTTGTAACACTTTGCTTGCCTTCCTTGTCCTTGATTGGCATTTCCACCTCTGTTTTGCATATTCCCCCAACCAACATTCCTTGGATTAACATTTTGTCTCCCCTGAACATTCTGAACAATAATTCTTCCATCTTTCACAGTTGCTTGATTGCGTGGGTTTGAGGGTGTTCGAAGTTGGTTGTTAGTTTGAGGGAGTGTTGCTCGGAATTGTTGAACAAGCAAGGAGACTTGATTGGAAAGATCATCAATCCTCTGATCAGTGAAAGAATACCCTGAATCCAGCTGGGGGTTCATGGCAGTTGGTGGATGCACTGATGATTGGGGAAATGAAGATTGATTCTTTGATGAAAAGGGGTGATGATAAACTTGATCAAGTTGTGGTTGATTGTATGACTGAGCATGTGAGACCAATGCTAGTGGATCATTTGATGTTGTTATTGTTGGATTAAGTTTCTCTCTGAGCACACGATCATAAACAGCATGCTTTTCATGCTGTTGAAGGTAAGCATATAGCTGTTCATAATTGGTCTCCCTCAGACCTTTGTTGAGCTTGACTGCAGTGACAAATCTGTCCCATTCAGGTAACATGTTGTTAACGAACTTGGAGTTGAGTTTCATGTTAGGCATAGTCATTCTGATGAGTTTCATGTCGTTTACCAGCTTGTGAAACCTCACATAGTAATCAGTGATGTTTTCACCAGGGTTCATCTTAAAGTGCTCAAAATCATCATACAGTTGTGACTCACGATCTTCTTTTGTTAATTCTGATCCAGCCAGAAGCATTTTGACGTTGTCCCAAACGGCTTTGGCTTCAGTGTTGAAGTTGATGAGTTTGTAAACATCTTTGGGCAAGCCTTGAATTACAATATTGGAAGCTCGGATGTCAGCATCATACCGTTTCTTTTCTTCCTCATTCAGATCATTGTATTCACGTGGCCTATCAATCCCCAAAGTTACCGTTCCATCCTCAGCAGTAGCCACAACATCACGAGTGGTGCCCATCTGAAATGGTCCTTCATCAATTGATTTAAGAATATTGAACCCATTTTCTTTACCCAAGCAATAGAGTCGAATTCTTTGTGGCCACGACTCATAATCCGTCCTATCAAGCATAGGAGGGCGGGTATCAGACCCGGCAGCTTGAATATCATCAGAGGCAGTGCTTGTCATGATGTAGATGGGATTTTACAACTCTTGTGATTTAAACCGAGAAATCGAATCTTTCGCGGGATTTTCTAAAATCAACAAAAGAAACCGTAAACGACAACCAAGAGTAAACTACAATACTGATCTTCAAAGATTTAAGTTACAGAAGTCAAATCACAACTGATCAAATCGCAACAAGTCAAATCACAGTTTGTCAAATCGCAAGAAGTCAAATCGCAACTAACCAAATCGCAATAAGTCAAATCGCAAGTGTCAACTCGCAACGTCAAATCGCAATAGGTTAAATCGCAATCCGTCAAATCGCAATAAGTCAAATCGCAACTTGTCAAATCGCAATTAATCAAATCGCAATCAGTCAACGGTAAGTCAAATCGCAAAGATCAAATCGCAGGCACACTCAAATCGCAGACCCAAAACACACTTCTTCAAATCGCAAAACTTGACCAAATCGCAATAGTCAAATCGCAACCAGAATAACTCAAATCGCAACTATCAAGTCGCAACCAGAATACCCAAATCGCAACCGGAACTACCCAAATCGCAACTACCAAATCGCAGGCACTACCGGACAAACCAGTCGCTATCTGGTCAAATCGCAACCCACCAAACGCCAAAACAGTTCCTTTCACGTGATTTGTCTACTTTTTCCTTTTTAAGTAATAAAGCAAATCGCAGAAACCAAAGTACACAAATCGCAACCAACACTTTCCCAACTTAACACAAATCGCAGGGAAGAAAGTCTATACGAGACTCAAATCGCAACGAAGAAAACTTTGAGAAAACCAAACGAATTGACCAAATACACCAAAACTCGACTGAAACAAGCTATCCAACAACTAAACCAAGCTTATACAACAATCTTGAACAAGAAATTATAAGCTTTTCACAGATTTAACCACAAACGAAGCACAAAAGAGAAATTTTACAACCTTTTCTATTCGAGCCAAAAAGAAACCATAAAACCTAAGAAATCCGTGAACATGTAATCATATGAACCTAACCATGGCTCTTGATACCAATTGTATGATGTTCACAAACATATAACACACGTATGGATTAGATCTTGGCCGAATAGATTAAGAGTTTTAGAGAGAGAAAGTGAGTTGGGAACCTTAGAGAGAGAAAGTGAAGTTGTAAGATTAATATGTGTGAAATGTCCAACCCTTCCCTTGTGTGGGAAGGGCTTTATATAGGATTACATATGGTGCCCTGTGTGGGCTGTGGAGTAAGCTGACAGAGGGTAAAGACCCGACCCACTCCACGAATACTTTAATAACTAAACTATTACTAATATTACTAATAATCCTACGAGCTAGTTAATACTAACAGATACTTGGGGTGACCGAGTCTTCATATGAATAATGGTATTTCTGACAGTACCCCTCCTAAAAACAACAATACACCCCCCCCCCCCACTCCCCCACCCAACTAGGCTAGCTCAAGCGGTTCTCAGGGTCAGTATGCCCTATTGGATGTCACTGCTGGACCTGAACCACTAACAACTAACAAGTTGTTCAAAAAAAAAAAAAAACTCCCCATGTTTTTATGTTTTTTTTTTTTAAAAAATTTTGTTATTAGAAAATTATAAAACTAAAAGTACGGAATAGAAAAATATAAATTTTAATAAGTCAAAAGTATTAAACTGAATAAAAATACGGAACATTAACTGAAAAAAAACTGTGTTGTACTGTAAAAAAAAAAAGAGTAAGCCAGGAGCTGAAGAATATAGAAAATAGCACCCTTAAAAAAATATAAAGGTAAAAAAATCTATTATACAATGGCTAATATTTTTAAATATGCTACTTCCTCCGTCTCAAAATATATGTTCACTTTGGTATTTTTGATTGTCCCAAATTTAATGTTCACTTTTAATAACAATCAATTAAATGCTTTTAAGTAGGTGAGAATGAAATTTTATTAGTTAACATTGTAAGGGCCTATTTTTTTAAAGGTGAATTCCATATATACCCAATTTAAGCCATTAAATATTATATTTATCCAACTAAAACTTATAAGGCAAAAGTGAATATAAGATTGTTAGGCATGTAACATTAGATGAAAAACCCATGAAAACTATGTAGTTTTAACTTAGATCCCATTAAAAATTCAAGTGAATCTCTCTTTATCTTCGAAATGAATTGATATGAAGATGGTTAAGAATTATCTCAATATGAAATGATGATGTTGGCTTTTATTTTCTACGATGAGCGCTCTAAGATATTGAATATTCATTTGAATTTAATAAGTTGGGGAATGTGTATTTTTATGGATGAGTTAATTTATAAGATCTAGTTTGAAAGCTATTAACCTAAACTACATAGTTTTGCATGATTTTGAATTAAAATGGCTTAGTATTAAGTGGTTTTTCATCTAAGGTTACATACCTAACAACCTCATATTCACTTCCCTCAACTTATAATGGCATATATACCCATATAAAATTTGTCATATTTATCCGCAATACAAATTTAATCATTTTAAAATTCTTAAATATTATAAATGGAATATGTTTGGACTAGATATAATGCCCGCGCACGCGCGGGGTTTTTTCTAATCATTTAAATAAATTATTATTTTTAATTTCGGGTTTTAATTATTATAACAGGACCTTCAAAACCATTGTACTTTGATTGAGGTATTGAATTAGGGTTATTTACGAATGTAGTGGGTTTTAATATTAATTAGATTTGGAGAAGATGTTCTTGCGTCAATGATTGTGCGTGAATGAATGATAAGAGATCGAGTTTGATTGATGGAGGAGGAATTTGGGAATGTTGGGACTTCAAATATTTAGTGGGAATGATATTGAATTTTAAGTTTCAGCCCAAATCTTTGAAAAACTTGCTCCACCGTTTTCAAGTTTTAATTTTTTATATTTTGACACATATATTTTTGTAAGTTTTTATTGAATGATTACAAATCACATTCTTTTTTTTGTAGAATATGGATAAATTTAGAAGTATTTAGGCTTTTCTTATTTAATATTTAAGAAAATAATAATAATAATAATTTGATTATTACTTAATAAGTATGATTTGATTTTTTTGAAATGTAAAAGTCCCCACTAGGGGTTTTGTTTTATTATATAAATAAAAAGAATATGTTTGGACTAATTAACCCTTCTCAGTTGGGCGTAAATAAGGTGCTTTTAGTTTATCTCCATCTCGAAGAAAAAGAAACCTGTTACTAAATATTATATTTATCCAACTAAAACTCATAATGACATATATACCTAATTTAAATATAAAATTTGTAATATTTATCTGCAATACAAATTTAATCATTTTAAAATTCTTAAATATTGTAAATGGAATATGTTTGGACTAATTAACCCTTCTCAGTTGGGCGTAAATATGGTGCTTTTCGTTTATCTCCATCTCGAAGAAAAAGAAACCTGTTACTAAAGACGAGCTTCCATATACACAAAACATGGTGCAAATGTGCAATCCTAATTCTTGTTACTCCTAGTCCTACATTTAATTTGTACATGGTTACCAATCTTCATACACTGCTATTTTAATAGTATTTAAACTGCTGCCAAGGCATTTGGTTTATTTAGTTACGTTGTTCCTTTATTGGTTGGTTAATCCTTCCTTTCATAACAAAACATAAAAATAAAGAAATTTGTTGCAATGTCGATGGAGTTAGACATGGTACTCCCTGTGTTTTTTGCTTCTTTTTTTGGAAAAGTGAACTTCATTAAAAGACGCCAAAACCCACGAAACGGGGCGGCAAAGAAAACACTCAAAAAACACTAAACACTTTACATGATATTAAATTTACACCAATCATCCCAACTAAGAGACTCTAACTTAGCTTTATTCTTTACCCAAAGGAACCCCACCGCTTTAATTTCTCCCAAAATATCTTTCACTCGAATCAGATTGTTCTCAAAGAGAAGTCTATTTCTAGCTCTTCATATACTCCAGCAAGCTATAATAATAATGCCATGAAGAATACTCTTTTTCTTCCCAACTAACCCGGAGTGCAGGTGGAGCTCGATAAGGTCCCGGACCAAAAACACGAAAATGTGGGTGGTGCAATATCCTGTGTTTTTTGCTTAGTTCAGTGAGTAGTGTTTTTGTTTTGGTACCGATAGTGTCTATGGAGATTTTGTTTATGTGTTAAGGGTATAACGGGTATTTAATAATGTAAGGTTAGTTTTAAGTGGTTTACTAACAAAATGGGTAGATATGACAGATATGGTATTAAACTTGGGTATATATGGCATTTTGACTTTTACTTGGGTAAATATAACATTTAGGGATTTTATTTGGATATATATGGAATTAATCATTTTTTTTTAAACTTTGTGAAATTTGAAAATGAACATATTATTTGAGACAGAGTATAAAATGGCAAATAAGTTTTGTAAAGACGATAAGTTAATGAACTTACTTTGCATACAAAAATAATATTTCTCGAATTTGACAAGTAGAACAATAATAACCTTTTTAATGAACTTACTTTGCATACAAAAATAATATTTCTTTTAAGAATCGTTAATGTGAATGCTAAGATCAATAGATTCTTTCATCTGCCACTTGATAGAATAGATTATCCATAAGTTCAAAAATTATTAACATATTAAAAAGGGATGGGTTATAACCACGGGGCCTATTTGGTTATATTCACGGGGCCTATTTTTTAGGTTTTTTTTTTTTTTTTTTTTTTTTTTTTTTTTTTTTTTATATTTTTTTTTTTTTATAATTTTGTTTATATCAAAAAGCTATAAACCTGAAAGTGCGGAACAGAAAATATAAAGTTTAATATGTCAAACGCTTAAAACTGTCAAAAACACGGAACAGAAACTGACAAAAACTGTGCTGTGCAGAAAAAAAATAAGGGACAAAGTGGGGAGACAAGGTCCTGCCACCCTTGTCCCCCGTGGGTATAGTAGATCCCATTATATATATATACTAAAGATGGGTACTTGGGCCGCATAAAAAATTTGCACAACACTGTTACAGTAACAGTGCTTCGCACAGTAACGTGCTTCAGCCGGTTGTACTTTACTGTAGCTGCTACAGTAACTTTTTTTTTTTTTTTTTTTTCTAAATAATTTCGAAAAAAATAATATTTTGAAAAAAAAAAAAAAAAAATTTGAAAAAATAATTTCAAAGTAGCTACAGTACCTTTTTTTTTTTTTTTTTTTTTTAAGTTTAAAAAAAATAATGAAAAATAATTTCGAAAAAATAATGTTTTGAAAAAAAAAATATTAAAAAAAAAACTTATTAATAAAATATTTTCAAAAAAAATATTTTCACGCTACTGTAGCTTTTTTTTTTTTTTTTTTTTTTCTTCAGGGAAAATAATTTCGAAAAAATAAAATTTTGAAAAAAAAATATATATAAAAAAAAAAAAAGTTTTTGATAAAATATTTTCAAAAAAAAAATATTTTCAAAAAACTTTAAAATTAATTTTTCTAAAAAAATTAATTTAAAAAAAAATTCTAACAAAAATACAGAATAATTGTGAACCTACAAAACGTAAAACAAACATCGTACAACAAAAAACAACTATCCGAACAACCCGCTGTAACGCGCGGGCTACCCTGCTCGTTAAAAAAAATATATATATATATATATAGTTGCCTATATATATATATATATATATATATATATATATATATATATATATATATATCCTGCTCGTTAATATATAAATATATATATATATGTAGTTGCCAATACCCTAATATTAATACTTATATTCTTGGATACCGTTTCAAGATCATTTTCACACGATTAATTACTCCTATCCAAAGTAGAACGAGTAGCTTTTTATAGCTTTTTGAGGCGATGAGCGGTAAGCAATGAGTTTTTTGATTTTTAATGTTCATTTGACAAAAGAGCGGTGAGCTTTCCTATTTTTTAAGAAAGCTCATTTTTCCAATTCTTCTTTAAGAAGCTGTGAGCGGTGAGCAGTGAGCTGTGACTACAGCTCACAGCACACTGCTACTGCTCAGTGCTACTGCTAACAGCTAATTTTGCCAAACATAGCTTATGCATGTATATTTATTTAAAACCCTTTTTTAAATAGTAGATCCTTAAAAGGTTTTGAAAGTATCAAATAGACGATAACCACAAATTATTATCTTAGCTTATCGGGTCGAGTTAATTGGGTTAATAAAACTAGTCGAGTTTGTTTGACCCGAACCCGATAACCCGATATTGTTATCGGATCGGGTTAGGGTTGAATTATTTTTCTTATCGAGTTATCGGGTCAACCCGATAAGACTCGAAAAATGCTATTTATTTCTTTCTTTAAGTTTATGAAGACAACTACTCTTTCTTGCTAAATCACGCTCGATATTACGTTTTGTACATGCATGAATGCTTATCCATTGTAAGGTTCATTAATTTCTTGTACAGTATAAAATAGAAGTTTAAGGATGCTACTATTTCTTGCCTGCATAACCATACTTCATGGTCTGGTATTAACTTTATAAAGATGAAACTTTCACCACCTTTCAACAATTAATATTAAACAAGGTTCTTGATACTTATTTTACACACTCACATGTATAAAGACAGAGAACTGATATAGCTCGGGTACCTATATTCAGTCGAGAACAATGGTAATAAGTGTTTTAATGAGAAAAAGTATACGAATTATATTGATGACATGAAGACTTATGTACTAGCCACCCTCATTAGACCACTCCCACTGATGATTTTTAATCACAGATCGTGAGATAAATGAATTAAAAAATAAGAAAAATTGAACGATCCCTTGTGATTGGATCGGCTGAACGAGCCAAATGACAATCCGATCGTGAGATAAAGTTTGTGCTTTTGTCAATATTTTACTTTAATTATTATTATTTTCTTTTTTCTTTTTTCTTTCATCATAATTAGTTTTTAATAAAAATTCGTTTTTCTTTAATAACTATTAATATATAACTTTAAAAAAAAATCTAAAAACACAGTTTTGTTTATTTTTTTTTTCTGAACACTATGATATAAAATTTATAAAAAACGGAGATGTTTTAAAAAAAAATTTATATATAAAAAAATTATATAAAATCTAATGTAATAAAAAAATTTATGTTTTAGTTTCAAATGATTTTTTTTTAATATATTAAAGTAATCATATATAATATTTATATAATAAAAAGTTAGATTGGGTTGGATTGTGAGTGTGAGTGTAAAAATGAGTTAGGTTGGTTTGTGTATGTGGAGGAGAGAGAAATTAATATTTAATTAGAGATTGGATTGGTAAGGATTGTTAATGGGGATAGTCTTAGCTCCAAGAAATATTGCAGCAGGATAGCTTAGCTTTTCATTCACATATGACAAAACTATATAAGTTGTTCGAAATATACAGTCATATTTTGTTCGAAAACTATATAAGTTGTCTATCTATTGTAGAGTTGCATCAATTAATTGTTGTATTGATAACTTTATTGTTGCATCAATTTGATAAATGTTATTAAGTAAATAAATTTGGTCCCTATGAAATGGGATTCCAAAAGTGAATGTTAATGTAAAATAGTTATGTCAAAATCTATTTTCATTTATCTACAATCTGATAATAACTTGAGTGTTTAATAGCTTAAAACCAAGCTAATAAGATTAACATGTTAACCTATTTTCTAGATGATATAAGTCGTTTTGATGATGTGACCATTTTGTTTGAATCCATATTTACATACAGTCATTTTAATCTGCACGTATTTCCAATGGTTTAAGTAAACAATTTTGAATAGGAAAAAAAAAAAAAAAAAAAAAAAAAAAAAAAAAAAAAATCGATTTAAGAAATCCTTTGGCAATAAATTAATGCGGGTAAACTAAGTCTCCTTACTAACTTTAGGACATTATGTATAAGGGCATCCAAAACATCCAGACATCCAATGTGTCACTGCCGCGGACTACTCAAGCATAAAAATGCTACCGAGCAACAATGCCAAAATGCTTTATCGGGCATCTTAATCCTTCCACAGTTTTTAATTTGCCTCTCATATTTCACAAAACAAAAAGTAACGCCCACTAGGCAAAGCCTCACCGCCGGAATTTCAACTTGGCGAGTATTCTGTTACCGATTTTGATTCTTTAGCTTTTTCATTTATATGTTCGGTAACCATTATTCAGACCGTAAAGCTATATAACAAGAGAAAAATTATAAGTTTATCCCTGTCTTAAACATTTTACAATTTGGTCATGTCTAGCTCACAAAAGGGTTGTGCACTTGTACGCCGATGAGGTGGCACCATCATAATTTAGTTGACAAGTAGCCAAGCAAATACTCGTATCAAAGTGAGATTTTTAATAAGTGGGTGAGACATATACCAAGTAAAGAGTAAATTGCATAAATCGTCCTTGTGGTTTGGCCAAATTGCAGATTTCGTCCGTACTGTTCATTAAGTGCAGAAATGGTCCTTATTTTCCACTGTTACATTCACTTTCAGTCCCCCACGTGTACCTCCGTTAACTTCCCGTCTATACCTTCTTCACGTGATATGCACACGAGGGTAATTTAGTCATTATACATTAAATCAATTAAATAACCCCACCCTTATACTGATCTGCTATCACTTGAAACCAAAATCACTATACACTCCTATCACCAAACCTTATCTCCTCCACACATCAAACTCAGATCGAAACAAAAATCACATAATCACAACTGATTACATCTTCATCTTATCTCAGATTCATCATCATCTTTAATCTACCCAATCAAACCTAATTACAACACAACCCATATCCTTGTATCTTTCTTGCACGATTTCATTCGTCACAGCTTTAAAGGATTCGACTTCAAGATCTAATTTTGAGGTCTCGGGTAGGTTAATATTGTTGTGCTTTTCGTTTTTTGTTTGGTCAATGAACGAACAATAGAAAGAAAGTGACATAGTTGTTATTTTTCTTTCTATATCTTCGGATAATATCAAAGTTCTCGATCAATGATGAATAGCCTTCAAACTAAAAAAAAATCTTTAAAAAGATTGGCAACAAAGTTTGAAGCAATCTGAGATCTTGTGTATAATTGTTCTTTTCGTTCTTGGATTTGTGATGGGATGTAGATGTAGGTTTAGAGTTGTTGGCTGCTGTGTGATTAGGATTGGATTTGATGTTTGTTAGTAGATTTGATTGTGGATCGGATGTGTTCTTCCTCTTTGATGTTATTTTTTTTTCGTTTCTTGATTGTGGACTGATTTTTAGTATGTATAGGTGATTTATGAAGTTTGTGATTTGATGTATGTAGGTGACTGTGTTAAGGATTTGTTAGTTGATAAGTAACAGGTGTGATATTATTATGGAAGAAGAAGAGGAAACATTGGAACATGTAGAATTATCTGGTGGTGATTTGATTAAGAAGGTAGCAGTACTGTAGATTTAGCAGCGGAAACCTCTGAGTTAGGAGGTGTCGATATGGTTGACGTAAATATTGCGGACGATGGCATGTTTGAGCAGGTGCCATTAGATAAAGAGAAAGTTGTTGGGGAATCCGAGAGTGGTAATGTTGGGGAGTTGGATAATGTAAAGGAGTCGTTTGGTGGAAATGAGGAGTCAGATTTGTCACCAGGTGTTGTTCAAGTACAACAGGATAGTAATGTATTAAGTTTTGGCAGGAAGATAGTTCGGGTTTCATGTCCCCTAGGACACGGATGGTTCGTGGATTGCTGGCTATATTGCGTGCTTGTACTAGAAACAGAGCTATGTGCTGTTCGGTGGGTTTGTTGGGTGTCCTTTTACAGTCAGCCGAGAAGATTTTTATTGATGATGCTGATTCAACTAAGCAATCGCAATGGGATGAAACTCCTTTATGCTCTTGCATCCAGTACTTAGCTGGACATTTTTTGTTAAGGGATGTTTGGGTTAATGGGTTTAAACGGGTAATTTTTGATCATTACTGTTCAATTGCCATTTTTCCAAGTTTGATCTTGACTTAAATCACCTATATAAGCTGTTTGTAGAGGGTTGTTAGCTGAAATGGATTAATTTGATGTTTTGAGTGATTCAGTGGAATTATAGAATGCCTACTGAGTTGATTAGCTTATATTAGAATAAGCCCTCTTAAGTCCTTGTTTTTGGCATCTTTAAGTCTTGTTTAGTCCATAGTTAGTAGTTGAACTAGTTCTAAAAGCCTTAGTTCATGAATTGCAAAAATCAACCACATCAGTACATATCAGTATGCATTTTTGGATTTTGCAATTTGCAGCTTATTTCTTTTATTTTTAATTTGCTCATGTTAAGTTAGAATTAGCCATAATTTTGCACTATTAACATTCAGTTGCTTGCCTAGTTATTTATTTTTTTTTTTTTTTAGATTTTTAGGGATAGCTTATGACAGCTTTTCATCAGCTTGAAAAGCTGACTTTTTGCCCTGCACCTTAGGGTACTTAGCAGCCTTCAGTTGGCTTATTTGAGGTAAATCAGTGCTTATCTGTTTTGTTCATTGCTTATTATCCTTTCCTTAGCTTATTTAGGATGGTTCCATATTGCATTAGCTTTTTTTCAGTTTTACCTTAGCTTAATTTAGCTTATAGTCCTTAGGATATTCAGTGTTAGCTTATTTTCCTTAGTTGTGCCTACTGATTTGTTTTTAGCTTATTTCTGAGCTTTTTAGTACTTTTCAAAAATAGTTGTAGTTGATAAAATAGCTTATTGACATGTGCTTATTTAGTTTTTAACAGAAAAATCAAAAAGAAAAATAGTTTAGCAAAAAGCTGGGTTTGTTGTTCTTTGAAGTTGTTCTTTGAATTTATGGGTTTGATGTTCTTTGAATTTCTGGTTTGTTGTTCTTTGAAGTTGTTATTTAATAATCACTTTGGCCCTAGGCTTGAATGAATAAGTGTTTACAGATTATAAAAACATATGGTGTTACAAGTGGTTGGAGCTATTTGCTTATATCTTTGTTCTCAAATTAGCCTAATTTTTTTTCTAAGTTATCGATTAATTAGCTATTGAATTTTTGGGTTTGTTGTTCTTTGAATTTCTGGGTTTGTTGTTCTTTGAAGTTCTTTGAATTTCTGGGTTTGATGTTTGATAGCAGATCACAAGGGAAGGGTGGGGTGGGGTAAGGGGTTATTTAATTGACATAATGTATAAAGACTAAATTACCCCGGTGTGCATATCACGTGCACAAGGAATAGACGGTAAGATAACGGTGGTACACGTGGGGGACTGAAAGTGAATGTAACAGTGGAAAATAAGGACCATTTCTGCACTTAATGAACAGTACGGACGAAATCTGCAATTTGGCCAAACAAGGACGATTTTTGCAATTTACTCGTATCAAAGTGAGATTTTTAATAAGTGGGTGAGACATATACCAAGTAAAGAGTAAATTGCATAAATCGTCTCTAAAGTTTGTTCAAATTGCATGTTTCATCCTAAACGTTACGAAAGTACAAAGATCGTTCACAGGGACGATACTTACACCAAAGGTTCCCAACAGGGATGATACTTGCACCAAAGGTTTCTCTACAGAAACGATCCTTGCACCTTCCTAACGTTTAAAATGAAACACGTAATATAATTTAGCCAAATTTTTGGGACGATTTATGCAATTTACTCCCAAGTAAATAAGCCTAGCCGCCGACATTTCAACTTAGCAAATATGTTGTTACCAATCTTGGTTCTTTAGCCTTTTCATTTATTTATTCGGTAAACATCACTCATAACGTAGAGCTGTATAACAAGAGAAAAATAACAATGTCATCCTTCTATACTACACTTAATATAAATTTGTCACTATCTTGCACATTTTACATTTTTGTCATGCCTAGCTCACAAACGGGTTCGCGCCGATGAGATGGAACCATCATAATTTAGCTGACAAGTAGCCAAGCCAAATACTTGTATCAAAGCGAGATATATATTTAACTAGCTTATAGACCCGTAGAATACACGGGATTTTAAAGTGTTTTTTATTAAAAAAAAATAAGTACGTGAATTAAGTAAAAAAGAACAACGAACGTAAACGCTATGAAATTTTCTTGTAACTGAATAATAAGTTACAAGTGACTGATTGTATAAAATACAATGCTTGTAAATATCTGTGTAATAAACGTTCATTGCTTCGTGATCTCCAATATGTTTGTCTTCAAAAGCAAATGTATGTAATGATCATCCTAACACTTCAACAAAATGTCCCTTAGGTGAACACCTAATAAGTTTAAAAAATATGTAAGAAAAAAAAGTTTGGGATTTATAATAAGGAAATATGACTATATTAGTTCTATACTTTGTCATTTTTCCTACTTTAGGTACTATACTTATTTGTAATAAGTATGAGTCACTGTACTTTCATGTATTTACCATTTTAAGTACTCTACTTATTTTATGTGTCTATAATTGATATCCACTTGTCTCAAACTTGAAATTAGTGACAATATATGCGACTAAGTTAAATATATATCTATTTAATCAACAGACTCATGATAAATCTAATTAAAAGACCAAATTATTTCATCTCTTGCATAATAGATCATATTGTTTTGATATGCTCGATCAAAATACACAATTTAGAGTGTCTTATTCTCAAGCGAGATTTCTACAATTTTTTCGAAAGTGTTCAATGATTTCTTATTTCTATTAATCTGCAAATTTTGACAAACATACATAAGTTGAATGAGAATTTGAAAAGTCAGTAATCATAATAATTGACTAATGATTAGATTTTATATGAGTTGCAGGTCTTTACCATTTCAATAATTAGAGTTTTTTTTTTTTTTTTTTTTTTTTTTTTTTTTTTTTTGTGATATATACCAACAAGTTTATGAGTATAAAAGAAAAAAAGGAGCCTAAAAAGAGCAAAAAAAATAAAATAAAAAGAAAACATTAAATATTGATCTATTAGCCAAGAGATGACATAATTTAATCTTTTAATTAAATTTATCATGAGGTTGTTAATTAAATAGATATATCTCTAACTTAATCACATGTATTGTCACTCATTTTAAGTTTTAAGCAACTGAATATTAATTCTAGACATATAAACTAAGTAGAATACTTAAAATGATAAACACTTAAAAAAACAGTGATTTATACATATTACAAATAAGTATAATACTTAGAGCGGGAAAAATGTCAAAGTATAGAACTATTAGAGTCATTTTTTCCTTTATAATAAGTGTACATAAGAAAAATGCCACAAAACATGTAATATATATACTGTACATACCTATTGATCGTTTGATCATACACCTTGAAGAAATTCTTTATATACCACATTTATAGTAGTTTTTGATAAGTTATCATCCGCATCTGAAATAACAAACTTCAAACCTTTTTTGCTTTTGACACGTGAAAACAAAATTCTCTAAATATGTTGAAATGCATTGTGTATTCTTTAAATATGAAGAAAATTTTATTTTGAAATATTTAGATAGTAATATTTAACTTGTACACACACATTTGCATACAAGTTAACAATATTATACAATTTAACTTCTTTTGGAGGAGCTACAACAACTTTTGTACTTTTATTTTTTTTTAAATCTGCCAACATGTTAAGCAAAAAGTATAAAACTGACCCCTTTCACCTTCTCAAAATGTTCGGTGGTTAGACAATGACATGTAAATAATCACATCAATAAAATTTATGCTAAGTTAAGAAAAACATCAACATAAAATAAAATTGAAAATATATATTTGATGTCATACACATTTAATCGAACAGTGAAAGCTTAACAATAGGTAATTGTTTCATTCAAAAAAACATCAATATGGACCCATGGATTCACGGTTTTTTATAAGAATGAATGGATCAAGAAATTAAGTGTATGAGTAGAGTAAGAAAAAACAATGAATGTAAACATTTTGTATTGTTTTTAATGGAATAATATGTAATAAGTGAAATATACAATAAAGAAATATGGTTGCAAGTATAAATTTTTAGTAATAAGTTACCCATTTTCAAATCTTTAGTTATAAATTTAATATATTTTTGCATAATTGTACAACATTAAGCTCTTTTCCCTGTATCATCCAAAAGATTTTGCAGGTTTAATTGACTGCCCAATTAATTTAACATAGTAAAAGTATGGATGTTTTGAAATTTTATCTTATAGAAATGCCACATCCGACATTTAGTATCTATAAAAACCCAGTCAAAATACCTGACAATATGGGCAAACATTGTGTCACTGATGCTTCTAAAATGTTTATAAATATGTAGATTGTATGTTAAATATGAGCATAACCCTATTCAAATATTCCAATGTACCAATAATATACTGTGTACCAAAAGATTTCATTAAGCATTTTTCGCATACTTCTAAGATACAGATATAAACATGTAATGTCAATTATTGTTGCAGATGGTACTAAATGTTAAATTGTAACAATCAATCTCATACTAATTACTTAACTCAAATGATCAGATAATTAAAAATTAAAAACTAAAAACTAAATCATTGAATCCAAATCAAAACCCTTTCTCATTCAGACCAAGGTCAGTGCACCCTGGAAAAAAAAAAGCACATTTAGTGATGCTCAATATCTTCAATTAAAACATAAAAATGAAATAAGCTTGGCACAAAACATCCCATGATGCTCAAGAAGCTTAATATTCATAAAGGCTAATAATAAGATATTAGATTTAAACAGCGTATGTGAACTTTTCAAACAACATGAAATTAGCTTATATAAGAAGCATATATTAAAATCACTAACTATTTGAACATTGTAACAATATAGAAGAAGGACCGAAACTTGGAGAGAAGGAGAATAAATTACAACCATGGAAAATATAAGTTACAAAGAGAGGAGTATGCCACAACTCTAAGTAACAGAAATATTGGATACACACATAAATGAAGAGAATATCAATTAGAGTTTACAAACATAAGCACCTACAAATACTAAATAAAAGTTTCTTGTGCTTTAAACACAAAGGAAACTACTCAACCATCAATAGCTCCCGTCAACAACAAAAACACCTATGAACGAAGAATTTTGAATTTGAATGATGAAGACGTCCCCAGCACTAAAGAAGCTTTATTTGAGAACTGGAACAAATAGTAGCTGATTCAGATGGAGTAAAAAATGTACATTAGCATAAAGTATAATGAATTACAAATTTAGAATAACGAATTTCATTTATTTATATACAATAGTAAATAGATATTGATACAAACTGAATGCATCAAAATTCAGCTTGGCCAACCCATTTACATCTCATAAAAATCAGACTCTCTCAACATACCATACAAAGTTTCTCAAAGACATCCATATTAACCATCTACTTGTTGCATACCACATTGGTTGTCGGTCTACTATAATTGTTTTCCATTTCCTTTACGCTAATATAAAAATAGTTACGTAAATACCATGACCAGATTAATACATATGTTTAACGCCATTATTTTCTCCAAAGGCAAAGTAATACTTAATCAATACACTGGTAATCAAATATTTTTTAAAATCTACTTGATGGCAAACTTCTATTTCTTTCTACTTTCTAGAATTAGGCCTAATACTCACAGATTGAGAGTGCAGCAAAGAGATCTCTATTTTTGAGATTTAAGACTATTAGCAGCTACTGATTTTCTAAATGATGGACAACTCTGTTTAAGTCCATATATAAAGTATTTCACAAACTTTTAGCTCTTTCGAATGCCTTGAACTTCTTATAAGGTATATAGGTCTCTCGAACAACTGACATATGTCGGCACTTATTCAGAGCTTCTTTCCGAGCAACCTTCTCTGTATCTATTTCTAACCTTGCAAAAATATCTCCAGCTACATATGTGGCTAAATCATTAATGAGGTCATGCATCACAAACAATGACTCTGCATCAGGCACCTGTTATCATTGATATTCAATAGTACCCATATAAACATCAAACACACGAGTCCTAAAATTAAAATAGAAACTAACATGTACTAACTGAGCATAAAAACTAAAAAAGACTGCAACTAAATGGAGGCTTCAAGATAAACAATAGGCATGAAATTATAAGAGCTAAACCCAACCCGACCCATTTTGAACCGTACGAAATTGTACCCGACCCGTTGATAAACTGAACCTACAATGCTCACTTAAATGAACGGCACTCCTTAAATGCTTTAATGAAAGTTGTAAGGTCCTTTTCAGGATCTGTCCTAGCAAGAGCAAGTATCACGGGCTTGTGTGGGTTCGTAAAGAAAGGAATTGTCTGTAAGAAATAACTTTAGGGAAGTGTGATCAGATTAAACTTGAAGAAAATGATTGTACTCCATCCAAGGAGGAATTATCTAATTCCAGCCATTTACTTAGGTGTACAATTCTATAACTGATGATGTTACCGAACACTCTAAGCTGATAATTTTAGTTTGGGAGTTTTAATAATCAGTTTAAACCCATTATACGGAATAGACATTCATTGTTCAAAAAAAATGTAAAAGCTTATATTTTTATACTTTGATAACGATTGCAAACAATCACCTTGCTTGGACCATGGCATCTACAGTTGTGTGTGTTTTTTTTTTTTTTTTTTTTATTTTTTTTTAATTTTAATACTTTTACTTTGTAAGGTATCATTACCAACCTGCCCATCAGCAATGATTAATAGCATGTGATCTGGCTCCCACTTTTTCAACAATTGCCATAGCTTGTTCAATGACCAGGACAAAGGATGTTGGTCTTGCAGGATGAGGTAAACATTAATTCAACAATGAACAGGTATGACATTTCTCAGAGACGTTTTGGAAGTAGATTCAAAACCTGCAAGCATTCACTGACAAACAATTTCTCTGTATCTACCCATGACATCCTCAAATCCATTATATGATCTATCTTCGGGATAAAAGCTGAAAACATGTTGTTCATGTGTAGTCGCTGCACAGTAAAGCCAAACAATTCAATCTTTCATTCTCATAAGGTAAGGCGAGTGAGGTGGTTCGCGAGATGTTGAACTGCTTGAACGACCAGGATTAACTGGGTAGGCAGATAAGTCATTCAAGCCAACATCAGAGAACACATAACATCGACATCGAGGGCATTTCACGTTCAGTTTATTCATTTATCAATACATACCTCATGGAAGTTATGACAACAAGAAAGGCCATGGACCTGCAAAGCAATAGCTTTTTAATCAAATGGGTTGGTATTTTTAACTATAATAAGCCATTTATATAAACGAAAACAAAAAACAAAATAATACCTTGATAATGCTCATTTCGTACATGTTTTAGTCGCGTTATTTCTATGTTTGTGCATTGTATTTGGTTCTATTTGTGAACATATTATGCAAAACAGGTACAAAAGATATATTAAAGTTCAGGTACAATCAAGTCCAAAGGAATAGCTAGAAAGATGGGGAAAAGTTGCTAAATCAAGAGCTTATGCACAACGAAAGATTATACCCATAATAAAGACCTCGGGAAGATCATCAAAGATAAAGAATCAAGTTACAAAGATTTTCGAGCTCAAGAAAAGATCAAGTGTTGATGAAATGAATGAGAAGTTACATGCAAAGTTTGCTATGAATTATGGCTTGCTTCCTCAACCAAAGGTTCAAGAAATAAAACTAAGGCTTAAGTTCAACCCAAGGTTCAAAACTACCATGCCAACCTTACTCCAAACCTTGGGCTGGAATCTGAACCTCAGGTTGAAACTTCAACCTTGGGTTGTTGCAACTCCTGGCACACTTAATGACTACTTTTAATGATCTAACTCTTCATGTGGGTTGTCATTATGCTTCATTCACTTCAAGTCCAGAATTTTATGACACTTGGTGCCCAAGAAACTTGCTTGTTGGCCAAGGAGTAGTTTTCTATTAATTAGAAGCATTGGCTAGAAAGAAAAGACACATACTCATATACCAAATTTCTCATACTCTCTCAAGAAGGCTACAAAGAAGAAAACGCAGGAAGAAGTTGACTTACATTCATTATCCATCATTGTAATCATCAAATGAATAATTGTTTATCACCTCATAATTGTTCCTAAGTCTTGTAATCATCATTACAACTTTTTTAAGACTCTTTAATCATGTTTTCAAGTGATATAATTTCTGTGATTATTACTTTGTTTGCCATGAGCGGCTAAGTGCCTTGTGCACTTGCCTAGATGATGTTTGTTATAAGTGTGCCGGTGATTTTATTTATTCTAGAACTTGTACTTGCAAATCATTACCAGACCGCAGTGAGAGCACATTCGTGTGATGAAAGTGTATTCGTGTGATAAGAGGCAACATTAGGATTCAACTAAATGGCCATCCATTTGCAAATCATACATTAGCTAATCACATCGGTTAGTTAAAACTCTCATCATTGACCCATTTGTTAGCACTCAATTTTAGTGCTAGATACCATTAGTACACCCTTTGAGCCATTCTTTTCTTTTTTACACCAGAAAAATACAAAAATATTTTACACTTTTAGCCTTAACATTGCCCATAGTCAAGTCTTGGTTGGTTACTAGCTACTTGGAAAGATGGTTGTTATGTGGGAAATCCTTGAATTTTGGAGAAAGTTGCAAACTCTATGATAATCTCATAGAAGATCTATTGGAATTATGATCGATGGCCGAAACATGTGGCTAAGAAAAGAAGAAAAAAAAAGAGAAAAAGAAAAAAATATAATAAGTCATCGCAATTGTATGGTAACAGGAATAGCCAATGAGCTATGAAAGTATGATATCGATCAAGGATGAATTCTCAAGTTCATGTGAAAGAGGTTGACGTAGCTAGTAGCAATTGGTTGTAGACTTTGACTATTTGTAAAGTTTTTTTTACACCTCTCAGACCAAGAGTAGTGAGGCGTTGAAGTAGGCTTAGTTGCCCTTTCAACGCCAGTTGGTCCAACCCCATGGGGCGTTGAAGCCCGTTGAATGCAATAAAAAACAACGCTCGTTGATCATACAACGGGCGTTGATTTTATTTTTAAACAAAATTAGCCGTTGAAGTTGGGCTGTAACGTTAACTTTTGCATTAAATAAGCATTTAACTCTTTTATTTTACCAAGTTAACTCTTTTTTTTTTCTATAGATTTACCAAGTTAACTCTTATTTTTTACAACTTCTTTAACTTCAACGTCCCAAAATAAAAATGAATCCCAATCAATATAACATTCCCGCTTATGGCTCAAGCCGCAAGACACAATTTGTTGCTCCACGAAGAGCACCGAGCAACAAACCGATCAAGAACTAAATAACAACCAAGTTTTCGGCTACATGACGCAATTACCATACCCAAATCAAAACCCGAATATGATGCAACCCAAACTTTATGCCATTTGAAAATTCGCAAGATGATGTTGTTTCACGAACACAACTTTCACCAACACAACCTTCACCACAAGAAGTGTGCGGGTCATCTAAACGATCTCATAAGAAAAAACCTCGGGGTGGTGGCCGAGGACGAGGTGATGAAGGGGACGTTGAAGAAATTGTTAAAAAAGTAACACAAAAGAAATGGTTGCCCGATGAACTTGGGGCGTTAACGGCTTCGTACATCGCGATATCCGAAGATCCGATGTAGCGAATTTTCAACAAGTGGGACTTTTTGGTTACGGGTTCATCAAAAATTTGTCAAGAGACGTGGAGGTGATGAAAGAAAAATAGATTGTTTAACGTCAAAATGGAGGGACGTTACCAAAAATGTTCGTCCTACAACGCGATTTACACTCGCATTAAACGAAACCGCCCGAGCGGGGTGATGATGCTAACGTGCAACAAGAGGCTTTGCTTGAGTTCCAAGAGATCGAAGGGAACTTTACTAACTATTTCCCGAGTTGGAAACTTTTACGGGAATCCCCAAAATGGAAACCCGTAGGCGATGGCCATCAAAGGCGTGCCAAAAGGTCCAAAACATCTTCGTCAACCTTCGAAGAGAGTCAAAGTTCGGACGCACATGTCAACTTTGATTTAAACAAAGAAGATGAGGTTGATGTTTTTGAAGACATGGCCCGACCTATGGGTAGGAATAAGGCTAGAGACAAACGACCAACGGATAATATGGAAGAAGAATTGAAGGGTGTGAGAACCCGAATGGATGATATTCTCGAATTAACCCGTCAACGTTTAGAGAAAAAAAACGAACAAGAGGCGGCAAAGATTGAAGCACGAAACAAGATGATAAAGTTGGAGGAGGATCGTCTACTAACCGAAGATATTGAGTACTTGTCAAAACCGATACCAACCGAACCCGGTTTGGTACGAGATTTGATGTTGCTCAAAATAGCAAAAATTAAAGAAAAATATGGAATAACCAATACCAACTAGGTTTTTAATTTTTTTTATTTTAATTGTTGTTTTATTTAAGTTTGCAATTGTTGTTTTATTTTAATGTATGATTTTACGTTTTTAATTGTTAACGTTTAATACTTATTTACGTTTTTAAATTGTTAACGTTATTAAAAAAAAAGTACCATTTAACGCCCCACCCACTACTCCCATTTTTTTTTAAAAAAAAACCATGTCAACCATGGACACATGTCAATAAATGCCCCAACCCACACCAAGAAAAACCAACACCACTACTCTTGGTCTCATAAGTATATCCCATGCCTTATCCCTACCTTTTTAATTTTGTGAAGATATCAATTGTGCGAATATTCTAGTGACCATCCGGTTCTTGAGTGATCGAATAACGCGCCAGCGATCTAAGGTATTTTACTTTAGTGACCATCCGTTGTTTGAGTAAATCAAGAATTCGCGCTAGCGATCTAGTATGTTTTTACAAGAGATATCTGAACATAAACCCCATATTACCCTTTAACCCGAATAAAAGTCCTCTTAGATGTTTACACTTGGTGCTTACGCCACATCGGTGGAGTTTTGTTTCTTGTACAAGCTTATGATAATATTTAGATCATGACTGAGCGATGAGTGTGATTTTCTTATATACTCACCCACTAAATAAATGAGTGTTGAGTGAATTATACTTCATTCCTTTTTCGTGAGGTGTTTTAACATGTTATCAAACAAGAGAATCATTAAGGTATTGTCAAACATCTCGACTTTTCACTTATAAAGCATAAAAAGATGGATCTTATCTCGTACTTGTACTTGATGGATTTGCATCTCATTTTTTAGAATCATTCTCATTTATATCATGTGGATTTATTTTTAAAAGCTAGATTTGCTTGAGGGCAAGCAAAGTGTAAGTGTGGGGGGATTTGATAACGCTCATTTCGTACATGTTTTAGTCGCGTTATTTCTATGTTTGTGCATTGTATTTGATTGTGTTTGTGAACATATTATGCGAAAAAGGTACAAAAGATATATTAAGGTTCAGGTACAATCAAGTCCAAGGGAATAGCTAGAAAGATGGGGAAAAGTCGCTAAATCAAGTGCTTATGCATAGCGAAAGATTCTACCCATAATAAAGACCTCGGGAAGATCATCAAAGATAAAGAATCAAGTTACAAAGATTTTCGAGCTCAAGAAAAGATCAAGTGTTGATGAAATGAATGATAAGTTACATGCAAAGTTTGCTATGAATTATGGCTTGCTTCCTCAACCAAAGGTTCAAGAAATACAACTAAGGCTTAAGTTCAACCCAAGGTTCAAAACTGTCATGCCAACCTTACTCCAAACCTTGGGCTGGAATCTGAACCTCAGGTTGAGACTTCAACCTTGGGTTGCTGCAACTCTTGGCACACTTAGTGACTACTTTTAATGATCTAACTCTTCATGTGGGTTGTCATTATGCTTCATTTACTTCAAGTCCAGAACTTTATGACACTTGGTGCCCAAGAAACTTGCTTGTTGGCCAAGGAGTAGTTTTTTATTAATTAGAAGCATTGGCTAGATAGAAAAGACACATACTCATATATCAAATTTCTCATACTCTCTCAAGAAGGCTACAAAGAAGAAAACGCAGGAAGAAGTTGACTTATATTCATTATCCATCATTGTAATCATCAAAGGAATCATTGTTTATCACCTCATAATTGTTCCTAAGTCTTGTAATCATCATTACAACTTTTGTAAGACTCTTTAATCATGTTTTCAAGTGATATAATTTCTGTGATTATTACTTTGTTTTCCATGAGCGGCTAAGTGCCTTGTGCACTTGCCTAGATGATGTTTGTTACATGAATGTTGATTGATTATGACTCTATGGTTCTAATTCAATGAAAAGCTAATACTAAGATCGAATTGTGCTTTCAAAGTTTTCATAAACAAAAGAGTTATCAAGTTTGGTTGATTATTAATGGTGTAATAGGTCGAAAGAGACATTGTTATTTAATCAATTGTAAACCTTTGTCTATGAAGGTGTTACCTTATATATAGACCATTTCATATGTAACTTGGTTAAACTTAGAAAACTAAAAGTGTAATTGTCAATTACTTGTGAAACGATAGCGAATCAAGTGATTGAATTGTGTTAGTCTCGTTTGATCAAAACTTAATATTGTTTTTGTCATCTTCAAAATTTTGACGAGGATTGAAAGTGTTGAAAACAAGAGGATTAGTACACCAACTAATCAAATTAGAGCACCATCTAATTTATTGATCATAATCGATTTGAACCATTGTCATAATCATATCAAGGGAATTTTGCAAACTAGTCTAGGGAAGTGTAGTTTTTAATATATTGAATTTACATCATCATCATTTACTTGCTTTAGAATCATTACTAAGTCTTTGTTATAATCAAACTCACGTTACATAAAAACTAAACAAATCCTTGTGAACGACCTCGGCTTACCATATCACCTCTTGCTACACACGTGTAACACCCCGTGCCCAATTAGACCAAAAATTTTGAACTTTGAACGCAGAAACGATTGACTACATTGATCTCATACATATTCTTCATGAAATGACCATAACATATAACTTTTAACATTTTAAACACACTTGCAAGAACATCTACACAAGGACCCTTCAAAACATTTGACGCAGCTTTTCTAAAACAAACAGACAACCCTTCTGAGACCAAGATACGCCGCATCCATTTCTAGGGATACGCCGCATCGAGGCTGAGAGACAATGCGCCGTATCTAAATAAAGTTATACGCCGTATTATCCTAAACACGGATACGCCGCATCTATTGAATTAGATGTGCCGTATCGACCCACTGAGACCGAAATTTACAAGAAATTGACTACGTTGCGCCGCATCCCAACAGGAGATGCGCCGCATCACCTGATACGCCGCATCTCAGAGGAGATGCGCCGTATCTACCCTGCATCACAGAAATCCGGACAGACCCTACTGATCAAAATATGCAATTCCACAAACATTCAAAATCCTCGGCTGAAAACCCGACCTCCCGGACTCGAAACTCGACGAAACTTTCCAGAATCCGTTAGTATGCCCGTAAGTTTAATTTCATGCAAAAACATTACCCATTTGACCACCTGGAATAGTACCTCAAAATTCGACGGGTTATGCATAATTCCCCAAAATAACCCATTACACTACAAGACCATTTATACTACTACCAATTCACAAATAACTTGACCATAACCATTAACTTAGCATATCAAAGGTGATTCATACATACATGACCCGTTAACTTCTCAAAATGGGTAGAGATATGCTATTACCAAACACCCCTTAACACGTCTAAAACTACCAACAAGTACCATAAGACTTCATGACTTAGACACATATTGACCCCTAATTTAGACATCAAAACAAGACCGTGAACTTAACAAAATGACCATATAAAAGAAGTGTACCCACGACACCAAAAGAACACTTGGGGGCTTCCAACTTCAATACGCTTGGTCCAAAAGAGATCCGATCTTCTAAGCTAGCTTCTAGATACCTTCCTACTTACTTCCAAGCTACAACTACGCCAAATCCTTACCTTTGCTTCCACCGCTAGAACCTACAAAGATGACATTAACTTCAAACGTAAGCGAAAACGCTTAGTAAGTATACAAGGTATAATCAACGTCACACTTACACAAGATTGGTAATTACCACCAATCATAACATTAACAAGGAGCATCAAGTGGGGTTGTTACTTACCTTGACCAAGCAAGTAACATTATATATATATATATAACATTTCATATCTAGCATTGGATCCAAGCTAACACATCATTACAAGCTCCATAAACATCACATTAACACAATCATAACATTAGTAGCATAACATTACAAGGATTATACTCATATACTTACCTCAACTCCTACTAGCTTCCTATTTGACTTTGAATGGGCTTCTATAATTACTCCCTATCACAAGATTAGCTACAATTAGCAACTATCTAACTAAGGAGATCATCATAACACCACTTGTCACCATAATTATCAAAACCCACCATATGAACCCTAATTTTCACAATTGGGGAAAGTTACTTACTTGTTGAAAAGAACACAATTAAGGTTTCCTTAAAGTTTCTTGATCCCTTCTTGATGGCTAAAATGGCTAGAATGATAACTTCAAGTGTTCCCTCCTTTTTATTGCTAAATGTCGACACAATGGAATGAGCTCAAGATTTCCAGATTTTTCTTGACTAGTTATTTAGTAATGAAGTAGTTGTAACTTTGGCCTCTTGGCAATTATGGTCCTTTAAGTTCTATACTTCTCATTTAGCCACACCTTAAGTTATAAATAATCCCTAATATAATTACATGACATAATATTTACATTAATGATACCTTGTCGGGGTACGGGTGTAACAACACGGACGAGCATACTTGCTCGTATGTATTTCGTTTGAATCATTGGTAGATCGTGCTTATAAATTTAAAACTTGCACTCTCGACACACATCATACCTCTTGCCCAACACGAAACTCTTCCAAACAAATAGGAGAGTCACTGCAAAGTCGTTGAATCGCTGTATCCACTGCTCTCTGCATACCACATTAGAAAGCACTAAAAAATAACTCTTGCCCAACACGAAACTCTTCCAAACAAATAGGATTATGTACAAAGAAGACGATAAAGATTTAAGACCAATGACATAGGACAATATAACATACCTGACATATGCGTGTATTAACACTAAGCGAGCAATTAAACCTTTTGGATTTGACACATGTATACATCTAATGATACACACCCCTTTTTTAAGAGAAATTCAAGCAAACCCAAATGTAATCATATCAGATAATCAACTACAGTGGATAAATACTTACCAAAAGATAATTGGCAAAGTTACCAACCACACTAACAATCGGATGCGATATTTAGGCTGTACTTCACCCAGGCTGTAAGGTTGAAGTATTACAGCATTTCCTTCCAACTGATGTTTGTACCAATTCACCAAATCCATCCGTAAGGTTGCTTGAATTCTTGTGTTCTGTAAAAAATAAATGTATTGTTATTATTAGTTTCTTAATACAATTTGTACAGTATAGTCTACAAAACAAAACAACTATACTTGCCTGCTCATCCATTAGAATGAGCTCCATATTGTTGATGTGGGGTTTGCCAAAAACAGGCTGCAACCAACCACGAAGGACTTGGACACATAATTTTATGTTGTCCTTCAATGCAGACAAATCGTTAATGTATCCAGAAATGAATGTACCCATAATATTTTACGATTCTAGATAGTTTGTTGAGGGAGAAGGATGTGTACATTTACCTCCTCCACTATATACTACAAAGGTTGCTAAAATTATAAGACCATATATTGGTTGGCATTTATTCCTCTGATTAATTGCTTCATTTCTAAAAATATAATTTGCTAAAAATTGAAATCCATTTCCTGCATATGAACACTATTTTTGTCAACTACTAATCAATTTTAACTGATTATCAATTTCATTGAATAAGTAAATCAAAACAGTTTGAATATAGTTTCAATTTCAATATAAAATATTGATACTAAAATTAGGTTTTCCCAAATCAAATTCAAATTATAATAATTGAACTTTAGATAGTAAAGTGAACAATGAACATCATACATAAACATCATTAGCCTTAAATAAATAGTATAATCATTCAAACATATCATATAGAAAAACAATTTATTAAAAATAAAATTAAACAAACTTAAAATCGAAACCCAAAATAGGTTTTGCGTTGAATCAATATCATTGCCAAGTTTAGGGCGTGGACAGAAAAGATTGAACTTTTTTTGGATGTTATATCATGCGTGTGAAGATCATGATGGTTGATTGACTTTTTTTATTTGGATTTGAACATTTTTTGAGATTCAGTTACAATTACAATTACAAAGACTTTTAATGTGTTAATTCATTACCAAAAATAACGGCATTGAATGTCAGTAAGCGGTTTTGACAAACCGTGTTGAAGATACAATGGCAATGAGGTGTTGTACGTAATAAATCATGGACCAATCGGAGGAGAAACACGTCAGCGACTTAAATGCATATTATGCTTCATCGGATAGTAAATTATTTTCGTTTATTAGAAAGTATATAGATGACTTAGACATGTACCAAGTAAATAATAAATTGCTAAGGACTTAACACATCACCTGACGCACAAATGCGTAACAATTTTGTGTCTCACCCGCATTCGATGGTTTAAATATCATACGCACACCATGTTAATGTGTCAAGCCAGGGTGGAAGGCGCATAGGCGCAATCAATGCGTGCACACTGGTATTGGTAAATTTGTAAAATTTTGGTTTTGTTCCATGTTTTGGTAATACACTTTGTGTATTTGATAATCTATTAATTTTCTACCTCCGTCACAATTTTATTGTCCCTTATTCCTTTTTCGGACGTCCCAAAATTATTGTCCCATACTAAAAATAGAAAGTGAATAGGTAGTGGAGTTTGGTAAAAGTACTATATTACCCTTGGTTAAAATTAATATTGCAAATTTTAAAGAAGTGTTAATTAATTAGTTAAGGGTAAACTTGTCATTTGGAAAAAAAGTAAGAGAGAGAAAGTAGTGATAGTGACATTTTTCTAAAAGAATGTGTTTTTTGTTGGGGGACAATAATTTTGGGACGGAGGGAGTAATTTTCTTTCACAATAATGTGTCATCTCACTGTTAGTCGGTATTAGTTGGCTCAAGTTCGATTGTGGGTTTGAGTTCGTTAGTGTTTTATCATATTTACTCAATAGATATTTGACGATTAATAAAGTTTAACCTACGATGTTTCATAATCTTTTTTTTTTAGAAAGGCATGAGGTTTTATAATCTTTTTTTTTTGAACGGCAAAATATTATACTAGCAAGGCGCTAGACCAAACATTACAAAGAAATCAAATGAGGGTATTTAAGCCACGAATCTCAAGAAAAAGACCTATTACATCTATTATGACACCAAAGAAAAGAATGCGACACGATGTCATCGAAAATCAACGAACGATTAGGAGGAGAGGTTTCGAAAATAGAACGGTTCCGAAAACCCCATATAGCCCACCAAGCAACCATGAAGACTCCCTCAAGAAGGCTTTTAACTTTGGAGTTGAGCCGAATATCTGAGAACCATACTAGCCACTCCGAAAACGAAGCCCACTGCTCCCAAACAACCTCCCACCATCGGCATATTTGCCGTAAGACCGCCTGAGCCAAAGGACATCAAAAGAAGACATGTGAAACATCCTCCTCCCCCGCGAGACATATCGGGCAAGAAACCGTCTCCAAAGCAACACCTCTCCGAATCAAAAGAAAAGAATGCGACACGATGTCATCGAAAATCAACGAACGATTAGGAGGAGAGGTTTCGAAAATAGAACGGTTCCGAAAACCCCATATAGCCCACCAAGCAACCATGAAGACTCCCTCAAGAAGGCTTTTAACTTTGGAGTTGAGCCGAATATCTGAGAACCATACTAGCCACTCCGAAAACGAAGCCCACTGCTCCCAAACAACCTCCCACCATCGGCATATTTGCCGTAAGACCGCCTGAGCCAAAGGACAATTCGTAGCTTATAATCTAACATGGTATTAGAGCTTAGGTCTGATCCTCGGACCTTGTGGGGCACCTTAAGCCGCCACCACTAAACCATTTCGTCAAACCCTAGTCGTCGTAACGCACACCACAGTTATCTGACGCCTTTAGCGACATTAGCTTCGTAATTAAACTTCGAAAACAAAATACCAGAATCACATTTGTAGCCTTAGCGACACGCCCGCAGCTTCAAAAAATGCAATCGACTCACTATTTTACATATAACTCTCAAACAGCTTAGAGTTAGCTGACACCATCAATGGCCTTGGTCCCATAATTAAATTCCGAAGAAATGAATATCGGAATCGGCACCACCATCGATTGGATGCGCCGCTCACGCACTGTTATAAATCTCGACAATCGCCGAAGAAAAAAAATCACTCTTTTTCAAATTTGAGTAAACTGCAAAATACATCCCTGTGGTTTACACCTTTTGGCAATTTACATCCCTGTCAGAAACTATTGGCAATATACATCCCCCGTTAGGCAAACGTTTGCCACATTACATCCCTAAGTTGGATGGGCGTTATCTTTCTCCGTTAAGTGTTTGCATCATTACTCCCTCCGTTAGTTTTGTTTGCATCGTTAGTCCCTCGGTTAGTATTTTTTACAAAAATTAATTTTTTTTTCGAAATTAATTATTTTACAAAAATTAATTTTTTTTCAAAATTATTTTTTTTTAGAAAAATTAATTTTTTTTCGAAATTAATTTTTTTAAAAAAATTACTTTTTTTTTCGAAATTAATTTTTTTAGAAAAATAAATTTTTTTTTTGGAAATTAATTTTTTTACAAAAATTACTTTTTTTTTCGACATTAATTTTTTTACAAAAATTAACTTTTTTTTCGAAATTAATTTTTTTTAGAAAAATTAATTTTTTTTTGAAATTAATTTTTTTACAAAAATTACTTTTTTTTTCGACATTAATTTTTTTACAAAAATTAATTTTTTTACAAAAAATAATTTTTTTACAAAAATTAATTTTTTTTCGAAATTAATTTTTTTTAGAAAAATAACTTTTTTTTCGAAATTAATTTTTTTACAAAAATTACTTTTTTTTTCGAAAAAAAATTAATTTTTGTAAAAAAAATAATTTCGAAAAAAAGTAATTTTTGTAAAAAAATAATTTCAAAAAAAAATTTATTTTTTCTAAAAAAATTAATTTCGAAAAAAAAAGTAATTTTTGTAAGAAAATTAATTTCGAAAAAAAAATTAATTTTTGTAAAAAAATTAATTTCGAAAAAATGTAATTTTAAAAAAAATAATTTCAAAAAAAAATTAATTTTTCTAAAAAAACTAATTTCGAAAAAAAGTAATTTTTGTAAAAAAATTAATTTTGAAAAAAAAATTAATTTTTCTAAAAAAAAATTAATTTCGAAAAAAAAATTAATTTTTGTAAAATAATTAATTTCGAAAAAAAAATTAATTTCGAAAAAAAATTAATTTTTGTAAAAAATACTAACGGAGGGATTAACGATGCAAACAAAACTAACGGAGGGACTAACGATGCAAACAATTTTTTTTTTGAACGGCAACTGTATTAAAAAAAAACTAGCAAGGAGCTAGAAAGACATTACAAGGAAATAAAATATGGGGGTTTTTTAACCAATACTCCCAAGAAAAAGCCCTATTACATCTACTAGAACACCATAAAAAGGACCAAGAAACAATGTCATCAAAAATCGTCGAACGATTAGGAAGCGAAGTGTCAAAAACCAACTGATTTCGAAGCCTCCAAATCCGCCACCAAGCAACATAAAAAATACCTTCTAAAATAGACTTGAGACGGGAAGAAAGCCGAAAGGATAGGAACCAAGCATCCCAATCCGAGAAAGAACAAATCTCCTGCCAATCCAAATCCCACCAACGACAAATTTTACGAAAAACAGCCCGAGCCACGTCACATCGAAATAAAACATGCTGAACATCCTCCATAGCAGCATTACAAAGAGGACACAGATGGGAATCCAACAAAACACCTCTACGGCTAAGGTTAACTCTAGTAGGTAACCTATCACGGCGAGCACGCCAAGAAAAAACATTAACTTTAATAGGAATGAATTTTACCCATCTCGTTGCAACATCCGACGAAGGGAGAAACAAATCATCAATAAAGTTTCTGATGACTTTAACCTTGAATTCTCCATCTCCCGACAAATCACAAGTCCACCTATCTTTGGAAGACGAGAGAACAACCGAGTTCAGAATTGACGAAAGATCATCCCACTGCTGCCGCTCAGCTCCATCACGCACATCCCGACGAAAAGAAGTTGAGACCGAAGAAGCTCCCATTTTATTAGCCACCACAATCTACTTATCCAATTCGAGAGCAAACAAACGGGGAAACTGAACACAAAGAGGGACATCAGCTAACCATTTATCATACCAAAAACTAGTACAAGACCCGTCCCCAATCCGCTTCTTGCAATGCGAAGTAAAATCGAAACCAGAATCTTTCAAAGATTTTACTTCACGTAAAATAGAGCACCAAATCGAGGGTTGATCAGTCACATGAAGATCAAACTTTGAGCCATAAATCGCTTGAATAACTTTATACCATAAAGAGCCATCGCCAGAAATGAAGCGCCACACCCACTTCAACAAAAGAGCACGATTCAACGCGAAAAAACTCGAGACACCAAGACCACCGTTCATTTTGGACGCTAAGACATTGTCCCAAGCAACCCATGAAATTTTTCTATCCGAAGAATCAACACCGTTGAAGAAATTACTACGGATAGATTCCATAGTCTTCGATACGCCTTTTGGAATCTTAAAGATTGACATATAATAAATTGGAGAGGCACCAAGTACGGATTTAAGAAGGGTCAATCTGCCGCCTATGGAAAGAGTTTTAACCTTCCATTTAGATAGCCGGGCTTGGAGTTTGTTCACCAAGCCAACCCAAGCCGACTTCCGAGACATACACTCCCCAACCGACACACCAAGATAACGATAAGGAGTGTTTAAAACAACACACCCGATCCTATTCGCCGCATGCAAAACAACATTCTGAGAAACCCCGACACCCAAGACTTGGCTCTTAGCAATGTTGATCTTAAGGCCCGACGCAAGATGAAAGCAATTAAGAACTTTAACAATATTATGTAGGTTCTGTTCAGACCATTCACCAATGAACATGACATCGTCAGCATAAAAAAGATGAGAAATATTAACCGAGCCATGCAATTGAAAGCCTTTAAACAGCCTATCGTCAACAACACGGGAAAAAGAGATATGTAGCGACTCCATAATAAGAATGAAAAGATAAGGGGCCAACGGATCACCTTGTTTCAACCCACAACAAAAAGGAAACTCGGACGTTGGGCTACCATTAACCAATATGGAAGCCATGGAGGAAGTAAAAGTGCCACGGATCCACCTACACCAATTCGGCCCAAAACCAAACGCTTGAAGAACATCCAAGAGATAATCCCACCGAACCGAATCATACGCCTTGGCGAAATCAACCTTAAAAAACATAGCTTGCTTCCTTTTTCGCCTACACCAGTTTAACACCTCATTTAAGATAAAAGGACCGTCCAATATTTGTCTATTAGCAACAAATGCCGATTGAGTCTCGGAAACTAAATCGGAAATAACATTAGCCAAACGATTAGCTAATACTTTCGTGATCACCTTATAAACGCATCCAATCAAACTGATAGGTCGAAAATCATTAACGAACTTAGCATCATTAACTTTAGGAATTAAAGCGATGAAAGACGAATTACACCCCCTTGGGAATGTACTAGACTTAAAAAAATAGTCGACCGCATCGCAAAAATCCGCCCCCACAAGGCTCCAATACTTTCTAAAAAATTCAAACGTATAACCATCGGGGCCTGGAGACTTATTCTCGCCGCAATTCCAAACAGCCCTACGAATTTCGTCCCTCGATACTGCTCTATCCAGCTCATCCACCTGATCCGAAGACAACCGATTAAGAAAAGGAGCATTAAGTTTAAGACGATCATGACACGGATGCTGAAATCGAACTTCAAAGTGATTCTTAAAAGCCTCCTTCACAATACTTGGATCAGTACACCAAGTGCCCTCCACGAAAACACCACGAATCGACAACTGAGACCTTTTCTTATTTATAATACCATGAAAGAATTTAGAATTCTCATCTCCTTCGATAGCCCATTTGATTTTAGATTTTTGAACCAGATCCTTAGCCTCCAAAAGATTAATATCTTGTAGCCGACGGTTTAGATCCATCCGCTTGAGAAGGATGTCATCAGAAACGTTTCCCCTTTCCAAGTCTTTATCAATATAGATCAAATCATTCTGTAAAGAATTCTTTGCGTTATGAAGATGAAGCTTTTTATCTTTGACCCATACACGAATAATAGACTTAAGGTCTTGCAATTTCTTCTTGAACCTAACCATAGCATTGGAATCAGAATGCGAAAAAGACAACCACGCCTGCTCCACCATCGAATCAAAACCCTCCATCCTTAACCAAGAATGATAGAACCGAAACGGAGTCGGACCAAAATCAGACAAAACTTCCCTCAAAAGAATAGGACGATGATCGGACAAGTGACGGTCAAGACACAAAGCTGAAATAGACAGATAAAGCGAGATAATACCTTCCGTAACAAGAAAGCGATCTAATTTACTCATTTTGGAGGCTGAGGGATGTGACCAAGTAAACGAATATCCTTCCAAATTGACATCCACAAGACCAGAGGAGACAATAAACCGATCAAAACACCGAGCACTAAAAGCATTGAAAGACGAACCAAGTCTTTCATCCATAGTCCGAACATCATTAAAGTCACCCATTATAATAGCTTCGCCGTTCCATCTCTGTACGAGATTAGATAAAAAATCCCAAAGGACCCTTTTGCTACCAGGCTGTTGAGGAGCATAAACTGCCACCAAAAGAATCTTGACATTACGAGGTAACCATGTGCCGTAAATAGCTATAAAGTTATCAGAAATAGTAGCGCCATCTTTCTTGAAGATAGAGGCCTCCCAAATACAAAGAATACCACCAGAATTCCCTAATGAGTCACTGGCAACAAAATCAAAGTTCGAATTTCCCCAAAGGGACTTAACGTCCATATGAGAAATGCAATCCATCTTTGTCTCTTGCAACGCTAAAAAATTAATCCTATGTTTACAATTTAACTCCTTAACCCACTCCTTTTTCGTCTTGTACCCAAGACCTTGAATATTGAGAGAAAGAATATTCATTTAAGAACATCTTCATCTCCTAGTGAGCCAATAATGCGTTCCATATCTTTCAAACACCCATCCAAATTATAACCCATAGAATGTCCAACCCGAACCATGTCATCCAAAATGTCAAGAATAGATCCACCGTTATGAACTTTCTGTGTAAAGGAAGAAACTGATTCTCCATTAGAGGAATCATGAACCTCCTGTGAATGGTCCATAACCTTAGCATCTACCCTAGATATATTGACCATGTCATCTCCATTAGTAGGACCATCTTCACAAGTCTTACCAACATTAGCGTGCGTCACAGGAGGGGTAAAGCCAGGAGGATGCGATAATGAAGTACTCTCATCACGACCGCCTTCAGCGGGAAGTTTATTCAATAAATCATAAAAACCAAACGGATCCTCTGATTTTTGTTTGTCCGTCTCCTTACCGTGACCATTAACATTACATTCATCCACATTATCGCTGAAAACTGTCTCTGAGACACCATCCACATTACATTCATCTTCTGATTCGACATCACTATTCTGCACCCCATCATTAGGAATTCGAAAACCATGCTTTGGTTCGTCATCCGAGGTATAACCAGACTCCTAATATTCAAAAAAACTCGGATTCCAAGTAAAAAGTTCCTTCGCCCGAGCCACAAACACCTTACCTTTAAAAATCACCTTGAATTTCTCCAATATAGTTTCTGGTTTTTTCGTTAAGATGCACATCCGTTTACGAGCAAAAGAGGAGCCAAAATTGTCTTCAATATCCAAAGCTTCACCCCATTTGTTACCAATCTTGGCAAACGTTCCTCGGGACCAAACGTGAAGTGGAATACCTTCAATGTCCACCCAAACAACTCGTTCATCACTAACAAAATCATTATAGGCATTAAGAAGCGTACAGAACCAAGAGCTAACGCCTACATGGTCCAAAAACTTTTGCTTAGAACCCTCGTTGTCCAATTCTATCAGCACCCATAACCCACCTAAATACGACAGCTTCACTTGCTCAAAACCTTCCTTAGCTAATACAGTCCGTAGGTTAGGAATGGAATTACAATCTTTCACACGCCCCATGACATGACATGAGAGATCACGTTCAACAACACAGGAATCATCCAAAACCAACGCCGGTGAGGAAGATACATGAGCAACAGAGGCATTCAATGGTGGAAAGTCTCTAGCAGCAGAAACATATGACCTATGTGTACCTTGCGCATTGGATTGAGAAGGCCCCGATGGTTTTACAGGTGCCCTCTCACGAATATTGTTCTCTTTCAAAGGTGCCCTCTTAAATCTTGCAACATTTGCATGTAATTTAAGACGATCATTCCAAATCGTGCACAAATTATTCACCAACCTCTCATCATTGAAAACATTAATAAACCGAACAAACCCATATCTTTTACCAGCTTTCGATCTTTTATTGGGGATAAAAGTATCCACAACATGTCCGTATTGCTTGCAAGATTGAAACAAATCTTTAGCAGAGAACGACTCAGGGAAATTAGTAACAAATATAGATGTAGAAATCTTAGCCACATCGTCCTCCTTCGTTCTATAGTTCCCCATAATTGACACCACAGGAAATCAAAGAACAACGAAATAACACAAAACGAACAAATCGAAAACCTAACGATTAAATGTCCTACCTTTGATGTCCCACTTTTGTTGTCCCGCCTCTGGTGTCCCACCACAAGGATGTACCACTTATGACGTCCTAACTATAGTGTCCCATCTATGATATTCCATACAATTTGATTAAGGATACAAAATAGTTTTTTTTTTTTTTTTTTTTTTTTTTTTTTTTTTTGGATTGAAGGGAGTTCTAGGGATTGAAAGGTGATTGGGGATTGAATTGTAAATTGAAAGATGATTGGTGATTGGTGTAGATGGCGTTTGATCCCGCTGGAAAGAAGATCGGATCTATTTAGTCTGCTCGTGTTTTCATAAATATGGAATAAACCAACGCAAACAAACGAGTACTAGTCTGATCATAACGATGCAAACAATTAACGGAGAAAGATAATACCCATCCAACTTAGGGATGTAATGTGGCAAACGTTTGCCTAACGGGGGATGTATATTGCCAATAGTTTCTGACATAGATGTAAAGTGCCAAAAGGTGTAAACCACAGGGATGTATTTTGCAGTTTACTCTTCAAATTTTGTTTATCCGTTGCACATGGTTGTTATCAAAGTCTCGATTCTTTATCAAGATAACTATCTCTTTGTTTTGTTTGTGTCTTTAGTTTTATTTTTTTAGTAATTATACGTATTCTTCTTCAATTCGAGCTTTAATGATTTCGTCGCTCAAATTACGGAAGAGTATTAGTTAGCCAAGTCCGGTTATAGGCTTGGATCTGTTAAAATATTATCATACCCTACATATATTCGATGATCAATAAAGTTTAACCTATGAGGTTTCGTCATGTGACACTTGCATCTCATCATGAATATGTACATATTTTTATTGTATAAAAGTATCTTCATTGTGCTTAAGTTTCCTTAAACTTTATAAACATCTCGTATAACAAAACTACATAAAAGTTAAAACGAAAAATTCATAATATTTGTTCATTTCGTGCCACAAACAAAGGACTGAGCAGATCTCGGGTCAATATCGTTAACAGAAAGATAAACATTTATCTTCTTACTTTTCTATAAACCATCATGGACTAGTGACAATTATCTAATGACTATTATAAATGCGGCATGAAAGAATAGTGATGTATCAGATAATTAAGATATTACTTTACGAATTGAATATAAAAGAAAATTACTAATTATTTAAGAATGTACATTGATTGTTAACAAGCTTCCCTGGCCATGGAAGATTCTCAATTAAAATAAACAAAGATTCGTAGCTTCTTTCTTTCTTATCCGTTCTATATTCATGTTCAGAAAAAATAAATTATTTTCTTGTAAAATGATATTGGTATAAGCTTTGATTACTCTTGGATATTCTAACTCAGAAGTTGTTTATCATTATTTGATTTTACTGTAGCAAATTGCACCAAGTCGTTTTCCGTTTTTGGGTAATTAGACTAACTTATGTAGAATAACTAGTTAGTTACTCATTAACTACCAAAATCTGAGTAAACATATGGATAAACACATATATATAAATATAAATGCCCTATATATAAGATTCAAACATGAAATAGTAGGGATGTAGGATCTTAAAGCCTCAGTATCCAGACAACTTTCTGCTACTAACGTGCCGACATCCCCTCCCCTCCCAAGTCCTTAGTCAACTTCCCATCTTGTTTCTGTCCTGATTCAATATAAAAGAAGTGCTGTGTCAATTTTATATTGGTTAGTAGGGTTATACAACAAATATAAACTTTTTATATAATTAATCAAACAGGGTTGGTTAATGGTAATCAACAGGGTTGTTTAATGGTACACCTATAAAAGTGATATTAATACCTCTTTAAACTTTTCTTTATCTTTATAATTTTGTTTGTATTATAAAATTGTGACATACCAAAAAAAAAAAAAAAAAAAAAAAAAAAAAAAAAAAAACCGAAATATAAAGTTTGATAAGTCAAAAGTAGTAAAACATGAAAATCGTCACATAAACTTGGTTGAATCATAATGCGGTTGGATGTACAACAGTGACCCATCCCTCAACTTTAATAAAGTGCAAGCTTAAGAATTTAAAAAGTTCTATACTTATATGGAGATAAATGGTGAACTTGCATGAATCTCACATGATCCAAGGTTTAAAAGATGATGTGAATATCCTTGGCATTAAAGCAGAAGCAAACTGCCTTGATGAAAATGATATTGCAAACAGACTTGCTTTATTGAAAAAAATTGAGGACTTGGAGCATATAAAAAGATTGGATCTTATGCAAAGGGTAAATGGGCCGTTGAAGGGGATGAAAGCTCAATGTTTTTTCACGGTATTGTCAGTAACAACCTCTCCAAATCTCGAATAAAAGGAATCTTGATCAACGGTTTGTGGGTCACGGAACCATCACTTGTTATCTCTCACATCTTCAACTTTCACAAAAAAAAGTTTGAAGTTACCTCAACCAACCGCCCAAGCTTCTCAAGTAACCTTTTCAAAACCCTTAGTGATTTTGACATTTCAATTCTTGATGCTCCTTTCTCTTGTGAGGAAATTAAAGAAGCGGTTTGGAATTGTGGAGGTTCCAAAGCGCCGCGTCCTGATGGATTTACTTTTAAATTTATCAAGCACCATTGGAATACATTAGGCAATGACTTTATCAATATGGTAAAAAGATTTGAAATTGATGGTCACATTCCAAGAGGTTGCAACTCATCTTTTATTGCCTTAGTTCCAAAGAAAGATGACCCTCCAAATATCAAGGATCTTAGACCCATTACCCTTATCGGGTGTCAATATAAGGTTATCGCCAAAGTTCTTGCTAATAGACTCATTCAAGTTGTTCATTCGGTTATGTTGATCCCAGTTGAGCTTCACGATCTTATTAATTACTTTAGATAAATCTAAGGTAATTGGTATAGAAACTGATCTTGAGTTGTATATCAAATATTATGCGGAAACTAATACTTGATCTTAAGAAGAATAAACACAAACGAATTATCAAACAACACTTCAATATATTAATACGATTGCTCTGAATAGCAATAGGGTTACAAGAAACCTTGAAGTGTAAAACAATACGTATGCTAAGATGATCGATCCCTAACTCTAACCCTAGAACCTCCTTTTATAGCGTAAGGAGTCCTAGTCGGTTTACAAGACTTCCTATACAAGAAAAATATTCATACGTATCTTTTCTATACTTATCCTTAGCATACTATACATATCTAATAAGCAGCAGAGTAAATCTTCTAGCAGCAGAGTCTTCGTGAGCTAGCAGCAGAGTTACACTATGCCTATTATCCCAAACAGCAGAGTTATCAAAACAGCAGAGTTAATACACTAATCAGCAGAGTCACATAACTATCCAGCAGAGTTATGTTTCTCGAATCAGCAGCATTTTAGACCCAACAATCCTCCCCTAAACTTGATATTTTTCTTCAAAAATCATCAAGTTTCCTTAATTCCAACTATCCACCAGGAGGATGCTTCCAAACACTTTACTGTTTTGAAACCTTTGATTCCAACAACTTTTTATATTTCTCAATCAGTTCTTTTGCTTGATTATCTGCACCAAATGGTCTTTGTAGTGTCAACTTACCAGGCTGCAACATTTGATACAGAATAGATGTACTGTTGTTGATGACATAATCCTTCTCCACAAGCATATACACAGTCACACCTATGCATGATAAAACATGAACTCCACAAGATTGATATAAATACCATCTCTGAACTGTGGAACTCAGTAACTTCTTCCATTCAATACTCTTCTCATCTGGTTCAAACATATTCTTCAAATGATAATAGTTGAGTCTTTCATAAACCAACTCTGGTCTTGTATCACCATAATTCATCTTGTAAAGATTCCAGAGTTGAGTAATATCATCCCTATCCATGTAGTGCACCATCTGAGAAAAACTAATATACCCCACACTTGAACCATTTGATCTCTTAATTACCCAGCAAACTTGACCATCAGCAAGAACATCATGTGAATATGAGATGATTGGATATTTTACTGATAAAGGAACTTCATTAAGTAACTCAGGCTCTTCTTGAGGTTCATGAACTGTGAGAAGCATAATTCCTTGCATATCATCTGCAGTCACTTCTTCTTTCTCTGAATCACTACTCTCTTTCTCTTCTTTATCCGAATCACTCATCACTACTGACTGTGTTCTTCTCTTCTTCCTACCCACTTGCTTTACTTTCCTCCTATATCTCTTTGTACCAGCAGAGGATTCAGTCATTCCTTCAGCTTCAACAATAATTTCTTTCTCCTTCTCAACATCAGATACTATGGACTTTGAAACACTTCCACTCCCAGATGCTTTCATATTGTCAAATCCCATAACTTCTGGATTTCTCTTCTTCTCAGAAACTTTTCTTGGATTTAACTTAGCATAAGTTTCATAAAATTCTTTTTCAATTAAGTGATCTGACTTTCCTTTGAAATCCTTCATCTGATAGCCTCTTGCATTCTTCAAATAGTACTTCATGTCATTAACCAATGCTTTCCTTGAAGATGACTTTTGTTTGTAACCATGCTTCTGTGCATCTGTAATCCTCTTAATCAACTCTTCCCACTTAGCTAATCCATTCTTTTTAAGTATAAAATTAACAAGCTCTTTTGTCTTTTCAGTTCCATCCAACTGCTCATCATTTGATATCAACCTAGCTTCACCTCGTACAATCATATCAGAATCAATGAAATACTGCAATTGTTCATCTAATTCTTCTTGATTAACTTCTTTAAATGTAGAGCTTTCCATAAGATCAAACTGATTTCTCTCTTCATCAGCTGCAACACTTCTTGCATATTCTTCATCCTGAGCAATCTGAGCTTGTTCATCAGCTAACTTTTGCATTCTTTCAAACTTTTCAGCAGATTCAGCAGCAGTTTGTTGTTGTGATTGTGTGGGTATTTTAGTTTCTTTGTTCATGTTCAGCAGTACTTGAGCTAAAGTCATCTGTTCATCATCTGAATCAGCAGAGTCCTTTACACCTGCACTCTGCTCAGTATCATCAGCAGAAACCTTTAACCCATCAGCAGAGTGTTCTGCATCAGCAGAGTTAACAGCAGAGTTAACCTTTCCACTCTCATCACCAACATTTTCAACAAAGTCCTTTTCAACCTCCCCTGAACCCATTACACCTTCCTGATCCTGATCATTCACTTGAGCCTCCTGATCATTAAACTCCTGATCATTCCTCCCCTGTTTGGAAGCATCCTCTTCCAAACTTGGTTTGGAATTCTTCTTTAGCCTCCCCTCAAGGTGTGTAACCCTTAGCTTAAGCCTTCTAATTTCAGCACCTTGAGTAGCCTTAACTGTCTTTAACTCCTTGCGAAGACCAAAGACCTCCTTTGACAATTTTGCACAATTATCCGTCAATTCTTTCAATTGTTTCATGATATCCTCACAACTTCGGTCTGTGTAACCTGACCCGAGAGGTTGATCATTGGAATTGGCATTATGTACTGGTGTTTTAACCGTCAAATCCTCAGTGTCATGTTCAATACTAGCATCAACACTTCGACCTGTGTAACCTGGTCCGAGAGGTTTATCATTTGCAATGTCAATATGTACATTAGTGTCCATCAATTCAATAGTAACATCTCTGTCCTCATCACTTCGAGATGTATTACCTTCTCCGAGAGGTGAATCTTGGGACACAAACTCAGTCTCATCCCTAGGATGAACATCTGAGCCCCCCATAGAAGCCATTTGGCTGGGGTTACCACCAGTTGTGTCAGGTTCCTGAGAACCTTCTACAAATGATGTTGCCATGGTTGAGGTCTTAATTATGTTGACACTGTCCTGCTCAACTACTAAGTTGGAAACAGTAGTGCCAGCCTCTTCCATCATGATACCTCCAACACCTGTATCAGCCTCATCTGCATCCATACTAACATTGGCCTGAGGTAGCACAATGTTCTCATGTTGTGAAGTCCTAGGTGATTGGGTGTTTTGAGTTTCATGTGACACGGAATCATTCAAACTTGTTGATGAGGATGTGTGATGGGAAGCTGTGGGTGTGCCAGCTTCTTCATCCTCATCCTCTGCAGCCACTACATTCAAGATGTGTGCAGTTAAGGGAGTTATAATACCAGAAAATCCTTTACCATCCTTCTTAAGAAAAGCAAACATCTTTATAGCCATTCTACTACACGGCTCAACATTTACATGCCTCAATGGTTCCCTTAGCTGTCTGTTTATAATAAGTTGTAGAAACCTGGGGTACAAGTAAAACTTCTTCTTAACAAACTTCTTCTAATTCAGGCATCTCATCAGCAGAATCATCATCAGAATCACCATCTTTATCAGCAGCAGAGTCCTTGTCCATAGCAGCCGAGTTACCAAACCTAATAGCAGAGTGTTTCGGCCTAACAGCAGAGTGCTTTGGCTTATCAGCAGAGTGCTTTGGCTTGGCAGCAGAGTTGAGAGAACTGCTGCTATGTTTATTTCCTTGTTGCCCAGCAACATCTGACTCTGTATTCCATTCCTTATCATCATTCTTGACATCATGAGAAGGTTCATCATCACCTTCTACATTAACCTTTGGAACTTCCTTATGAACAGCAGCATCATCTGAACTTTTTCCCTCTTTATCTGTTGGGGTGAAGTACTGATCAAACTTGCTTCTTTCAATCAAAACAAACTCCTCTGCAGGCTCATCTTTCTTTGCTTGTGTACCTGCATTAGGGTTAGTTTGTGTACCTGCAGACATGTTAGTATTACCTGCAATGACTGGTTGATAATTCATACTCTTGGTTAAAGAATCAATATCAAACATCCACTCAGGACCTTTTCCATCAACATTAGGTGTGGTTTCTCTAATTCTAACATGCAAATTTTCCACCACATGTCCAATCCTTTGATTGAAAACCCTAAAAGCCTTACTTTCAGTAGAGTATCCAACAAAGTAACCTATGTCTGCTTTCTCACTAAACTTGCCTAAGTGGTCAATGGTGTTTAAGATAGTGACAGGACACCCAAATGGTCTAAAGAAATCAATCAGTGGTTTCCTACCATGCAATAACTCATAAGGGGTCTTATTGTGAGGTTTAACTATCTTAGTTCTATTTTGCACATAGCAAGCAGTGTTGACTGCTTCAGCCCAAAAGATAGTGGGTAACTTAGACTCTGACAACATAGTCCTAGCAGCTTCAATTAATGTTCTATTTCTCCTCTCAGCCACACCATTTTGCTGAGGAGTTCTAGCCACACTAAATTGTCTAGTTATACCCTTTTCCTCACAGAACTGATTCATTACCTGATTCTTAAACTCAGTTCCATTGTCACATCTGATGATCTTAACCTTGTGATTAAATAGATTTTCTATCCTAGTAATAAAAGCCTTAAGAATACCAGAAGTTTCATTCTTAGTAGCTAGGAAGAATACCCAAGTAAACCTACTAAAATCATCAGTAACCACTAAGCCATACATCTTTTTGTTCAAACTATTCACATAAGTGGGTCCAAATAGGTCCATGTGTAACATAAACAAAGGTTCAGTTATGGAATTCACCAATTTGGACTTACAAGATGCTCTATGTTGCTTTCCCATTTGACAAGCAACACATACTTCAGGATTCTCAAAAATCTTTGAAGGTAATCCTCTGACCAAGTTTCCTTTCACCAACTTGTTGATAGCCTTGTAGTTCAGATGTCCAAGCCTTCTGTGCCATAGTTTGGATTCATCAATAGTGGCTTTGGCAAACAGACAAGTTAAATCTCTTTTAGGAATAATGTTCTTTATGTCCACACTGTATATGTTGTCATTTCTAGGGACTTTAAGAAGTACTAATTTGTCATCAGGTATCTTAAAGTCGGGAGATAAGACAAGACATTCAGTGTCTGTAAAAAGAACAAAATTCTTTCTGTCACACATTTGTGAGACACTAAAAGATTGAACTTTAAACCATTCACCAAATACACTTTCTCAAAATCCAATTTTCCAGTTCTGATCATGCCTTTACCAACAATTTTACCTCCTTTAGGGTCATTCCCAAAGGCAACATATCCACCATCCAAAGCTTCAAAATTCTCCAAATTGCTCTGGTCTCCAGTCATGTGTGAAGAGCATCCACTATCAAAAATGCATTTATCCTTTAGCTCCTTTTGTAGATTGCCCTGCACAAAAAGTAAGAGAATTAGTTTCTCTTGGGGACCCAAGCCATTACTGACTTGGATCTACCTTGTGCATCAAAGTAGTCAAATTTCTTCAACTGCATTGGTGCACTGCTGTGTCTGAGAACATGATCTAAAACTTTAACCTTTGGTTTCCAGACCCAGCAAGCTGAGGCTTTAACAGCATAAAAATGATTGCCCACAACAGTATCAGTAACAACTTTAGGCAAAACAGCAGAGTCTGCCTTAACAGCAGAGTTTGCTTTAACAGCAGAGTTTGCCTTAACAGCAGAATTGACTATTTCCTTCTTTATGGGCACTGTTGGAGCAATAGGAGAGATAACTCTAGAAGTACCATCTCTTATCAAAACTTCCCTAGGAACCATGTTTCTTTTGGGGTGAGGGTGAGTCTTTCTAGCAAATTTTCTATGGTTCACCCTTGAGTATTGGTTCCAAGCTGGTTTCTTATAGCACTCATCTTGCAGATGTTCAAAACTTCCACAGCAATAACATGCCTTCTTAAGTAATTGAAAATCAGTACCTAATTTGTGTGAAACTAGGTTGTTCCAATTTCTCTGGTTTCCCCTAGGCAAGTTATTTGTTCTTTTAGGATATACTCTAGGTTTGTTTTCATACTCAGCCATCTTCCTAGAGATACCTTTACCAAACCTAGGCTTAACAAACTCAACCTTTTTAGCCCTAGGCACTTTTGATTCAACAACAGTAGGAATTTCTTCCCTTTTGTTCTTAGAGGTTGAATCAGATTCTACTTCATCATCATCACTATCAGACACCCAATCTTCAATCAGGGGTGCTTGTTCATACTTCTTTACCTCAACCTTAGGTGACTCTATTTCTTTTTCACTAGTTTCAATTTCAAGTTTACTAGTTTCACCTACAGTTTTAGCCTCAGACTCAGATATGAAAGTTAGTGTCCTAGTAGGAGGGGCATTGGCACTAAGTTTTGTAGGGTGAGCAACAACATTATATCCTAAACCACTTCCTAGTTCTGCAAAGTGTCTACCTATTGGTTTACTGAGAATATCAGTGGCATATTGTTGTTTTTCAATCCTAACTATGTGTTTTTCAGTCTCACTAATAGCTGAAACTCTAGCCTGTTCTGCCTCTTCTACTTTTTTCATAAGAACCTTAATCTCATCATCTTTCTTGATAATTTCATTTTTCAATATAGTTATCTGATCAAGGTATTCAATTTCAACCTTTTTATAAAACTCTAGCTTCTCTTCTAAGTTCTTTAAACCATATGCATAACTAAGATTATCTAGCTTTAGTGTTTCATTTTCTATCTTAAGGTTTCCATTGCTAGATTTAAGTATCTCAATTGTATCAGAACATGATTTAAAAGAACAAGATGATTCATTGGATACCTCAGAGTCTGATCCAGAAGAAGAATAGGCCATGAGAGCAAAATGCTGTACTTCAGATTCCTCTTCAGCTATCAATGCACAATTTGGACCATCCTCAGCAAGATCACTCCAATCATAATCACCTAACCCATCACATGATACCATAGCAGTAGTAGAATTTGGCTCTTCATCAGCAGACTTCTTGAAATTTTCATTGCTTCTTTTTGGTGCTTTGCATTCTCTTGCAAAGTGTCCCTTCTTTCTGCAATTAAAACATTCAGCCTTTGACTTGTCAAATCCCACACTCTTGTTCCTTCTGAACTTCATCTCTTTTCCAGTTCGCTTAAGAAACCTTCTTGCCCTCATAGTAAGCATTGCAAACTGCCATTGCATATCAATTTCCTCAACATCATCAGGATCAAGTTCATCCAGATCTTGAGGCATGACTGAAGTACTTGTAGTAAGTTCAGCCAAATAAGCACAAATTGCAGCATCACTGATGGTGTTGGTGTTAGCAGAGTCAGCAGCAGAGACATGTGAACCAACAGCAGGAGCAAAAGCACCAGCAGCAGAGTGCTGTTCTTGATGTCTACCAATATTCTTGCTGTTTGAAGAAACAAAAGCAAGATTATTTGTGGTAGAAGATGAACTTGACAATCCCTTCACTTCAGATTCATAAACCTTCAGGTTGTTATACAGATCATCCAATGTCATAGTATCAAAATCTTCCTTGTGCCTCCAGACCACTGTATGAGTGTTCCATTCAGAAGATAGACTTCTCAGAAACTTTAGATTGACATCTTCTTGAGATGGCTCAATCTTCAAAAGAGCCATCTGACTGGTTAGCTTATGAAGTCGATCATAAGTTCCCTCAATGTCCTCAGAACTTAAAGCAGTGAAGGTTTCAAACTGATGGTTCAGTAGATTCTTTCTTGATTTCTTGGTAGCCTCATTCCCACCAAATCGAAGTTCAATTGCTTCCCATAACTCCTTAGCAGACTCAATATGATTAAAGCTCAATTGATAATCATTAGGTATTCCCATCATGAGAATACTGTGAGCCTTAACCTCCAATCTTCTCTGTGCTTTCTCCTCACTTGTCTTGAGAGTCAAGACTGATCCAGTAGCAGTCTTGGTTTGCACAGTGTCGCCATGAATAATAACTTCCCAAAGTGAGTAATCAACCATTCTTATGTACTGTTGAATCCTCATCTTCCAGATCTCATACTCTCCAGTCTTGAGCATGGGAACCCTTGATGCAGTAACCATGTGTGTAGAGTCGGAGTCCATTGCTTACAGTTTCTAGATCACAAGCTCTGATACCACTTGTTGATCCCAGTTGAGCTTCACGATCTTATTAATTACTTTAGATAAATCTAAGGTAATCGGTATAGAAACTGATCTTGAGTTGTATATCAAATATTATGCGGAAACTAATACTTGATCTTAAGAAGAATAAACACAAACGAATTATCAAACAACACTTCAATATATTAATACGATTGCTCTGAATAGCAATAGGGTTACAAGAAACCTTGAAGTGTAAAACAATACGTATGCTAAGATGATCGATCCCTAACTCTAACCCTAGAACCTCCTTTTATAGCGTAAGGAGTCCTAGTCGGTTTACAAGACTTCCTATACAAGAAAAATATTCATACGTATCTTTTCTATACTTATCCTTAGCATACTATACATATCTAATAAGCAGCAGAGTAAATCTTCTAGCAGCAGAGTCTTCGTGAGCTAGCAGCAGAGTTACACTATGCCTATTATCCCAAACAGCAGAGTTATCAAAACAGCAGAGTTAATACACTAATCAGCAGAGTCACATAACTATCCAGCAGAGTTATGTTTCTCGAATCAGCAGCATTTTAGACCCAACAGGTTATTAGTAAGGTACAAACGGCTTATATCATAGGGAGACAAATTGTTGATGGACCACTTATGGTAAATTAAATCTTCTCATGGGCATCCAAAAAGAAAGAATGTCTTTTCATTTCTTTTTAGCCAAAAATGGAGACAGTTGTCTTTGGATGTCTTGACTCGGCGTTTGCATCGGTTTTAGTCAATGGCTCCCCTACTAAAGAGTTCAACATAAAAAAAGTTTTACGCCAAGGTGACCCATTATCTCCATTTCTTTTCATAATAACGATTGAAGCGCTTCATGTAACACTACAAGAAGCAAAAAAAAAAATAATAATAAATATATATATATATATATATATATATATATATATATATATATATATATATATATATATATATATATATATATATATATATATATATATATATATGTATATGTATATATATATATATATTGTTAGCATTAAAATTATATGGAAGTGATGGTCATTTATCTTTTATGTATATTTGGAGTGTGTGTCGATCACATGAAATAGAATAGTTATCTAAGTTGGGCTTATGGACTAAGATAGAAAAGAAAGCTTGTATTGTATTAAAACCAATGTAAAGCCCATGAGCCATAGGCCCAACCGAAGCCCATAGATATGCCATCTAGGGCGTCCCTATCTTTGTATAAATACACACTCTCACCCTCATTTGTTGGGTGCCTCTTAGTCTTGTGTAGGTGTGAGAGTGTGTAGTGTGTGTGTTTTCTCTTTTGTTCTCTCATGGTTTGATAAATAAACATTCGGTTAAAATTTTAAATCATACGCATCACATATTCTCTTCATCTTTACTTTATTTCTTTGAGTGTCACGATTTATATTAGTTATAGTTTGTAGGATATAGTTGGTTCGAGTAGTATTTCGTAGGATTACAAGTGGTATCAATACGCCAAACAAGGATTTAGGTATTAGCTGTGTTCGTTTAGATCAAATCTAAGTTTAAAAAGTTGCGCCCTTTTCACAAAGTCGTGTACTTTTCTTCTTGTTTTTGATTTATACGTGAGTTAGAAAGAAAAATGTGATAGCTTTCTTAGTTTTTATAGCGTAAAAGTGAAGTTTGGTATTAAAAGCTTCCAGCTTTTTCTGTTTAACGTGCATTTAAGAGAAAAAGTTCATAGCTTTTTAAGGATTAACGTGAAGTTTTATGAAAAAGTTGTGAGCCTTTGGGTTTTACGTGGTATTTTTGGTGTGTTTATCGTGAAAAAAGTGCTTCAAAAGATCAAGGTTCGAATCTTCAAAAAGTTGCGACGTGATTTTATCACTTTTCTTGTATAAGAATTGTGATAAAAGGGGTTCTACTTCGTCTTGGGAAAATATCCAAATCTTGTATAAGATTTGCGATATATTGGGGTTTTTCGCAATTGGCAGTCTTTCGAAATTGAAGTTCTTTCGCAATTGGACCTTCCTTTCGGAATTGACAAACATCTTTCGCAATTGGCAAAACAGTTCTTTCGCAATTGGTCTGACTTTTCGGAATACTACGGGATAACGTAATCGAAGACCTAATCAAAGGCGTTCCGCCTCAATAGTCGAACCCGAGATTCGTACTATCCCTAATCCCGATCCTCCCATTGTCGAAATGGCGGAGGAACGTACCATGTGTGAGCTTCTCCAAGCACCCACCGAGGGTTACGGAGATGCTATTATTGTTCCGAAAATCGTTGCCGATAGCTTTGAGCTTAAGACCAGGTTGCTATCCTTAGTAACTGCGAGTCAATATTTCGGATTTGAGAGGGACGATCCTCACTCCCACATTCGATGGTTTAACAAGATCACCTCTACCATCAAATACCGAAATGTTCCTCAAGAGGCAATCAAATTGCTTTTTTTTCCTTTTTCTCTCGAGGGGTCAGCCCGAATTTGGCTAGAAAAACAACCCCCTCGTTCTATTGAAACATGGGAAGATTTGGTGTCGAAATTTGTGAATGAATTCTTTCCTCCATCAAAAACCACAAGCCTTAAAAATGAAATCACCAAATTCACTCAAAAATTTGATGAATCCTTTAGTGAAGCGTGGGACCGTTTTAAAGAATTACTTCGCAAATGTCCTCACCATGGTTTCTCCGAGTTACATCAACTCGATACCTTCTATAATGGTTTGAACCACTCCGATCAAGATTCTCTAAATGCCGCCGCCGGTGGTAATCTCTTGTATCGGACGACTAAAGATGCTTTAGCCATCATTGAAAATAAGTCTAAGGTTCGTACTTCACGAAGCAAGCAAGTTGTTTCTCAAGTGAATGCTTCACCTTCTACTTCATCTCTCGTGAGTTCTTCTAGCACCGATGCTAAGATTGACAAACTCACGGAGGCTATTCAAGCTTTGGTTCTTTCCAAGCAAAAGAAACAATCTTCCCCACAAACTTCTTCACCCACTCAAGTCAAAGCGGTGGAAGAAACTTGTGTCACTTGTGGTGGTCCTCATGCATACTACAATTGTACTGCCACCGATGGTAGTCGATGTGAAGTTAATGCGGTAGTCGGGTCTTACAACCAAGGAGGTAACCAATACTGTCCTCAAGTTGACCCGAACTATCGTGCTAGCAATCAAAATGGACCACCCGGATTTTCTCAACCCAACAATCCAAATAGATTCAATCAAAACCAACCGAGAGGGCAAAATGTTCAAAATCAATTTCAAGCCCCGATCAATCAATACCCAAGTCAAGGTGGTAATTTCAATCAAGGCTTTCAAGCTTCGAATTACCAAGCCCCAATTGCTTCCTCAAACGAACTTGCTAATTACATCAAGTCAAATGAGGCAAACATGAGGTCAATGCAAAATCAAATCACCACCTTGAAGAATGATTTTCAAACTTCAATTTCGAAACAAGGTCATGAGCTTAAAAATGAACTTAAGAATACAAATCAAAAGATTGATCAATCTCAAAGTAAAATTGAGAACATGTTTGCTAGTCTCATGTGTCAATTGAATCAACCTTCAACTTCGGGAACCCTCCCGGGAAACACCATTCCAAACCCGAAGGGTGAGTTGAAAGCTATTACCACCCGCAGTGGTAAGGCATATGATGGACCCTCGATTCCTACTCCTTCTCCGGTGAAGGAAGTGGAACGAGAGACCAAGGTGACAAAGGATAAAGTGCAATCTTCAAGCCCACAAAGTACCGCACACGTCCAACCTTCGGTCGTCCAAACTCCAATTCCGGAACCCGATGTTCCGAAGACCAATCCCAAGCCCTCGATTCCTTATCCTTCGAGGCTTAATGAACAAAAGCTCCGTGACAAAACTAATAGTCAAATGAAGAAGTTTCTTGAAATCTTTCAAAAGTTACACTTCGATATTAGTTTTGCGGATGCTCTTCTCTATATGCCCAAGTTTGCTTCTACATTCAAGAGTCTCCTTAGCAATAAGGAAAAATTGTTGGAATTGGCAAAGACTACATTAAATGAGAATTGCTCGGCGATGCTTCTTAAGAAGCTACCCGAAAAATTAGGAGATCCCGGAAAATTTCTCATTCCATGTGATTTCCAAAAGCTAGATGAATGCTTAGCCTTGGCCGATCTCGGCGCAAGCATCAATCTAATGCCTCTTTCCGTATGGGAAAATCTTTCTCTTCCAGAGCTTACTACTACACGAATGACACTAGAGCTTGCAAATCGATCGGTTACTATTCTGAAAGGTATTGCCGAAGATGTCTTCGTGAAGTTGGGCAAGTTCCATTTTCCTGCCGACTTCGTAGTGGTCGATTTTGATGCCGATCCTCGTGTCCCCCTTATCTTGGGAAGACCATTCTTGAAAACGGCTCGTGCATTAATCGATGTCTACGAAGGAGAAATGACTCTTAGAGTCGGTGATGAAAAATTGGTCATTAATATTGAGAGTACTTCAAAATATCCTCTCAAGCATGATAGCGAGTCAATTAACCAAATTGATATCATTGATGCTACATGCGATGAATATTTTCATGAAGTACTAAGTGGCAATCCCACTTCTTTAGACCATACCGTTGCTCTCTCTTCCCCTTCTTTCACTCCGTTTGAGGGAGGTGACTTCATTTTGGAAGAGATTGAAGCTTGTTTGTCTTGTGATTCAATTCCATCAGGAATTGATGATGATGTGTTTGACCCAGAGGGAGACATTCTTCTTATTGAAAAGTTGCTTAATGATGATCCATCATCTCTCCCTCCAAAAGAACTTCATAATAAGGAATTCAAACCTAGTGAAAATTCTAATGATCCTCCGGAGGTCGAACTTAAGGACTTACCGCCTCATCTCGAGTATGCATTTTTGGAGGGTACCGATAAATTACCCGTCATTATTGCTAAAGATCTAAATGATGAGGAGAAAACCGCTCTCATAAAGGTTCTAAAGTCACACAAGCGAGCCATCGCTTGGAAACTTTCCGACATTAAGGGTGTTAACCCGGAATTTTGTACACACAAGATTTTAATCGAAGATGACTTTAAACCGGCGGTTCAACATCAAAGAAGGGTTAATCCAAAAATTCATGAGGTAATCAAAAAGGAAGTTCTTAAACTCCTTGATGCCGGCTTGATTTACCCTATCTCGGATAGTCCTTGGGTGAGCCCCGTTCATTGCGTGCCTAAAAAAGGTGGCATTACCGTTGTTACGAATGATGAGAACGAGTTGATTCCTACTCGATTGGTGACGGGATGGCGTGTATGCATTGACTACCGAAAGTTAAATGAAGCCACCCATAAAGACCACTTCCCTCTTCCATTCATGGATCAAATGCTTGAAAGACTAGCGGGAAACGAATACTATTGTTTTCTCGACGGTTTCTCGGGTTACTTCCAAATTCCCATTGATCCGCAAGATCAAGAAAAGACCACTTTCACATGCCCTTATGGAACATTTTCCTACCGACGCATGCCTTTTGGCTTATGTAATGCTCCGGGCACGTTCCAAAGGTGTATGTTGGCCATTTTTCACGACATGATCGAGAAAACTATGGAGGTCTTTATGGATGATTTCTCGGTCTTTGGGGATTCCTTCAAGACATGTCTCTCCCATTTGGACAAAATGCTTCAACGATGTGAAGACACTAATCTTTGTCTAAATTGGGAGAAGTGTCATTTCATGGTCAAAGAGGGAATTGTCCTAGGCCATAAGATTTCTAAGAGTGGGATTGAGGTCGATAAGGCTAAAGTTGATGTTATCGCTAAGCTACCTCATCCCACTACCGTCAAGGGTATTCGGAGTTTCCTTGGTCACGCCGGTTTCTATCGTAGATTCATTCAAGATTTTTCGAAAATCGCCCAGCCGATGACCCGTCTCCTTGAAAAGGAAACTCCGTTCATTTTCTCACAAGAGTGCATTGAAGCTTTTCAAACTCTTAAGAAAAAGCTTACTGAAGCACCAATCTTGGTTGCCCCCGATTGGGACCTACCTTTTGAACTTAAGTGTGATGCAAGTGATTTTGCCATAGGTGCGGTCTTGGGGCAACGGAAAACAAAAAATTTTCAGCCTATACACTATGCTAGCAAAACTATGACCGAAGCTCAAGCTCATTACACCACGACGGAAAAAGAATTATTAGCCGTGGTGTACGCTTTTGAAAAATTCCGGCCATACTTGATCTTGTCTAAAAGCATAGTGTATATGGATCACTCGGCTCTCAAATATCTCTTTGCAAAGCAAGATGCAAAGCCGAGATTGCTCCGTTGGGTTCTCCTCCTGCAAGAATTTGATATCATCATCCGTGATAAAAAAGGAGCGGAGAACCTTGCTGCTGATCATTTTTCCCGATTAGAGAATCCTCACCAAAGTGTGCTCGAGAAAAAGGAAATAAATGAAACATTTCCTCTCGAGACACTTAACGTGGTATCTTTTCGTGGTGATTCTAGTACCCCATGGTTTGCCGATTTTGCAAATTACCATGCGGGTAACTTTGTGGTTAAAGGGATGTCGTCCCAACAAAAGAACAAATTCTTCAAAGATGTGAAGCATTACTTTTGGGACGACCCCTACTTGTTTAAAGTGTGTGCGAATCAAGTCATCCGGCGGTGTGTTCACGGCCAAGAAGCCGTTGAAATTCTTAAGGCTTGCCACAATGGACCCACGGGGGGACATCATGGTGCCAACTACACCGCCAAGAAGGTGTTTGACTCCGGTTTCTATTGGCCCACAATCTACCGTGATGCCCATGACTTAGTCAAATCTTGTGACTCTTGTCAATGTCATGGGAAGATCTCTCAAAAAGATGAAATGCCACAAAATGTCATTCAAGTTTGTGAAATCTTTGACGTTTGGGGCATTGACTTTATGGGGCCGTTCCCGTCTTCACGAGGGAACAAATATATACTCGTGGCTATCGATTATTTGTCTAAATGGGTCGAAGCGAAAGCGCTCCCCACCAACGACGCCCGAGTTGTAATACCTAAAATTTAGAAAGCAAGAAAAAGACCAAAATGCCCCTACAACTTTAAAATTTGATTAAAGAGTTTATAAAGCACCAAATTTGTCCCGAACCTTTGGAAATATACGAGATATGAAGCTAAGTAATTTATACTACAACATTTTAACATTTTGGAATGTACAAAAATTATAAACACACACAAAATACTTTGTATATGCCGATTTATATATAAATATTTTATTAATATTTTGTAAATCCTTTTAATAACAAAATAAAACAAGGATAATATCAAATCAATTTAGCAAATCTTCCCAAATAAAATTCTGATCCTCTTGACCTATCTTGGGCCGAAATACATGTAACCCTCCCCTTATTTCACTCGGTATTATATTTGTTTCCTTCATTCTTTGCCGAAAAACCCTAAAACAAAGCACAAAATCTCCCTACTTCATACGGTTCTTCAAAAATTCCTTGGGCATTTTTCTGGTGTTGATCATAATCTAAAGAAGCTAGGAAAATTGGTTTGGGGTCGAGGGGCTTGTTCGTTTGGTCGCTAGCATTTATTTTGTCGAATTCTTGTCATTTGTAAGGTACAAATCAAAGGACCCTTTTACATGTTCGATCATTCATGTGGTATTTTTATCACGTTCTTAGGATCATATAAGACCTAAATAAAATATATAATTCGAATCATGCATGCTTTATAGATCGAAATAATTTTAAAGAGTAAAAACGGGTATAAATTCCAAATCGAGCCACACGAATTTTCTGGGTGTGAGGCCTATTTTTTTTGGACACTATACGACCTATATAACTCAGGAAAAATGATGGTTCGAATTGTTGAAGGCCATATAACCTGTGTCGATTTATTTTGTGCAATCGGGCCTAATGAAAAGCATGGAATAAAATAGAAACCCTAGCATTCGATTAGGGTTAGGGTTTTTGGGACTTAAATCTAGTGTAATTAATGCTTTTAATGATGAATCAATGATGGTGGAATGATTGGTGAAGCTAGGGTTAGGGTTTGGTATTTTAAAAGTGTACCGATGTGAATTTTAAAACTATAGGGTGTGTTTTGTAAATTATGAAACTTGTGGGCTATTTTTATAACATGCTTTAGACCAGGGGGTATTCGAATAAAATATAAAATGGGGATACTTTTCGTAAATTATGCAACTTAGGGATTTAATTTGTAAATTGTGATTATTGTGTAAATCGGTTTGTAATTAAATAAATTAGAGGGACTAAATTGTAAATTCTGGAAACTTTGGGTGTGTCGTATAAATGAAGATAATGAGGGTGTAATATGTAAAATTGGACACTTGAGGGTTTAATGTGTAAATATAGTTAATATATATATCGAAGTGTACTTTTATTAATTAAAAGGACTAGTTTTGTAATTTGTGCAAAGATGAGGGTTATTTCGTACCATTATTAAAATAAAGGGTATATTCTGTAACTTTGTTTAATTGAGGGCTTTTTGTGTTAATATGGATATGTAAAGGGTTAAAATGAGATTTAAAGAAACTATGGGGTTTAATTTGGAAACTTATAAACTAGGGGGTATAAAATGTAAAATGGTATAAATTGAGATACTTAATTCGTATATATAGTTAAAATATGGAATGAATGTATAATTTGTGATAATTACATTTTAGACCCTTAACTTTGGTTTAATTACATTTAAAACCCTAAATTATGTAAAGTTGTCATATTTAACCCTAAAATATTATAACTTGCTAAAATATACCCTATTTCCATAAATAAGCTTAATTATGACTTAACCTATTTTATAATGTTTAAATCTTTCTAAAAATGGAAACTTGCTAAATATGGAAACCTGCTAAGAATAGAAAGTTACTTATAATGGAAAGGCAAGCTAAAATAAGTGATTAGAACCTTTTGTAATATTCTTCTACTCCTTTAGGTGTGAAGAAGGAGAGGTCTTGAGCCTGTCACTGCTTTCTGTTTTTTTCGTCTTTGCATTTCGTAATAAGGTACAGATATTCTGCCCTTCTTAGTAAGGTGCCTTCATTCTCTTTTGATTTGATTCGTATTAGGGTTTCCTATGCCATTGCTATGTTCCCTACACTTTGGTTCGTTGTTCGATTCATTTTGACTTTGATGTTCGTTATGACCCTGTTTACTTTGAACCTTTGATATGAACCCTTTGTCATGAACCTTTGATGGTTGGACTTTGATTATGACTTAGACTATTTGAACCTTTGCTTTGATTTGGACCTTTGACCTTTGACCCTTCAGTTTGATACCCGAGCCAAGTTCGTTTCCTAGCCATGAAGGTAACATGGCCGTGTCTGTGATGCACCGCTGACATGACTCACGTGTGGGTGAGTGATTTCTCACACCGTCCCCATATTGTTCGTTGCATGCACATTATATTTGTTATGGCTTATATTATTGTTCGGGGGGCGTATGGGTTGCAATCCTAGGTTCGTGTCCGTGTTCGTGGACTTAACATGATTCGATATTATATTGTTCGGTGACTGATGCTGGGTGCAATCCACGTCTTTCACAAGTTCGGGAGTTCGCTACTCCATTTGAAGAATGAGGACACCCCTCATATTATCTGATTATCTGAGGTCTCCCCTCTATATGATTATGAAGATTTGGTTACTATATTTGGTTCGTATTCGGGCTCGTGGTGAATTACTGACCTTTCCCTTTTCCTTTTCTTTCTTACTTTGTACTCTGTGACTACCCTTATGTTATTCCAATGCACTATACTATACATGTTCGTTCATTTGCTTTCGTTTCCGTTTATATTATATCTGTTCACTGAGCTCTCGTAGTTCAGCCGCATTTCTTTTCCTACGGCAGGTTTTAGTAGGAAGCTGGGGATGAGTGGAGAGTACCTTGGATTTAGAAGACCTTGATAGCCATCTGGATTAGAGTTGATTAGAAGTCATTACGTTTAGAATTAGTATTTATCGGAAGTTTCATTTGTAACCTTGTAATTTTAGTATTTCTTTTGTAACCTTTGAAATTTCTTGTATTACTATAGAAGTATGCTTTGTTTTGATCTGATACGAAACCATTATCGTGACATCTTTACCCTTGTCGGGTTGGGGTGTTACAATTATGGTATCAGAGCGACAGGCTGCGATTCGTAATACATTACCCTTGACCTGTGTAAGTTAGGACCACTAAGTTTTCCCTGTAGGCGCACATAAGACAACCTTTGAAAAATTGCTTTAAGATTTCCCTATAGGAACGTAAGTTTTGACCGGTGAGGATTTGGGTAGACATTAGGATTCTGTTTTGTCTTTCCGTTCGTACTTATTCTCCATATTTCGTTAATCATTTTCGAAATCGTTCGGACGATGATATTTTACGTGTTTAGTTTTCTTGATTTATGAGTAGTTTTAGAAACCTATCGGGTTCTAGTACTTAGTATCATTTATGTCATTTTCAGCATGGCACCTCCAGCACGCAGCAAGTATCGTTGGGCAACTTTTTTCACTACTGGCCGAAAAAGGATTGGTAAGTTGAGGAGGACTAACAGGAGGATTTCGATCCCTGCTAGTATGTGGCCATGCCGGATTGAAGAAAGGATGACCGTGGTGAAAAGAAGTGGAACGGAGGTGCATATGCACGAGACGGAGGTAACAAATGGAGACGGCGTCGTGACTAGGTACCCGGGAAGGTGTCCCAAGTTCATAGAAGAAGGAGGAGTAGTGCGGATTGAGCCTCGCAATTTGTATGGGTTTGTGGACCACATAGGGAATGAAGGAAGGAACCCTGAGGATGGTTTTGCTAGACGACCGCTTCCACAGCCGGAGGGGAACCGAAACGGATGGATTAGTGAGGAAGATGAAGTGGATTCGGATTTGGAATCCACCGCGAGTAACACGATCTAGGCATAGGGATAGAGCTCGAGTCATGTGTGTTATTATTGTTTAGAATTTTGTCTCAGGTTTCTTTTGGCATTAATATTGTACGTATTCCGTTGGATTATGGGGTTTTCCCGAGTATTTAATGATAAGGCTTGAGCAATTCTGGAATAATTTATGTGTGATATGTGTATCATGGTTCTCAACCTTTTAAGTCTGTCAAGCTCATCTCGGCTAAGAAAGCCAAAACTTTGATTTTTCCATGGTTGTCTTGGTTTTCTGGCATCCATTAAAGATATTTCTTAAAAGTTCCGAGTATTGAAGTCTCCCTAGAACCCATGTCGTACACCAATGAATGAACCTTACCTTGCGAGTTACTTGACATCCTGCGTTTTCTGAATATGATTCCTAGTCGAACCACTAAACTGTCCACCGAAGCGTGAAGTAGGATTGGAATGATACCGAGAGATTGTCTAGTCACCAAGCGGAGGTGTCTTTCAGATGTGTCCGGGATCATGTAAATTAATTTGAGCAACCAGGAGGAGCAGCAACCGAAGACCAGAAAGTGAGTTACCTAAGTGTATTTTCTGGGTGTGTTTTAGTTTCGTTCGCGATAAAGAAGGATGGTGGCTGGAGATAGCTGAACCGTATTACTGTTAGGAGCCAATATTCCTCCACCCTGAAACGATTTTGTGTTTGTTTAATTTCAGAGCGTGAAGTTTCCTTATGATGAATTGATTTTATTCTTGGAATCGCCTTCCGTATCCGTAAACGACTGCTATGATGGTTAGTAACGCTAATAGTATTAGCTAAAGCTCTGACTGTTTATGAGATCGATAATTAATGTTTTCTCGTGAGTACTTGGACAAATGGTCATTGTATGACTAAATAGTACGTTCGGAAACGAGGAAGAGCATGGAAATCATCTTTACACTTTGTTAGGAAATACGCCGATCATTTGTGCCTTTTGGAGAGATTGATATTTGTTCTCAATGGAGGATATCTCTTTAAGATCCGCAAGCCTTGGAAACTAGCACCAAGTGGTCAAGACCGATAACAGAAAGGAGAATTGAAACCTTTTGAACTTTGCAGAAGAATTCTGGGAGATGTTGCAACTCATGATACCATTGAGAAATTTCGTAAACAGAGATAAACAGCTTAGTTTGATTTAGAATGGATTTTGGAAAAGTTGAAATGGAAGTTAACTTCCATACCCTCGGGCGGAACGAATGTCGGATAAATAAGAAAGAGACTCGGTTATATTCCCTTACAGCACAGAAGGATGACTAGAAGCAATAATTCACTGCATGACCTGGAGTTGACAACAACGGTGGCTACCTGAAGAGTGAAGACATTCCTTACAAAGCAGAAGTGTGGGCGATGCAGAAGAAGAAAATCTAGTCAAGACGGCGAACCTGGAGTTGATGAAGACATGCAGTCTAACTTCCCTATTCATCGTGGTTGTACCAAGATGAGTTGAGAGCGGAAGCAGACTGGATGATGAAGGATTTGAAGATCGTGCCAGAAATTTACATTACCCCATTACATTCCAAGAAGAACTGCAGGAGGCTCGACGAACCAGACACAAGTTCCCGACTTTGGTTTCACTTCCCGATTGATGGACAGACGAAGACAGATTTACCGGACTTGAAGAGATTGGATGTGTTGAATGAACGGAATTTAGAAACAGACCCTTATGTTTGGAAGAATTGATTTGACCGAAGTTATTGATGACTAATTTCCACTTCCGTTGATTCACTTAAGTTTCGTTATATAGTAATAAGATCCTTTAATGATTTAAGTTTCCTAGAAGCATTTCTGTTTGTGTTCATTTTTCGTATGTTCGGTGATGACTTTGTGATGCGTGGTTTTGCAACCTTACAACAGGTTTTACCTCTCGAGGGATCTCAAGAGGCTTACAACCCCACCAGGCAGTGTACCTGACCGATGTAGTATAGTGTAGTGGTAAGTACGGGGGATTGATCGTTCTCCACAGGGAATAGTGTTCGTTAGGTATGAAAAACTACTCTAATAGGTCTAAAGGTTGAGGAAGATTCTTTTTATGTTTTTATATTTTTATGAAAGCAAGTAAAATCTCGGGTTTGAAAGAGTGGGCGGAATTAGTTGCTAGTCAACTAACCCAAATAACTACAAATGCAAATAAAATAAAATAACAAAAAATGAAAATGTTGGTGAAAACTTAAGTGTAGAGAAATGTGTTTACTTAGATTTCCTTACTCCCTAACTATCTTTTACCGGTTGATTAGTGTGTATTAGTTGCGTGGATGACGGGTGTATTCCTTAATACCAATCGTGGGGTGGCGTACGTACTTCCCCAACTCTACAAGCTCCTACTTCACTCCTATGTCGAGCCGGCTAGGAAGCTCCTAACATGGGATCACTAGAATTCGCTTGTGCATTAAATACAACCATAAAAACCTTTAGTACGCATTTGGTTCATGTTTCTTAAGACGTTCAAGCAAGTTACCGAATAGGAAGTTAGCCAGTTTTCTTAAGCCTAACATAGATAAACAATCATCCAATACAACTAATAACACACTAATAACCAATAATCAATAGCTAGGTTTCATTAGATCTAAGCAAACACAAGATAAATCTAGCCTAACATGTTAAACAAAAGACAAGAACAAGATAAAATCAAACAACACATAGACATATTGAATGATTAATTGATAACTTATCTTTCAATGTAACATGGAAGATCTCAAGGCAAAAAGCCTTGAAAAAGATGCTAAAATTGTCTTAGGGTTTTCTCCCAAAAATTCCACACTAAGCTCTCCACACTAATGACAAAAAATTAGAAAACTATATATAGACTTTTGGATCTGACGGCGTCACCTTATGGAGTGTGACGCCGTCACCTCGCCGCTTTTAGGGTTCCCGGATGACCTTCTTGACGCCGTCCCTCTTTAGCTCTCCAAAATCCGTTCTGGCTTATCAAGGCTTGACGCCGTCAGACCTTGAACGTGACGCCGTCCCTCTTTGAATTAAGCCGTGACGCCCTTGATCAGGTTAAAGCGTGACGCCGTCAGAATTTACATGCAATTTTCACTGGCTTATCATGAGTAAATTTCACGTCCACCTTTTCTTGCCAAGCCATGACGCCGTCCAGAGTAAAATCTGACGCCGTCAAGGGTAACTTTTAGCCGATTTTTGAGACTTTGTCGTTTTCTTCACTTTTATGCTCCAAAAACGTCCAAAATGCCTCCTTTTCCAGATTTCTCCTCAAAAGTACCTAAAATGACAAAAGGAACGATTTAGGGCAATATTTGATCAAATAAATACGATTTAGGGCTTAAATGACCCCTTAAAAGCGGTACACTTTTCGCTTCATCAAATACCCTTACACTTGAGATTTGCTTGTCCTCAAGCAAATGCGCTTTTATTCTAATCAAAATACAAGTTAGGGGTCATTTAATGCAAACATAAAAGTAATTACAACAAATAATCGTTCCACTTCAATCATAATAAGCACGGAGATTATAAATTAGCACCTCACAAGTAGTGTTTAGATACTCACATCTCTCAAGTGTCATCAAAATAAATCTCATAAATGAAAATGGATAATATCTCTCACTACCTGTCATAGCAAATAGATTACCATAGGCTTGGGAAAGGATCGAAAACCTCCTCCACTAGGCGTAAGCACCAAAGATAAACTATCAAAGAGGGCTTTTACATGGGTTATAACGTTAGGTGTAGGGAAAAGAAAAACACGGTTTTGTTGGATAAGGGATATTTTACTGGTGGCGAGTTAAAGATCTTGATTAATTACATGTACTATACAATGTTGCTAAGCCAAGACTCGACTCAATCTTAAGCTAAAAACAAAATAACAAAATAACAAAAACATAAAAATAAACATAAAATGAAACGGGATGGTAGTCCGTATGTTTTTTTCTACTTTTCTTTTTCTCATTTTTTTGTATTTTTCTTGATTTTTTCGATTTTTTCGATTTTTTTTTTTTTTTTTTTTTTTTTTTTTTTTTTTTTTTTTTTTTTTGCATACACTCTTGCCCTACCATCCAAAATAATACATCATAGGGGCATTGCATCCCCCTTACACTTGAACTTTTACATAACTTTACAAATAACTATTCTAATGACTCGAATTAAGATAATTGAAAAACTTGGAGTACTTTTTAAAATATTTAGCACATATGGGGGTAATAAATGATGTTCTTCCCCATTACTCCATTACACTAGTACTTTACCCATGAGTCCCAATCGTCCCAAAACAATATGTACAAGGATATGACTCGACTTAGCAACCATGTAATCAATTAGATAATTAACTTGGGTTTAAACAAATGTTGTCACAATAATGCACTAAAAATGAGTGCATACAAGGTAGGCTAAGGCGATTTGGGTGTACATTTTAGTGGGGTGTAACAAATTCTTCCTTTAAGTAAAATGCTTAAAGGTCGAAACGAAAAGATAGGCTCTGAGGGGTGTACTAGGGGTATCGTGTACTAAAAATGAGTACAACGCAAAGGGTGTGGGAGAATTACTTGACCAATGTAGCCAAAGTAATTATAACAAAAACACAGGTGTAAAACAATGGGTTAATCCTAATGCCTCTTATCATGTAGTAAATCTAACTACACGAATGTAGTCTCACTTGTGGCCTTGGAATGGTCCTAACGCAAGTTCTAGAATCTAAGTGCGACCGGTACATACATCATAGCATAAATGCTTTTCCTACCAATTCTAGGGGCGAACCTCACATATTTGGGGGTGGAAAATTTTTTAGTGGTACGGTTTTTGTGCTAGTCATATAACTCCTATCCGTGAGACGCTCATTAAGATCAAAGTTTCACTCCTATATGTTGTAAAAAATTTTAAATTTGGCACTAAAATTACCTTAACAAGTATTTCTCTCAGTTTTATTACACATCTACTATTAAACAAACAAAAATCAAGCGTAATAGCATTCTCTAAAATCGTACTTTTACCCTCCCCTTACACTTAAGATGAACATTGTCCCCAATGTTCAAATAACAAGATGTAAAAGCATAAAGTAAAAGAATGAAATCAAATACTCCCCTGATTCGCTCGGTGGATAATGAAGTAACACGGTTAAATCTTCTTCCAAAGTAATGTTGAAGCTCCATGACTAATGCATCGCCATAAGCTTGATTCAAAACATTTCCTTGTCCAAAATAACCTGTTAAACCTGAGAAAACAAACACGAAAACCTGCATAACATCGGCGGGATAAATCTATATATAAGGATATAATGCTTGTGGAATGATAACTTTGCAGATTCCTGGAGATTATAAGTTAGAGATTTAATAAAAACTTTTTATGAAAACAAAACTTTCAAAAATTTTCAGAAAATTAAACCTGACGCCGTCAGGTTGTGAAGCCTGACGCCGTCAGAAATGATCTGACAGAATTCTCATGTTACGTTTTCGGAAAATTTTTGGAAAAAACCTACACCTTACTTCCTGGAATTCCTGCAAAACATCATTATGACTCGATACAAGCATTTGACTCAAACAAATACTAATATGTATGTTCATTTATTATTATTACGATTCATGTTCATTTGTGTTCTAATAAACCGATTTAGATTTCCCTTACACTTAACTTTTGCAAAATACCTTTATATGTAGTTAAGACGAAGTTAAAAACAAGATAAAGCATTTTCACAACTTAGTTTTCGAACATGAATCAATAAGAATAAAAATTAAACATACATACGGAAACAAATAAAATCAAACAAACAAATAAACACACAAAGCAAATAAATAAAGTAAAGCTTGGGTTGCCTCCCAAGAAGCGCTTGTTTTTGTTCGAGTCATGAGCCTGACTCTACCCTTATTTAATGGATAAAGGAGAGGTTTTCCCTACACTTAGGATTAAGTGCGGGTGATAGTAGCAATACACACCAGCTCGGTAGGAGTATGCCACGTGAGGAAAGAGTGGTGGATGAATTATATGCTCAAAGGGGTGTGCTCCTTTCATCATAACCTTACCTAGTTCACTTTGGTCAATGGGTGAGTTAAAGTGTTCTCCTAAAAAGGGATCATTTTCTAACAACTTCGAGAGACTCCTAATTGGGAATCCATCTTGACCCAATAGACCCGGTTTAAACCCATAATGTTTCTTGTGATCAATCATGAATGGGTGATGTAGACATGTAAGGTCATTTTTCACTCCTATATTGTCTTCCTCACTACAAGGCTTAATGTCCACTACCTTAAGCTTAAGACTACCCGGACTATATGTTTTGATGGGTGGATCGGGACCTAATTCAATTCCTAAATTTTCATCCAAGGATGGAAGATTAGGTAACGGTTTTGGTTGAGGCTCCGGCTCATCAAAACTAGGAACTTCCATAGGACTAAAAGAAAGGTTGTGATCACTAAAAGCATTCAAACCTATTTCTTCTAGTTGTGTTTGGTCCAAGGGCTCTACCTCTATTGGGGTTCCTATAGTCTCCTCAACTTCTTCCGGGTAAGTCACGGGCGGTGTGTGTGCCTCAAATGATGGTAGGACTTGTGGGGTACTTGGCGGGCTTATGTTACTTACCTCATCATTCCTTGTGTCAAGATCACCTATATCCTCATCATGTGTTTTAGTAGAATCTAACCCTAACATTTTCCCTAGTATCTCAAGTGCTTCTCTAGGCATCTCAACTTCTATATCTGAATCATAAGGATCATCCTCAATATTCTGACTGCTATATTCAAATTGCCCAAAAGATTCATCATGTGTTTCTTGAGATTCATCGTCATCGATCATAAAACCTAGGTCTTTTTGATCAATGTGATCATGTTCGGCTAAATCCTCCGTCATATCAAGGTCACCTATGTGTTTGTTTTGTAATATGGCATTACATGACATCCACTTAGGTATCTCAACACTAACATATTCATCCCCAAACAAACTTGTTTCATGATCCTCGAAATTTATGGTCAATTGACTTGTACTAACGTTTGTTGGGTTGTCTACTATATAATAATATTGGGCACACTCTTCAATAGCTTCCCATGCTTTCTCAGCACTTAATTCCCTAATATCCCTGCCGGCAATATGGTAAATGTCCCTTTGGGCATGTCGGTCGACATGATTGTAAAAGATTTGAGTTAGGGACCAAAAATCGAAGTTATGATGAGGGACTTTTTGGAGTAAATATTTAAAACGAGTCCATGCATCATAGAGAGGTTCATCTTTATGTTGTTTAAACATCAAGATGTCATATGGAGTGGGTGAATTACGTGGTTGGTAGTATGGTGGATTCGCGTTCTCCATAATGGTGAACGGAAGAGTCAATGGAAATTACGAACAAACACACAAAGAAATAAGATAGACTAAAGAAAACCTAGAAAAATAAAATAAAAAATCTCACTAGAAAGGGTGGTTTTGTAACCTTACAACAGGTTTTACCTCTCGAGGGATCTCAAGAGGCTTACAACCCCACCAGGCAGTGTACCTGACCGATGTAGTATAGTGTAGTGGTAAGTACGGGGGATTGATCGTTCTCCACAGGGAATAGTGTTCGTTAGGTGTGAAAGGCTACTCTAATAGGTCTAAGGGTTGAGGAAGATTCTTTTTATGTTTTTATATTTTTATGAAAGCAAGTAAAATCTCGGGTTTGAAGGAGTGGGCGGAATTAGTTGCTAGTCAACTAACCCAAATTACTACAAATGCAAATAAAATAAAATAACAAAAAATGAAAATGTTGGTGAAAACTTAAGTGTAGAGAAATGTGTTTACTTAGATTTCCTTACTCCCTAACTATCTTTTACCGGTTGATTAGTGTGTATTAGTTGCGTGGATGACGGGTGTATTCCTTAATACCAATCGTGGGGTGGCGTACGTACTTCCCCAACTCTACAAGCTCCTACTTCACTCCTATGTCGAGCCGGCTAGGAAGCTCCTAACATGGGATCACTAGAATTCGCTTGTGCATTAAATACAACCATAAAAACCTTTAGTACGCATTTGGTTCATGTTTCTTAAGACGTTCAAGCAAGTTACCGAATAGGAAGTTAGCCAGTTTTCTTAAGCCTAACATAGATAAACAATCATCCAATACAACTAATAACACACTAATAACCAATAATCAATAGCTAGGTTTCATTAGATCTAAGCAAACACAAGATAAATCTAGCCTAACATGTTAAACAAAAGACAAGAACAAGATAAAATCAAACAACACATAGACATATTGAATGATTAATTGATAACTTATCTTTCAATATAACATGGAAGATCTCAAGGCAAAAAGCCTTGAAAAAGATGCTAAAATCGTCTTAGGGTTTTCTCCCAAAAATTCCACACTAAGCTCTCCACACTAATGACAAAAAATTAGAAAACTATATATAGACTTTTGGATCTGACGGCGTCACCTTATGGAGTGTGACGCCGTCACCTCGCCGCTTTTAGGGTTCCCGGATGACCTTCTTGACGCCGTCCCTCTTTAGCTCTCCAAAATCCGTTCTGGCTTATCAAGGCTTGACGCTGTCAGACCTTGAACGTGTCGCCGTCCCTCTTTGAATTAAGCCGTGACGCCCTTGATCAGGTTAAAGCGTGACGCCGTCAGAATTTACATGCAATTTTCACTGGCTTATCATGAGTAAATTTCACGTCCACCTTTTCTTGCCAAGCCATGACGCCGTCCAGAGTAAAATCTGACGCCGTCAAGGGTAACTTTTAGCCGATTTTTGAGACTTTGTCGTTTTCTTCACTTTTATGCTCCAAAAACGTCCAAAATGCCTCCTTTTCCAGATTTCTCCTCAAAAGTACCTAAAATGACAAAAGGAACGATTTAGGGCAATATTTGATCAAATAAATACGATTTAGGGCTTAAATGACCCCTTAAAAGCGGTACACTTTTCGCTTCATCACTTTGTTTTGAGAGATTTTGGCGAATTGTGGAAGATATGATGCTTGTGACGGCGTGCCTCACTTTTTCTAGGCAATCTGAGGTTTTGATACCCTTGCGAATAGTTTTGTTTTCTCCATTGACTATGGAATTCGATTTTGTTGACCTCGAGACTGTAGAAGTACTAGGTGGATTAAGATAGGTGGTTTTGATTACGACTTGAGGTAAAGTATGACCATCATGAGGGCATATTTATATGATGCCAGTATTATGACGTCTGGCCAACGTGATAATACTCACATCATATAACTTGCACTTGTTGTGGGCATAAGATATCTTGGGGAGTACCTAAGAAGTTTGGAATTTGAATCCCCGTTGGATTATCCGTGATTAGTGAGACTTTAGGTTCATTCTACCTATGCGTAGACTCTACTTTCATTCATTTGATATCTGGATGAGTTTGGAATCTCGTTTTGCATTCTGTTGACCGCGGTTATAAATCTTAAATTCTTGTAAAGCTCTCTTCTGTTGACACAATTAATTTGATCTGAAATCTTGTTCGTATTCCATATAAGCTTTCCGGGAGATTCACCTATCCTCCATTTTTGTTGCATGGTCTTTGATCGGAAACAACCTAATTTATCTCTTTCTGAGGAAATTTGAACCCACTTCGTTTTGATTCTAGTCATGAGAAACTATTTGATCTGAAGATCTTTTGAAAGAACCTCCTCGGGCATGAGAATGTTTGTGATGATCTTCTGCGACTCGCTATGACTTAGTTTCACTTTGTGACTTCAAATTTCGAGGACGAAATTTTCTTTTAGAGGGGATGAAGTTGTAATACCTAAAATTTAGAAAGCAAGAAAAAGACCAAAATGCCCCTACAACTTTAAAATTTGATTAAAGAGTTTATAAAGCACCAAATTTGTCCCGAACCTTTGGAAATGAACGAGATATGAAGCTAAGTAATTTATACTACAACATTTTAACATTTTGAAATGTACAAAAATTATAAACACACACAAAATACTTTGTATATGCCGATTTATATATAAATATTTTATTAATATTTTGTAAATCCTTTTAATAACAAAATAAAACAAGGATAATATCAAATCAATTTAGCAAATCTTCCCAAATAAAATTCTGATCCTCTTGACCTATCTTGGGCCGAAATACATGTAACCCTCCCCCTATTTCACTCGGTATTATATTTGTTTCCTTCATTCTTTGCCGAAAAACCCTAAAAAAAAGCACAAAATCTCCCTACTTCATACGGTTCTTCAAAAATTCCTTGGGCATTTTTTTGGTGTTGATCATAATCTAAAGAAGCTAGGAAAATTGGTTTGGGGTCGAGGGGCTTGTTCGTTTGGTCGCTAGCATTTATTTTGTCGAATTCTTGTCATCCGTAAGGTACAAATCCAAAGGACCCTTTTACATGTTCGATCATTCATGTGGTATTTTTATCACGTTCTTAGGATCATATAAGACCTAAATAAAATATATAATTCGAATCATGCATGCTTTATAGATCGAAATAATTTTAAAGAGTAAAAACGGGTATAAATTCCAAATCGAGCCACACGAATTTTATGGGTGTGAGGCCTATTTTATTTGGACACTATACGACCTATATAACTCAGAAAAAATGATGGTTTGAATTGTTGAAGGCCATATAACCTGTGTCGATTTATTTTGTGCAATCGGGCCTAATGAAAAACATGGAATAAAATAGAAACCCTAGCATTCGATTAGGGTTAGGGTTTTTGGGACTTAAATATGGTGTAATTAATGCTTTTAATGATGAATCAATGATGGTGGAATGATTGGTGAAGCTAGGGTTAGGGTTTGGTATTTTAAAAGTGTACCGATGTGAATTTTAAAACTATAGGGTGTGTTTTGTAAATTATAAAACTTGTGGGCTATTTTTTATAACATGCTTTAGACCAGGGGGGTATTCGAATAAAATATAAAATGGGGGTACTTTTCGTAAATTATGCAACTTAGGGATTTAATTTGTAAATTGTGATTATTGTGTAAATCGGTTTGTAATTAAATAAATTAGAGGGACTAAATTGTAAATTCTGGAAACTTTGGGTGTGTCGTATAAATGAAGATAATGAGGGTGTAATATGTAAAATTGGACACTTGAGGGTTTAATGTGTAAATATAGTTAATATATATATCGAAGTGTACTTTTATTAATTAAAAGGACTAGTTTGGTAATTTGTGCAAAGATGAGGGTTATTTCGTACCATTATTAAAATAAAGGGTATATTCAGTAACTTTGTTTAATTGAGGGCTTTTTGTGTTAATATGGATATGTAAAGGGTTAAAATGAGATTTAAGGAAACTATGGGGTTTAATTTGGAAACTTATAAACTAGGGGGCATAAAATGTAAAATGGTATAAATTGAGATACTTAATTCGTATATATAGTTAAAATATGGAATGAATGTATAATTTGTGATAATTACATTTTAGACCCTTAACTTTGGTTTAATTACATTTAAAACCCTAAAATATTATAACTTGCTAAAATATACCCTATTTCCATAAATAAGCTTAATTATGACTTAACCTTTTTTATAATGTTTAAATCTTTCTAAAAATTTAAACTTGCTAAATATGGAAACCTGCTAAGAATAGAAAGTTACTTATAATGGAAAGGCAAGCTAAAATAAGTGATTAGAACCTTTTGTAATATTCTTCTACTCCTTTAGGTGTGAAGAATGAGAGGTCTTGAGCCTGTCACTGCTTTCTATTTTTTTGTTCGTCTTTGCATTTCGTAATAAGGTACATATATTCTGCCCTTCTTAGTAAGGTGCCTTCATTCTCTTTTGATTTGATTCGTATTAGGGTTTCCTATGCCATTGCTATGTTCCCTACACTTTGGTTCGTTGTTCGATTCATTTTGACTTTGATGTTCATTATGACCCTGTTTACTTTGAACCTTTGATATGAACCCTTTGTCATGAACCTTTGATAGTTGGACTTTGATTATGACTTAGACTATTTGAACCTTTGCTTTGATTTGGACCTTTGACCTTTGACCCTTCAGTTTGATACCCGAGCCAAGTTCGTTTCCTAGCCATGAAGGTAACATGGCCGTGTCTGTGATGCACCGCTGACATGACTCACGTGTGGGTGAGTGATTTCTCACACCGTCCCCATATTGTTCGTTGCATGCACATTATATTTGTTATGGCTTATATTATTGTTCGGGGGGCGTATGGGTTGCAATCCTAGGTTCGTGTCCGTGTTCGTGGACTTAACATGATTCGATATTATATTGTTCGGTGACTGATGCTAGGTGCAATCCACGTCTTTCACAAGTTCGGGAGTTCGCTACTTCATTTGAAGAATGAGGACACGCCTCATATTATCTGATTATCTGAGGTCTCCCCTCTATATGATTATGAAGATTTGGTTACTATATTTGGTTCGTATTCGGGCTCGTGGTGAATTACTGACCTTTCCCTTTTCCTTTTCTTTCTTACTTTGTACTCTGTGACTACCCCTTATGTTATTCCAATGCACTATACTATACATGTTCGTTCATTTGCTTTCGTTTCCGTTTATATTATATCTGTTCACTGAGCTCTCGTAGCTCAGCCGCATTTCTTTTCCTGCGGCAGGTTTTAGTAGGAAGCTGGGGATGAGTGGAGAGTACCTTGGATTTAGAAGACCTTGATAGCCATCTGGATTAGAGTTGATTAGAAGTCATTACGTTTAGAATTAGTATTTATCGGAAGTTTCATTTGTAACCTTGTAATTTTAGTATTTCTTTTGTAACCTTTGAAATTTCTTGTATTACTATAGAAGTATGCTTTGTTTTGATCTGATACGAAACCATTATCGTGACATCTTTACCCTTGTCGGGTTGGGGTGTTACACGAGTAGTTTGTAAATTTTTGAAATCTCTCTTTTCTCGGTTTGGAACTCCCCGTGCTATCATTAGTGATCGCGGTACGCACTTTTGCAATGACCAATTTGCAAAGGTCATGCTTAAATACGGTATTACTCACCGTCTTTCTACCGCGTATCATCCACAAACAAGTGGACAAGTGGAGGTTTCAAACCGTGGTCTAAAAAGAATCTTGGAAAGGACCGTAGGTGAAAACCGTGCATCTTGGTCGGATAAACTAGATGATGCACTTTGGGCCTTCCGTACAGCTTATAAAACACCCATCGGGTGTACTCCTTACAAGCTTGTGTACGGAAAGGCGTGCCATCTACCGATCGAGCTCGAGCACAAAGCTTATTGGGCCTTGAAGCATGCAAACTTCGACCTAAAGTCCGCGGGTGATCACCGTAAAGTTCAACTCAATGAATTAAATGAACTTCGTGATCAAGCCTACGAGAACTTTTTGATCTACAAAGAAAAGACAAAGAAGATCCATGACTCCAAAATCAAGAACCGCGTTTTTAACGTTGGTGATTGAGTCCTTCTTTTTAACTCAAGATTGAAGATATTCTCGGGTAAACTTAAAACCCGTTGGACCGGACCATTCACCGTTGCCAAAGTTTTTCAATATGGTACCATCGAGTTATCTCAAACTGATGGACCAAACTTCAAGGTGAATGGTCATAGGTTGAAGCATTACTTTGGAGGGGACATACCACCCATGGTTGTCCCGGATCTCCAAACTTTCCCCATGGACCAATGAATTCGGGGTCGAGTCAAGCTAGTGACTCGGTTAACAAAAACATTAGCACCACATGGGTGACAACCCATGTTTCTGACTTCTCTCTATTTTCTAACACTAAGTGTGGGGGGATTCCTCTGTTGTGCTGTGCTTTTGTGTGTTGTTTGCTCTTGTTTGCAGGTTTCCCTTAGATCGTGATGATTGATGCGCCTATTTTCAATCCAGCCGCCCAATATCCGATCTTTTTGCTAACGATTATCTAGGGATATCTTTTCAATCTTTTTTGTGAAAAATGGAGATTTCTGTTCCACACTTGGCTATTAGTATTACCTTTTTACGTTCTAAGTGGCGGCATAATAGCCGGTACTTTGAATATTGAGGGCAATATTCAATTCTAAGTGTGGGGGGGAATTCTCGCGAATTTTGTCACATATGTACCTTCTAGTACCCCCGTTTTGACCCAAATTTTAAAATTTTTGTCGTTTTTAAATAAAAAAAACTGTGTTATGTTTAGTCTTGATTAGGTTAGAACAGAGGGAATCCCGACTCTGCCAGAGTATTGATTTGGCTGCTTCCTTAACGATTAGACTAAGGTTTTACGATTTGTGCAAATGAAAATGCTAAGCATAGAGTAGTTGGTTCTCTTTAGAGCTTATATAAGTAATCTATGGCTTTTTCTCCCATAAGTTCCTAATCTGACTTAATAAGTGCTTATTTTCAAACATTTGAACACACAAAATCATTTTTTTTGTACGATTTTGAAAAATACTAGTTCAAAGATTTATTTAAACTTCGGAACAAGCATATGTCATAATAATGCAAAATGAAAGTGAGACGTTGCTTGAAAATTGCAAAAGTTAAGTAATAAATGTATGTGCTAAAAAGCTACGGTTCAAGATCGGTCCTTGGATCCTTATTTCCAGAAGGCATTTAGGTCTTGGCTACCCTCTTACACCGGTCCTTGGACCTCTAATTCAGGAATGTGTGAGGTCTTGGTCTAACACCCTTGGATCCTCATTTCAGGAATGTTTAGAGTCTTGGAACTCTCCGTTGTAACGGCCCTTGGATCCTTTATTCCGAAAGGTTTAAGGTCTTGGTTCCCGTGAAACTCGTTAGTTTATGTTGCACAAGTAAAAAAAAAATGTTGAAAAAATGAAAAGAGAAAAATAAAATAAAATGGAATGATATTGCAAAATGCAATAAAGTTTTGAAACTTGCTTGTTGTGAATTTTAAATCTATCTTTTAACTAGTATTAGTCAAAATTTTATACAAACGTCGATTTTTGTGATCAAAATTTTGAAAATCAAGCACATTCACCTAACTTGAATAAATGTGGGAGTGAAAAGTTAAGTCTCGACTTACATAGATTATTAGTATAAGTAGCGTTAGCATTTTACAAAAACATTTGCACAATGAGTTTAAGCTTAGTTGGGAGTATAAAAAGAGGATGACGATTTCAATTCCCTGGAGACACCCATTTTGTGTGAATCCCATTCCATGATACCATTTTTGGAAATCAAGCATGTTATCTATTTTTGTTCTAGTTTAAATTTCTCGCATCAAATAAAAAGTCAAAACGGGGTATGCTTGGTATTTTCTTTTGATCCTTTCATTACTTCACATGATTGGATTGCTAGGGACTAGCAATAGTTTAGTGTGGGGGATTGATGAGTGTGTAAATACTCATCATTTTACACCCATAAAAGACACAAAAATGGCCAAAAACACCCAAAATATATTGCAGATATCCTTGGTTTGTGTTTTTATGTGTTTCAGGTACAAAGGATTGAAAACAGAGCGAAAACGGGCATTTTTGGATCGACTCGACAACAATTGTGCATTTGATCAAGTGAAGACAAAAGTCAAAGTCAACCACCAAAAAATACCAAAATGACACAAATGGTCCTTGGAAATAATCTTCATTTTTTTTGGCAGCCTTGGTCCTAGGATTTTCAGAAAATTACACAAATGATCCTTAAAGTTTAATTCTTTAAAATTTAAAACAAATTAAACCCACTACCAAATCCAATAAAAAAAACCCATATCCGGCCTTTTTGTTTTTAACTAAACAAAATCAGTTGACAAAAGTCAACTCTTCTTCTTTCCCCTAACCCGCCAAAACACCACTTCCCAGTACTGTACCATCACCATCACCATCACCAACAACTTTGTTAACCTTTCCTACTTCCCCATACACTACCCAGCCACCCTACCACTATTGTACCTTCTTCACAAGATGCCAATCCACGCTGGCAATCCACAACCTTTTGGGCGCCAAAACTATATCTAGGGCTGTGATGACTCCGAAATTAATCCAAGGGCTGGGATTTAATCCCAAGAAGCACAAGAAGAATCCAAGGCTTGTTTATCTCACAAAAGAAGCACAAAGAGTGAAGACCCTTAGTTTTTTAGATTAGTATAAATAGGGTAGAGATTATCAGTTGTAAGGAGGTTTTTTTTAGCTTAATTTTAGGTAATTCTAAATTCAGTAGCTTATTTTGTATATTTTATTTGTACTTTCAGTATTGTAATTTTAATTAATGAAATTTCAAGTTTTCTTGTTTAGTCAACCGTAGTCAATAATTGCTTATTGCTTATTCTGATGTGGTTTTCAGCTTAATTTCCCTTATTGGTGCTTAATCATGTTAGTATAATAGCTTGGTTGGTTAGTAGTTGCTTAGCTTGGTCTGATTTAGTGCAAAAATTCATAACAGTCATATTAAAGACTGTTTGGTGTAACAGGTCAAACCGGGTCAAAACCATACTCATTGTTCATTTGCAATATTGGTTAGCTTAGTCTAGCTTAAAATGAGTAAAGTAAGTGGCCTTTAGTTTTTTTAAGCTGTTTTTCAGATTTTATAGATTCTAGTATTGTTTCCCTTTAGTATAGCTCCCATTATGTTCATTACAGCTAGGTGTAGGATTAAGCTAGTTATTTCTTAAAAGTAGTGTTCCTGATGTTCATAAGATTGCTTTAAGTTGGTCCTTAATAGTTGTTAACAGTTCACTTAGCTTTGGAAAGTGTTGGTTGAGTTTAGCTCAACTGATCTCAGTACATCTTGCAGCCTTGCAGCCATCTTGCCTGATTCTAGAGCATTTGTGTGATTTATCATAAGCTCAATAAAAGCTCTTATGCTCTGAAAAGAGGTAACTTGACTGTTTGACAGCTTATCTACTAAATTCCTATTTTCCTGATTTTTCTTGAAAAGCTTTTGATAGTTTTTTAGCTGCTCAAAATAGCCTCAGTAGCCCTATATTTGCCTTGCATCAGTACTACTTGCAGTCTGCATTAGCTTTTGATCAGCTTATTTTGTGCGTTTTTTTTTTATATAATGAATTGTGCTTATTCTCTTTGGTTATAGGTAGTTTGATAGTTGCTCTTTGCTTATCCCACTTTTCAGATCTTTCTTTAGCTGTTTCAAGCTTCCAAATAAGCTCTAAAAGTACTGCTTATCAGTCAAGTGCACACTGATTCAGTGTAAACTTGACTTGATTGGTTCTTTTACAGCTTATTTTTAAGCTCTAAAAAGCTCATTAGGATCTGAATTTTGGCCTATCTGTTATTTGGTGTATGGGCTTTAAGTTTCTTGAGCTGTTGTATAATTTGAAGCTTATCCTTTAGCTTTTTAATTAGCCCAATAGTGCCTCAGTAGCCCCTTAACTGCCCTATGCAACTCAGTCCCATAGTGCTTATTTTAAAGCCGTTAGTGCTTATCTGCTTATTGATTCTGCTTATTCTAGTTCCCCTGGCTTATATAAGTTTGCTTTTAATTAAATTAGCTTATTTTAGTTTTCCCTTAGACTATTTTAGCTTATTTGCTCTTTTTCAGTTAGCTTTAGCTTATTCTCAGCTTATTTAAATAAGCTGGGACCTTTTTAGTATTTTTCCTAGGATTGTCGTATCATAAAGTAATTTCAGTAAAATTTTCAGATTTTTCTAAACTGTTTTGGTATTTTTAATAATTTAATTAGTTAAATTTAGTTTTTAATTCATATTAAATTAAATAAAAATCAGAAAAATATAATTCTTTTCTGTAAAATTTTCTTTTATCATTTAGGACGTAGGAAAAATAAATTGGTTCCCGTAGAGTTCATATTTCATAATTTTGACATTTTTAGTCTCGTATTTCCCGTTTTAGAATTCGTTATTTGTTTCCCTTGCGTTTTTCTTGTTCATGCTTTGTAGTTTTGTGCTTTATAAGTTTCCCTAAGCCTATTTTATGCTTCCCGTAGTTATAAGTTTTCCTTAGCCTATTATTGCTTCCCATATTTTTAATTGAATCAAAAATAAAATCAAAATCCAAATTCCTTCCTTCAAGCATTTTAATTCCAAACCTCAAACGATATCCTCGATTCACACCTCGTTGAGACACGACCCGGGTAATACTTGCCCGGTATCTCACACTGTATTCACGGGTTTTGCAAGTTTGACCTTTTCGTAAGGTTTGACTTGTCATTCCCCACGTATCACGCGTGTCCGATATTATATGTATACTTAGAACGGATCATATAACGATCCCGATTTGTACAAGTTAGTTTCTGATTTCATGTTGCATGGTCCTTGCGGTGCGGATGACCCAAACCAGGCTTGCATGTCCTACGGTAAGTGTACCAAACACTTCCCAAAAATATTCACCCAACGCAGTTCAGTAGACGCGGATGGCTACCCTGTTTATAGAAGACCTGACAACGGAAGATATGTGGAAAAGAGTGGACATAAGTTACAGAACGGTTATGTCATCCCGCATAATGCTCAGCTTCTAAAATGCTACCAATGCCACATTAACGTTGAGTGGTGCAACCAGGCGGGGTCAATCAAATATTTGTTTAAGTATATAAACAAGGTCCAGATAGAGTGTCGGCACAGTTGTATGAACCGGTTACCACGGCTGACGGTCAACAAATTGATAAACCTATTGACGAGATAAAGGCTTTCTTAGATTGCAGATACCTATTTGCTTGCGAGGCGGCTTGGAGGCTATTTGGTTTTGAGATTCATTATAGAACACCATCTGTTGAGAGGCTGTCCTTTCATCTTGAAGGCGAGCAGCAAGTTGTGTATGACGAAGACGCTGATCTCGAAACAGCTGTTCAAAAGCAAACAGTTGGTGCTGATATGTTCGAAGGTTGGATGAAAATGAATGAACAATTCCCGACGGCAAGGGAGCTAACGTATGCTGAGTTTCCTACAAAGTATGTCTGGAACGCTCTAAAAAGAATTTGGACGCTTAGGAAGCAAGGAAGATCGATTGGAAGAATTCACAGCGTTCCTATATCAACAGGAGACGCTTACTATTGCAGAATGCTGTTAAACAGTGCAAAAGGATGTTGGTCACACGATGAGATTAAAAAGGTTAATGGTATGGTGTATCCAACTTACAAAGAGGCTTGCTACGCAGCGGGCCTTTTAGAGGATGACAAGGAGTATGTTGAGAGTATTAAAGACGCAGCCCATTGGGCACACCCTGAACATCTTCGTGACCTATTTTTCACATTGCTTTCGCAAAAGGAACTTACCTCGCCTTTGAGTGTTTGGTTACATACATGGCATTTGCTTGCGCAAGATGTTCAATATAAGAGAAGGAAAATTTTACAAATTCCAGGTAATACCTACAAAATGTCTATGTTACTATAATCTGTTATGCATTTTTCTTAGGACATGTTTGCCTAAAATTGTTATATTATTCAACACTGATCAAATGTCTGTTATGTTTGCTGAGACCATTTTTGCAACAGATTATGTGTAATGTTTTAATAACGCTATCGTTAATTAAGTACTGACATTACCTTTATTTAATGCAGATTTGATTCTCAGTGACGACGAAATAAAGAATGTGGCTTTGTACTATATTGAACAACTTCTGAGATCAAGAGGTGCAACTTTGCGACATTGGCCTGAGATGCCTTATCCTGATGATACATACATATCTGACTTTAGTAATCGACTTATACACGATGAGACAGATTATAACCCGGTCGAGTTACAATCTGAATACGAACGTCTGTACGCTTCTTTGACCACAGAACAGAAGGGTGTGTATGACACCATAATACACTCAGTTGACACAGGAACAGGGGGTGTACTTTGTTTACGGGTACAGAGGTACGGGGAAGACCTTCTTATGGAAGACGCTTGCTGCTGGCATTAGAAGAAAAGGTTATATAGTTTTAAATGTGGCATCCAGCGGTATTGCGTCTTTATTAATGTTGGGAGGCCGAACTGCTCATTCAAGATTCCTTATTCCTATCAACGTGGATGAGACTTCTACTTGCTCTATAAGTGCTCAAAGCGATCTTGGAAAATTGTTAAAGAAATTTAAGCTTATTATCTGGCATGAAGCGCCCATGGAAAATAAGCTTTGTTTTGAAGCATTAGATCGGTCTTTGAGAGACATACTTCGTAGGAGCAGGTATGAAATGTGCGATCAGCCTTTTGGAAACATGACCATGGTTTTTGGGGGTGACTTTAGGCAGGTTCTACCTGTTATTCCAAAAGGATCCCGGGAAGACATTGTTACTGCTTCTTTGAGGAAATCTTACTTGTGGGACTACTGCAAAGTTCTGAAGTTGACCGCGAACATGAGGCTAACTGTTGGATCACGCCCTGAAGATGTCAACGAGATACGAGAATTTACAGATTGGATATTGAGAGTCGGAGACGGGGACCTTGGAGAACCGAATGACGGAGAGGTTTCTATAGATGTGCCACATGATATTTTAATAGATGTGGCTGATGACCCGGTTCAATCTATTATTGACTTCACTTATCCAAACATTTTGGATAACATACATGATCCCACGTACTTTCAAGAAAAGGCAATCCTTGCTCCCACAAATGAAGTCGTCGACAGCATAAATGACCATATGTTGGACAAATTTCCAGGAGAAGAAATGGTTTTCCTGAGTTGTGACAGTGTTGACAAAAGTGAACGTGGTGGCATCATTGATCAATCCGTTTTCTTGCCAGAATTTATCAATGGATTGAAGTTCTCAGGTGTTCCAAACCACAGAATTGCTTTAAAAGTGGGAGTCCCGATTATGTTGTTGCGAAAAATTGATCAAGCCAATGGTTTGTGCAATGGAACAAGACTCCAAGTTCTTAAATTAACGAGAACTTCTATTCACGCACAAATCATTAACGGAACCAACTTTGGAAAAACGGTAATCATACCAAGGTTGAGAGTTACTCTGTCTGATAAGCGTTTACCGCTTAAGATTGTCAGGAAACAATTTCCTATTTCACTTTCATTTGCAATGACAATTAACAAAAGCCAGGGTCAATCGTTATCAAAAGTTGGTTTGTACCTCCCCCGACCTGTTTTCACACATGGACAACTATACGTTGCTGTCTCAAGAGTTAAAAGCAAACGTGGTTTGAAGGTTTTCGTTTGTGATCAAGTTGGAAATATGTCTAAAACTACTACAAATGTCGTGTACAAAGAAGTACTTGAAGGCCTATGAACAAGGTTGAAGAGGTATGTGCAATATACATGTTATAAGTTTTTTTTCCATATTTTAAATTATAATGCATTATGAATCATGAACTGCTTTTACTTATATTTTCTAAGGAATGTTAGGTGTGCATGGAATTGGCATTTGGTACGAAATTGGTGTTTGCTCACATACGTCATTTGCTATTCAAGACCTTCAAGTTTGTAGACGACAGCGGCATCGATGTTTATTATTTTAATTGTTAGTAACTCAATTGATTGTCGAATAATTCATGTATTATCTCATTGTTTTTCTCATATATTAATGGAACATGTTTACTTTCGTCGTTTTCTTATTATCTCATTTTCATATATCTTTAAAAACCCCGTGAATCCATGGGTCTTTAAGCTAGTGGATTATAAAACTCTTTCTTGTATAATTACTTAAGCGAGGATGGTAAGTAATTAAGAGTTTTATAAATTCATATAATCTTTGAAAGTGTACAAAATGCAAGAATTCAAGTATGGATAAATGTATGCATCTAGGAGATGAGTCTTATATTTAAATATTAAATCCAAGTTTTGATTTATAATTTAAAATAAGATAACTCCTAAGTATTCCTGAAAGCTAGTAGGATTATTATGTTTATTTTCTTAAATCATATATATTGTATAACATATAGGAAATAACATTTCATATAAGTTAAATGTTAAGACTTAATTTGGAATGAAACCTTATACAAAAGATTTAGGAAGAAAAACATATAACATTGGAATATATGTTTATTATTATAAACATATTGATGAAGCGAAAAGTGTACCGCTTTTAGGGGGTCATTTAAGCCCTAAATCGTATTTATTTGATCAAATATTGCCCTAAATCGTTCCTTTTGTCATTTTAGGTACTTTGGAGAAGAAATCTGGAAAAGGAAGCATTTTGGACGTTTTTGGAGCATAAAAGTGAAGAAAACGGCAAAGTCTCAAAATTGGCTGGAAAAGTACCTTTGACGGCGTCAAGTATTGCTCTTGACGGCGTCATGGCTTGGCAAAAGAAGTGGACATGAAAAATACACATGATAAGCCAGAGAATTTTACAATGAATTTCTGACGGCGTCACCCTTTAAAGTGATCAAGGTCGTCACGGTTTAAGTTAAAGAGGGACGGCGTCAAGACATATTCTGACGGCGTCAACCCTTGATAGGCCAGAGCGGATTTTGGAGGGCTACAAAGGGACAGCGTCAAGAAGGCCATCCGGGAACCCTAGACACGGCGAGGTGACGGCGTCAGGATCTACAACGTGACGCCGTCAACCCTTAAACTCTATATATAGTTTTGCAATTTTTTGTCATTAGTGTGCAACTTTGTGAGGAGAAACCCTAAGACGAATTTCTGCCATTTTTAAGGGTTTTCATACCCTTGGATCTCCCATGTTTAATTGAAGATAAGTTTTCATTTAATCAATCAATATGTCTATGTGTTGTTTGATTATATCTTGTTCTTGTCTTTTAATTAACATGCTAGGCTAGATTTATCTTGTGTTTGCTTAGATCTAATGAAACCTAACTATTGATTATTCGTTATTAGTGTGTTATTTATTGTATTGGATGATTGTTTATCGATGTTAGGCTTAAGAAAACTGGCTAACTTCCTATTCGGTAACTTGCTTGAACGTCTTAAGAAACATGAACCAATGCGTACTAAGGTTTTTATGGTTGTATTTAATGCATGAGCGAATTCTAGTGATCCCATGTTAGGAGCTTCCTAGCCGGCTCGACATAGGAGTGAAGTAGGAGCTTGTAGAGTTGGGGAAGTACGTACGCCACCCCACGACTGGTATTAAGGAATACACCTGTCATCCACGCAATTAATACACACTAATCAACCGGTAAAAGATAGTTAGGGAGTAAGGAAATCTAAGTAAACACATTTCTCTCCATATAAGTTTTACAACCTTTTCATTTTCAGTTATTTTATTTTATTTGCATTTGTAGTTATTTGGGTTAGTTGACTAGCAACTAATTCCGCCCACTCATTCAAACCCGTGATTTTACTTGCTTTCATAAAAACATAAAAATACAAAAAGAATCTTCTCTCACCCTTAGACCTATTAGAGTAGTTTTTCAATCCTAACGACACTATTCCCTGTGGAGAACGATCAATCCCCCGTACTTACCACTACACTATACTACATCGGTCAGGTACACTGCCTGGTGGGGTTGTAAGCCTCTTGAGATCCCTCGAGAGGTAAAACCTGTTGTAAGGTCGCAAAACCACGCATCAAGTTTTTGGCGCCGCTGCCGGGGAATAGTTATTGTTTAGGTTGAATTTTTATTTTATTAGGTCTACTCACTAGATTCCTTTCTAGTGAGATTTTTATTTTCTTTTTATTAGATTTCTTTAGTCTATCTTTTTCTTTGTGCCCTTTGTTTGTAAAACCATTTTCATTTGTCACCATGGCGGATGAAATTCCATTTAGATCATTAACAATAGAGGAACAATTACTTTACACGGATAGATTTGCTTCCTGTTGTTCCAATGAATTTTTAAGTGATCTTAGATATATACAAGAGGAGATGGGTATAAAGTTTGATAGGTTTGATGAATTATGTGCATGTGTGGCTTCTATTAAACAATCATTGTTAGGATCAACTCCTTTTAATAAGACCCTTTGGAAAAAATTTAAGGAAAGCCTCCTAACCGTGAACCATAAGTTTAATGAATTAATGGGTTCGTATACATCACAACTTGAGGAAACAATTGAGGAGGATTTAGCCGAAAATGAGCATATTGAGCAAAAAGACCTAGGTTTTATGATCAATGACTTTGAATCTCAAGGAACACATGATGAATCCTTTAGGCAAATTGAACATAGTAATCATGTTATCGGGGAAGATTCTTATGAATCGGACTTAGAACTTGAAATGGCTAGAGAAGGATTTGAGATACTTAGGAACATGTTTGGGTTAGATTCTACTAAAACACATGATGTGGATATAATTGATATAGAGACAAGGAAGGATGAGGTAAATAACACAAACCTACAAAGTACCCCACAAGTCCTACCATCATTCGAGGCATACACACCGCCCGTGACTTACCCGGAAGAAGTAGAAGGGACTATAGGAACCCCAATTGAAGTAGAACCTTTGGAAGGAACAAAACTAGAAGAAATAGGTTTGAATACTTGTAGTCATAACCTTTCTTTTAGTTCTATGGAAGTTCCTAGTTTTGATGAACCGGAGCCAAAACCAAAACCGTTACCTAATCTTCCATCCTTAGATGTGAACTTAGGAATTGAATTAGGTCCCGACCCACCCATCAAACCATATAGTCCGGGTAGTTTTATGTTGAAGGTAGTAGACTCTAAGCCTTGTAGAGAGGAAGCTGACATAGGAGTGAACCATAACCTTTCATACTTACATCACCCATTCATGATTGATCACAAGAAACATTATGGGTTTAAACCAGGTCTATTGGGTCAAGATGGATTCCCAATTAGGAGTCTCTCGAAGTTGTTAGAAAATGATCCCTTTTTAGGAGAAAACTTTAACTCACCCATTGACCAAAGTGAACTAGGTAAGGTTATGATGAAAGGAGCACACCCCTTTGAGTATATAATTCATCCACCACTCTTTCCTCACGCGGCATACTTCCACCGAGATGGTGTGTATCGCTACTATCACCCGCACTTAATCCTAAGTGTAGAAAAAACCTCTCCTATTTCCGTTAAATAAGGGTAGAGTCAGGCTCGTGACTCGAACAAAAACAAGCGCTTCTTGGGAGGCAACCCAAGCTTTATTTGCTTTGTGTGTTTATTTATTTGTTTGTTTGATTTTATTTGTTTCCGTATGTATGTTTAATTTTTATTAATATTGATTCATGTTCAAAAAAAAAAAAAAAAAAAAAACTAAATTTGTGAAAATGCTTTATCTTGTTTTTAACTTCGTCTTAACTACATATAAAGGTATTTTGCAAAAGTTAAGTGTAAGGGAAATCCAAATCGGTTTATTAGAACAAATGAACATGAATCGTAATAATATTAAATTAACATACATATTAGTAATTGTTTGAGTCAAATGCTTGTATCGAGTCATAATGATATTTTGCAGGAATTCCAGGAAGTAAGGTATAGGTTTTTCCAAAAATTTTCCGGAAACTTAACATGAAAATTCTGTCAGATCATTTCTGACAGCGTCAGGCCTTACAACCTGATGGCGTCAGGTTTTAATTTTCTGAAATTTTTGAAAGTTTTGTTTTCATAAAAAGTTTTTATAAATCTCTAACTTATAATCTCCAGGAATCTGCAAAATAATCATTCCACAAGCATTATATCCTTATATATAGAATTTATCCCACCGATGTTATGCAGGTTTTCGTGTTTGTTTTCTCAGGTCTAACAGGTTATTTTGGACAAGGAAATGTATGTGGAATCAAGCTTTTGGCGATGCATTAGTCATGGAGCTTCTACATTCTCTTGAAAGAAGATCTAACCATGTTACCTCATTATCCACCGAACGAATCAGGGGAGTATTTGATTTCATTCTTTTACCTTATTTACTTTTACATCTTGTTATTTGAAAATTGGGGACAATGTTCATCTTAAGTGTAAGGGGGGGGGGGTAAAATACGATACTTTAGAGAATACAATTACGCTTGATTTTTGTTTGTTTAATGGTAGATGTGTAATAAAACTGAGATAAACACCTGTTGGGGCAATTTTAGTGCCAAATTTAAAATTTTTTACAACATATAGGAGTGAAACTTTGATCTTAATGAGCGTCTCATGGATAAGAGTTATATGACTAGCACAAAACCGTACCACTAAAAAAATTTTCCACCCCCAAATATGTGAGGTTCGCCCCTAGAATTGGTAGGAAAAGCATTTATGCTATGATGAGTGTACCGGTAGCACTTAGATTCTAGAACTTGCGTTAGGACCATTCCGAGGCCCAAGTGAGACTACATTCGTGTAGTTAGATTTACTACATGATAAGAGGCATTAGGATTAACCCATTGTTTTACACCTGTGTTTTTGTTATAATTACATTGGCTACATTGGTCAAGTAATTCTCCCACACCCTTTGCGTTGTACTCATTTTTGGTACACGATACCCCTAGTACACCCCTCAGAGCCTATCTTTTCATTTCGACCTTTAAGCATTTTACTTAAAGGAAGAATTTGTTTACACCCCACTTAAATGTACACCCAAATTGCCTTAGCCTACCTTGTATGCACTCATCTTTAGTGCATTATTGTGACAACATTTGTTTAAACCCAAGTTAATTATCTAATTGATTACATGGTTGCTAAGTCGAGTCATATCCTTGTACATATTGTTTTGGGACGATTGGGACTTATGGGTAAAGTACTAATGTAATGGAGTAATGGGGAAGAACAACATTATTACCCCCATATGTGCTAAATATTTTAAAAAAGTACTTCAAGTGTTTCGATTATCTTAATTCGAGTCATTAGAATAGTTAATTGTAAAGTTATGTAAAAGTTCAAGTGTAAGGGGAATGCAACGCCCCTATGATGTATTATTTTGGATGGTAGGGCAAGAGTGTATGGAAAAAAAATCAAAAAAATCAAGAAAAATACAAAAAAATGAGAAAAAGAAAAGTAGAAAAAACATACGGACTACCATCCCGTTTCATTTTATGTTTATTTTATGTTTGTGTTATTTTGTTTTTAGCTTAAGTCGAGTCTTGTCTTGGCTTAGCAACGCCATATTGTACATGTAATTAATCAAGATCTTTAACTCGCCACCAGTAAAATATCCCTTATCCAACAAATCCGTGTTTATCATATCCCTACACCTCACGTTATAACCCATGTAAAAGCCCTCTTTGATAGTTTATCTTAGGTGCTTACGCCTAGTGGAGAAGGTTTTCGATCCTTTCCCAAGCCTATGGTAATCTATTTGCTATGACAGGTAGTGAGAGATATTATCCGTTTTCATTTATGAGATTTATTTTGATGACACCTGAGAGATGTGAGTATCTAAACACTACTTGTGAGGTGCTAGTTTGTAATCTCCGTGCTTATTATGATTAAAGAGGAACGATTATTTATTGTAATTACTTTTATATTAGCATTAAATGACCCCTAACTTGTATTTTGATTAGAATAAAAGCGCATTTGCTTGAGGACAAGCAAATCTCAAGTGTAAGGGTATTTGATAAAGCGAAAAGTGTACCGCTTTTAGGGGGTCATTTAAGCCCTAAATCGTATTTATTTGATCAAATATTGCCCTAAATCATTCCTTTTGTCATTTTAGGTAATTTGGAGAAGAAATCTGGAAAAGGAAGCATTTTGGACGTTTTTGGAGCATAAAAGTGAAGAAAACGGCAAAGTCTCAAAATTGGCTGGAAAAGTACCTTTGACGGCGTCAAGTATTGCTCTTGACGGTGTCATGGCTTGGCAAAAGAGGTGGACATGAAAAATACACATGATAAGCCAGAGAATTTTACAATGAATTTCTGACGGCGTCACCCTTTAAAGTGATCAAGGTCGTCACGGTTTAAGTTAAAGAGGGACGGCGTCAAGACATATTCTGACGGCGTCAACCCTTGATAGGCCAGAGCGGATTTTGGAGGGCTACAAAGGGACGGCGTCAAGAAGGCCATCCGGGAACCCTAGACACGGCGAGGTGACGGCGTCAGGATCTACAACGTGACGCCGTCAGCCCTTAAACTCTATATATAGTTTTGCAATTTTTTGTCATTAGTGTGCAACTTTGTGAGGAGAAACCCTAAGACGAATTTCTGCCATTTTTAAGGGTTTTCATACCCTTGGATCTCCCATGTTTAATTGAAGATAAGTTTTCATTTAATCAATCAATATGTCTATGTGTTGTTTGATTATATCTTGTTCTTGTCTTTTAATTAACATGCTAGGCTATATTTATCTTGTGTTTGCTTAGATCTAATGAAACCTAACTATTGATTATTGGTTATTAGTGTGTTATTTATTGTATTGGATGATTGTTTATCGATGTTAGGCTTAAGAAAACTGGCTAACTTCCTATTCGGTAACTTGCTTGAATGTCTTAAGAAACATGAACCAATGCGTACTAAGGTTTTTATGGTTGTATTTAATGCATGAGCGAATTCTAGTGATCCCATGTTAGGAGCTTCCTAGCCGGCTCGACATAGGAGTGAAGTAGGAGCTTGTAGAGTTGGGGAAGTACGTACGCCACCCCACGATTGGTATTAAGGAATACACCCGTCATCCACACAATTAATACACACTAATCAACCGGTAAAAGATAGTTAGGGAGTAAGGAAATCTAAGTATACACATTTCTCTCCATTTAAGTTTCACAACCTTTTCATTTTTAGTTATTTTATTTTATTTGCATTTGTAGTTATTTGGGTTAGTTGACTAGCAACTAATTCCGCCCACCCATTCAAACCCATGATTTTACTTGCTTTCATAAAAACATAAAAATACAAAAAGAATCTTCTCTCACCCTTAGACCTATTAGAGTAGTTTTTCAATCCTAACGACACTATTCCCTGTGGAGAACGATCAATCCCCCGTACTTACCACTACACTATACTACATCGGTCAGGTACACTGCCTGGTGGGGTTGTAAGCCTCTTGAGATCCCTCGAGAGGTAAAACCTGTTGTAAGGTCGCAAAACCACGCATCACATATGCGGTAAATAAATCTAATAGAACATGATATATCATTTAGAATGTCTAAATGGATACGAATCTTTTGGAAAGATAGAATATAAACAAAATCTAAGTATGACTCGAAGATTTTTCATGAAAATCATGTCACATAAATGAATTGTTATAAGATGTTATGACAATGTTGAAATCTAATTGAAAGTTATTAGATAACCAGTGTAATGATTATTCTAATGGAATATGTTTGGATATAGAATTACATCCTCAGCCTGGAACAGCTTCCATATTCTATGAATGAACAATTTGTCAATTGTTGTGCAAATTGTCATAACCAACAAAACTTGAAAGTTTGGAAGGCATCAAACATTACACAATAGATATTCAAATTTACGGAATTTTAAAGAGCATATTGTTGTTTGTTTACAATGATGCTGGTTTAATTGAGATGACACTCAATACTAGTCATGGTAGGATTTCATCCTTGGACATGTGAACTAGTTGTGCTCATTAAGACCATAGTTGCATTATACATTAAAAGAATAAGAATACTTTAAACTATCACAACCCGCTAATTTACAGGTCAATACTATTCAACAAACTCGAATTTATTTTCTTGACATTTATTTGAAAACAATTTACATATAATTTTTTACTTGAACCGAAGTGAAAACCTAGAATATATTTCTAGTACACTAGGACTTAGGTTATATTTAGTCCACAACGCTACAGTATCTTGCTCCTACTCCGGTTCACAATTTTAAACCATAAAACAATTTCCTTTTCTTTAAATACTTACGATTGTCAATTCAACACACACTATTCGTAAATTAAAAATTTAACACCCGATATACCCAATTCTCTCAAAAATTATTTCTAATGTATTTTTATACTCCCAAAAGATTAAAAAATTTCCAAAAATATTTCCTTACACCTAAAATAATTTCTTTATATCCTACGTTTATTTACGTATAACTTTCGTTAATCACAGAACCAGCAACCAATACTTATTTTTAACACTCAATACATATAATATATACACTCGTGTATCAAAACAACACATTTTATCCCATTTTACTTAGAGTGCCCCCCCCCCTGGTTAGAAAATATCTCTAGACAAGAAGTACAAGACATTTATTCACTTCATACTTCCAAAAATTTCAAAGCATGGCTAAGTAAGATTTTGGTGAAAATCTTGTCCCCCTCCCCTTTGGTCTATTCGGCCATACCCTCCCCCTCACCCAATTCATAATGATTTTTTACTACTACTTGGACTTTGATAAGCCTTGGTATATATATATCACATATGTCTTCATTTTTTCACCTAGCTAAGTTCAAGAGAGAAAAAAAAAATCACCTTCCATCTATACACAAGTCGACACACTAGGAGGAGCAAGAAGGAGAGATCTTGATTGTGGCTAAGTTCAAGCATTCTTAGGGTATTCTAACAAGAGTTTGGAACAATAATCTTGGGGTTAATCAAGTGTCTTGCACTCATATCTTACTAATCACTTTTGTAAGTAACCTTACACTACAAAACTTCATGTTTTTCTTTATGTCATAATACTAGTCAAGTATATACTTAGTTATCCCTTGGTACATGTTGATAAAGTTTTACATTCACAATGATACTTTAACAAAAGATTATGTTTTGAACAAGGTTTGATTACAAGAAAACTAGTTAGTAAAACTCTTTATAAGAAAGTGATAATAAACCTTATAAACATGTATGTTAGTAAACTTTTATATTTAAACATTCTTGAGGATTATTTATATGGACCTTTGAATATTGTTAAAATTATAGCTGGATCACTATTGTTATGTTGAGAAGTTGATGGATGAACTAGGACTAGATTTGAAGTGGTTGTCAAGAGGTTATAATAGATAGAAGGTTTGGAAAAATAGTTTCGCATTATAAAATGTGATTCTGTCCCATTTTAGTAAATACAGAAAAATCAGTAGTGTGGTGATAATTTTAGTCTAGAAATATAGAAAATAGACTTAATAACGAAAACGTAGCCGCTTGAATGAGTTTAAAAGGGCATATAAGGAAAAAGATACGCTAGTTTCAATTTAGACGACGAAAACTATATTTTCAGAAAAATAAATGAAGCTGTTAAGAATTTTGGAAGATAAAAACTGATGATAAATGGTAACTAGACTAGCCGAGACCTTGAAAAGCTGATAGTATACTTAAATACCTTCGCGAGGATAGGTAAAACTTAAGAAACGAAGCTACGACGCAAAAGAGAAAGTTTACGTCAACATATGCGTTGACAGCTTATTTTTCTCTATTAGAAAAGCTGATAAAATGTGTAAAATGGGATTTTGGACCTTTTAGAGTATATTTGGGCTAAAACGGCGTAAACGGAAATGGCAGAACATTATATATACTTATTAGGTGCGTTATAGATTTTTGAAATAGGCAATAACTTGACGACTAAAACTTGATCGTGAGTTAAACAAGATACGTTTTCCAAAGTGGTAATTTTCTAAATAAAGGATCAAATTGCCGCAACAATATTTTGACAAAAAATATTACAACAACATGTACAAGTGATAAAGTAAAGTATGAACTTGCGTGCATGGCCTTGTTTTCGAACCTAAGACATGTGCATTATTTAGGTCGCGGTTAGGGTATCGGACCTATATTTCCATTTGCCAAAGTTACCAATCGGGATTTGCTTTTGCTAAGGTGAGTATCATAGCCCCGGTTTTACATTGTGTATACATGATTTCTAAACCCTCGGGGTGGGAATACACTGCTTGTTTTACATACGGACACAAGTACTAAAACTGTTACTTTGCCTAAGTTACCACATTGCCATTAAAGTCCCCTACGAATCATGAACCGTTAATTACTTGTAAGCGCGAATGTTATGAATAGATCTATTTAGGTTGACACCCCGTCCGGGTTGGTCGCGCCAACCTGTCAAACGGACGCATACCATTCGGATTATTTCCGAGTGTCTGGCAAACACTTATTTGGGGCATTATTATTATTATACTTGATTGCATACCAGTACGTCGAGCTTCGGGGTCATGAGCTTAGGCACTGTATATATTATTTTTGGCTGTGACATTATATTTGTTGTAATAGTCATGCTATTGAAATCTTGTGGTCCGCATCACTGTTTACTTAAACTTATGATCTCACCAACATATTTGTTGACCATGAGCATCACGCCCCCGGAATTCCATTCCGCTGCAACACAGGTTTTGGGGGTGTGACAGATTGGTACCAGAGCCAAGGTTATAGAGAACTAGGATGCATCGCTGACCCTAGACTATAACCACTAGGTCACGACACTTCACAACATCATGATGTGCATAAACGTGTATCATAATCGTAAATCGTATGATTTTATTTACTTATTTTATATGAGTAATTGTACTTATATATTTGTATTGACCTGGTTTATAGTGATATTTCTTTACCTACCCGTCCTATCATCCTCGACTCGGATTCGTCATCATCCACTATTCCGATCACACCAGTCATTCCTGTTCCTGTATCCTCCGGCGATGAGTCTGCTGAGACTGAGCCATTTGAGGACGCTCAGACCATATCTACACCTCCTGTATTATCACCACCCATTGCATCTGTCCCTCCAGTTCCATCACCACCAGTTTCACCACCAGTATGCCGTGTTAGGCGTGTCCCTGTTGCGCGACCGGACCAGATTCCATTGGTCGTCACTATCGGTTATATGAGACTGGCCCTGTCATGCTTCATACCGCTAGGAAGAGGGTACGCTCTCGACCCAGCCGAGTACCAGCACCTATTACTCCTTCCCATATCCCATCACCACCATCATCACCACCACCACCACTGATTATTTACCGTTAGACTACCACAGTTCCATTATCATCACCACCAAGAGATGTTTCTGATACTTTGCTACCGCCTCGTAAGAGGGCTTTTACCATGACACCTTCACCTTCAGATCCCTATGTTATGGCTACTGGTAATGCCTCTACTCGACACATTGTTCGTAGACGGGTTGACGCCCATAGATGGTCATTCATTCCTCCTACACTCAGTAGATGGAGATACGATGAGGGTACTCCAAGAGCATTCGAGTTAGGAGATGGCTGCTGCTCGAGTTCTACCGGTTACCGGTGAGCCGATCCATCATACTATTCCACTTCTGATCGCTAGGATGGTCCATCATGAGGACCGTATTGGCTGAGCATTTGATCATCTCGATGAGGTTCCCTTAGAGCGCATTGAGACTTTAGAGACTCAGCTAGAGCACCAGATCATTGCACACTCCCGGATTGCTACACTTGAGCATTTTGTGGAGGATGAGCAGGCGCGATGACGTGACCAGGATGCGTTGATTGCTAGTCTCCTTGATCAGATCAGAGATCTCTAGCACCGTCTCGATGGTGCATCAGGCAGTGCCTAGACTAGATTTGTATCATAGGTATCTTTTGTATTTATATCCTAGCCACGGGGTGTGTGGAAATAGTAATGACGCTTGTGATCTTTTGTTAGTTGTACAACAATGTAGCAAGTTATTTTGGGATGTATTGTATGGCTACTCTATGGTATGATATCGGTCGATGTGAACCGAGACTTTTCATTTGTATTCGTGTATGATATGATGTATTTATCTATGTTATGGTAATATTATGATTATTTTGATTTATTATGGATTATCCCTATCACGTCATATTTCTATCATGATTTATTCCTATATTGTTGTGATTGATCTTGTTGTGATTTACACATGTCATGGTTGTATATAAATACTTGTGATGACCTTTGTTACTTATGGATCCTAATTATTGTTGTTTCTTGTGATTAGAAGAACAATGCCACCTAAGAAACAAAGCATGAGTACAGCTGAGATCGATCGACTCGTTGCCCAACGGTTTACGACATAGGTTGCTGCTGCTATGGCTGAATACGAGAACAATCGCAACAGTGGTAACGGCGGAGAAGCTAGTGGAACGGCAACCAGGGTTGAGACCATGATTCGTGGATGTACTTACAAGGAATTTTCGAGTTGCAAGCCGCAGACTTTCAGTGGCATAGAAGGAGCTGTCGGTTTGGTACGATGGTTCGAGAAGTTGGAATCGACTTTCCGTACGTGCAACTGTGCAGAAAACTGTAAGGTGAAATATGCTATAGGTACCTTGTTGGATGGTGCCTTATCATGGTGGAATGCTTATGCCCAATCAGTGGGAATTGATGATGCTTTTGAATTACCATGGGCTGAATTCAAGGAAATGGTAACATCTGAGTATTGCCCGAGAAATGAGGTTCAAAAGTTGGAAGTTGAATTTTGGAACCTAACAGTGAAAGGGTATGATATTTCAGCTTATACAAAGAGATATCATGAATTGGCTACTCTCTGTCCTGAGATGGTTTCGACTACCCAGAAAAAGATTGAAAGTTACATCTGGGGACTTCCATCTTATATTCAAGGGAATGTCACCTCTTCTAAGCCGAGTACTCTGGATGAGACAATTCGAATGTCTCACAATCTGATGGATCAAATTGTTCGAGCAAAAGCTGCTCGAGATGGCAATAATGGTAACCGCAACAATAACAACAACAACCGCTACCACAACAGTGACAACAACAAGAGGAAATGGGATACCACTCAGGGAGGAAATGCTGCTCAACAACCCAACAAAAGACAAGAATTCGTTAAGGCTTATGTAGCAGGCCCGACTGAAAGAAAAGGTTATGAAGAAAATCTTCCTAAGTGTGACAAGTGCCAATGTCACCACAATCCTGACGTTGCCCTACTCCATGTGGCAATTGTAAGAAAATTGGACATTTAACCAAGGACTGTAGGTCTCCTACTGCTGCAACAAATCAAAGGGTTCCCGGAGCATGTTTCGGATGTGGCGAAATAAGACATTTCAAGAATGAATTCCTAAAGGAGAAGAATCAGGGAACTCAGAATAATGAAGCTCGGGGAAGAGTCTACAATCTCAGAAAAAGGGAAGCTACTGAGGACCTGAACGTTGTCACGGGTACGTTTCTTCTCAGTGGTCGTTATGCTTCAGTTTTATTTGATTCGGATGTAGATAGAAGTTTTGTGTCTACTACTTTTGCTCCTTTGCTGAACATCTCACCAACCACCTTAGACACCGCCTACAACATCGAATTAGCAAATGATAACTTAGTTAGCTCCAACACCATAATCCGCGGCTGCACTTTTAACTTCCTAAACCATCCATTTAACATCGACCTTATCCCTATCGAACTCGGTAGTTTTGACGTCATAATTGGTATGGATTGGTTATTGAAACACCATGCTAGGATCATTTGCGACGAAAAGGTTCTTCATCTCCCTTTTGATGGTAAAACCTTGATTATCCGGGGTGAACGAAGCGGAACTCGGTTAAACATCATATCGTGTGTCAAGACCGAAAAGTATATAAAGAAGGGATGTCATGCTTTTTTGGCACACATAACCGAAAAGAAGTCGAATGAGAAACGATTGGAAGATGTACCGATTGTTCGAGATTTTCCGGAAGTCTTTCCCGAAGACTTGCCTGGACTACCGCCTACCCGTCAAGTACAGTTCCAGATAGATTTGGTGCCAGGAGCGGCAACAATAGCAAAAGCACCCTACCGACTAGCACCATCAGAGTTGCAAGAATTGTCTAATCAGTTGCAAGAACTACTAGACAAGGGATTTATCAGACCAAGTTCCTCGCCTTGGGGAGCGCTGGTCTTGTTCGTAAAGAAGAAGTATGGATCATTCCGAATGTGCATAGATTATCGCGAATTGAACAAGTTGACAGTGAAGAACCGTTACCCACTTCCAAGAATCGATGATTTGTTCTATCAGTTGCAAGGTTCCAGTTTTTACTCAAAGATTGATTTGAGATCGGGTTATCATCAACTAAGGGTTCGGGAAGAAGATATCCCAAAAACGGCTTTTAGGACTCGTTATGGTCATTACGAGTTTCAAGTGATGCCGTTTGGATTAACTAATGCACCGGCGGTATTTATGGATCTCATGAATCGTGTGTGCAAACCGTACCTAAACAAATTTGTAATTGTATTCATTTATGATATTCTAATCTACTCCAAAAGCAAAGAAGAGCACGAAGAACATCTCAAGACGATCTTAGAATTACTCACGAACGAGAAGTTGTACGCCAAGTTTTCTAAGTGTGATTTTTGGATCCGAAAGGTACATTTTCTTGTGCACATAATTGATAGCCAGGGATTACATGTTAACCCAGCTAAGATCGAGGCTATTAAAGATTGGGAAACCCCTAAGACTCCCACAGAGATTCGTCAATTTCTAGGTCTTTCCAGGTATTACCGAAGATTCATCGAGAGTTTCTCTAAGGTAGCGAAGCCTTTGACCAAGCTAACGCAGAAGAATCAGAAGTACGAATGGGGAGAGAAACAAGAATCTGCTTTTCAGTTGTTAAAGCAAAAACTATGCAGTGCGCCAATTTTAGCATTACCCGAAGGAATGGAAAATTTTGTAGTTTATTGTGATGCTTCGCATAAAGGACTTGGAGCTGTGTTAATGCTGAATGAAAAGGTTATAGCTTACGCTTCTCGACAACTCAAAGTTCATGAGAAGAATTACACCACTCATGACTTAGAGTTAGGAGCAGTTGTCTTTGCGCTAAAGATTTGGAGACATTACCTCTACGGTACAAAGTGTATAGTGTACACCGACCACAAAAGTCTTCAACATATCTTGGACCAGAAGGAGCTTAATATGAGGCAACGCCGTTGGCTAGAACTACTCAGTAATTATGATTGTGAGATCCGATATCATCCTGGCAAAGCGAACGTTGTAGCAGATGCCCTTAGCAGGAAAGGGCGACTAAACCCTCTACGAGTAAGAACATTAGGTATGACCATTAGTTCGCCTCTTCCATCCAAAATTCTTGAGGCTCAGGCCGAAGCACTTAAGACAGAGAACCGACCTAAGGAGAATCTTCATGGAATGCACAAGTCCAAATATTCTATACACCCAGGTTCCGATAAAATGTACCAAGACCTCAAAAAGCTGTATTGGTGGCCGAATATGAAGGCCGACATTGCTACTTATGTCAGCAAATGTCTTACTTGCTCCAAAGTTAAGGTCGAATACCAAAAGCCGTCTGGGTTACTACAGCAACCAGAGATTCCTCAATGGAAATTGGAGCGTCTAACCATGGACTTCATAACTAAACTTCCTAAAACTCCTAGTTGTCTCGACGCGATTTGGGTGATCGTTGATCGTCTCACCAAATCAGCTCATTTCTTGCCCATTAAAGAAACATACAAGATGGATAAGTTAACCAAAATCTATATCCAGAAGATCGTCTCGAAACATGGTGTACCAGTTTCCATCACTTCAGATCGAGACAGTCGATTCACTTCAAGATTTTGGGAATCGCTTAATGATGCCTTTGGAACCCGTCTTGATATGAGTACAGCCTATCATCCACAGACCGATGGTCAGAGTGTGAGGACCGTCCAAACACTCGAAGACATGCTGTAACACCCCGACCCGGCAAGGGTAAAGATGTCACAGTAATGGTTTCATATCAGAACAAACACAAGCATATGACATAAATAATACAATTGAATTTCAACGGTTACAATAAAAAATCTGAAACTACAAGGTTATAATACAATAATTCCTAAGTCAAATCATAAATTCTTCTAGTCATCTTCAATAGCTAGTAAGGTCTTCTAAGTCCAAGGTACTCTCCACTCATACCCAGCTTCCAAACTAAAACCTGCCGCAGGAAAAGAAATGCGGCTGAGCTACGAAAGCTCAGTGAACAGATATAACGATAACAAAGCAGAAATAAACAATGCAAGGTGTAACAGGAGTTAGGAAGGAAAATAGAAAAGGTTATGCAGATTTATCAAGAAATGGTTACAATAGATAAATGTAAAGGAAACCGTAACCCACCACAAGCCCAAATCAAATCAAGTCAAGTCAAGTATCAAGTCAAGTATGTATCCGGAGGGGTGACCTCGGAATACTAAGTACAAGGTCTTAAGGTAACAGAAATAGTAATCCACTACGAGCCCAGAAACAGAATCATATCATAATCATGTAGAGGGGAGACCTCTCAGTAACCAGTAATATGAGGGGATACCTCCAAGGGGTGGAGTAGCTAGCTCCCAGATATGTGAAAGACGTGTATCGCACACACCATCAGTCACCAGATATAACAGATACAAATACAGATAACAGATAACAGATCTAGGATGCATCCATACGCCCCAGGTGGCCAAATACCTCCTCAACACACCAAATCAAATCAAGTCAGGGACGGGATAGGACATCACTCTCCTACCCTAGAGTCATGCCATCGGTGCATCAATGACATGGTCATGAAACCCTCATGACTAGTGATACAGATAGTGGCTCGTAGTCTCAAACTGAGGGTCAATGGTCAAGTATCAAATGTACAAGTATTCAGTTCAAGTTTCATATTAAGTGTTTCAAGTCCAATTTCCATTTCAATTATATCAGAGGGTTCATATCAATAGTTCAATATCAGATGGTTCAATATCAGATGGTTCAGTATCAGAAAGGTCAATATCAGAAGATCAATATCAGAGGGTCAATATCAGAAGGTTCAATATCAGAAAGGTCAATATCAGAAAGTTCATAATCAAAGTTTCATATCAACAGTTCATTTAAAAAGGTTTCTATTTAAAAAGTCCATTTAAAGCAATCTTTCAATAATGGTTTTCATAAAGATAGTCTTAAAAATAGTTTTCTTAAAAACTTTTAGTAACTTTCATTTAAAAGTAGTATAGCTTTTCTCACACATTTTCATATATAATTCAGAAAGGTTTTCACATCTAGTTACCAAAATCAAATAATCCTTCAAGTATTAAGTGATTCCAATATTCATGTTACAGGGTGACGAACAAGTCATATCAAGTATCAAGGGGACATGGCAAAGTTCAATTATCAAGGTTCGCAAATCAAAGGAAGCATAACATAGGCATAGATCAAATAAGAAGGCCCCAAATAAGAAGGCTCAGATCAAAATCAAACCAATATAGAAAGATGTAAGTGAAACATGAAGAACGAATCAAAGTATAAGGGAACATAGCAATGGCTTAGGGAATCCTATAATGAATCAGAAATCCAGAATGTCATGAGAACGAAGGCACCCTTACTGAAAAAGGGTAGAATATCTGTACCTTATATCGCAAGTGAAAACACATCTAGAAATATAAAGATCGGAAACAAACTCCATCTTCAGCGAATCTACACGAATACATGGTCGTCTTATTATTAATATCTTATTTAAATCAGATTTCTCATTTTAGTCGGCTTTCCATTTTTAGTAACTTTCCATTTATAGTAAGTTTCCACTTTAAGTAAGTTTCCAAAATAGCAAATTTCCATAATTAGATAACTTCCATAAAGTAATTAGGTTAAGTCATTTATTAAACATTATTATGAAAATAGGGTTTATTTTAGCAAGTCATGATAGTTTAGGGTTACATATGACAACTTTCCATATTTCAAGGTTTTAAATGCAAATATGCCAAAGATCAAGGTCTAAAATGCAAGTATTACAAGTTATTCATTTTAATTCATAAGTTTACCATAATTACAGTTCCAATCCTTTAATTTCAACAATTTTACAAATTAAACCTTATAATTAATTAAAATACAAATTAACCCTTAATTATCCATATTTACACATTAAGCCTTCAATTATCCAAAATTACACATTATACCCCTTATATTTATATTTAAACAGAATACCTTCTATTTTACATAATTTACAAAATAAGTCCCTCTATTTTAATATTTTCCAATTCGAATCACATAATTAACTAATTTACCATTTAAACCTTTTAGTTACAAATTATACGCATAATACCCCTATATTATATTTTATACGATTTAACCCTGATCCAAAGTGACTTACAAAAATAACCTACAAGTTTAAAAAATTACAAAATACACCTAAAATTTATAATTCATCCAATCGGTTTTATTGAAAACATGTAAACTCTAACCCTAACCTTTACTAATCATTACTAATCATCATTACAACCTTAAAACATATTAATTACATCGGATTCATCACCAAAAACCCTAACCCTAGTTCATACGATTAGGTTTTTATTTTTTTCTCTTTTTCTTTTAAAAATCCGGTTAACACAATTAATTTCCAAGGATGATCTAGGCTTCAACAAATACAAGAACCATTTTTTTAGTGTCATATGACATGTATAGAATCTAAATAAAATATGTACGAAACCCAAAAAATTCGTATGGATGATTTTAGGTTTTATTTACGTTTTCAACATTTATAATTACCACGAGTGATCTAGCATGCATGGATCATTATAGTCATTTTATATAGATCATATATGATGTAAAGAGTGTTATAAAAATACTAGGTAAGTTTTAGAATGATCAGATAAGGTGTGGGAGTTTTGGTACCTCTCGGCAAGAACAATTCGACAACAAGGACTCCCACGAGCACATTAGCGACCCAGCAACCTAAACACTATTTTTAACACCTTCCTTGCACTTGAAAGAACCCAGGAAAAATAGGTAGCAGCATCCAAAATTTCGTGTAGTGTTTTGGTGAGTTTTTGTTTTGATTTTAGGGTTAGCGAGTGGAATAACAAAGAAAAAATAAATAAACCGTCTGGGAGGGGGGAAATAGGCAAGAATCTCGGCTAATTGATTGTGATGAGATCAAGTTTATGATTTTGCAAACTTTCCCTTTTTATTTGAATGATTATATTTAATTTTAATTATTTAACAAAAGTATAATGTATAATTAATAGTATTTTCGGCCCATATTACATTTTTATGTGTGATAAGTATTTTTTTGTACATGTACCATATTAAAATGTTCATGCAAAAAATCATCTTACTTCATATGTTGTTAATTTCCAAGAGTTTGGGATTCCTTTGGCGTTTTATTTACTTATTAATTGAAATTTCAAGTTGCAAGGGCATTTTGGTAATTTTGCATGTTCTGAAATTTTGGGTATTACACATGCTACGTGCCTGTGTGATTGATTTTGGTAATAGTTGGGATACTCACTTGCCGTTGATTGAGTTTTCCTACAATAATAGTTATCACACAAGTATAAAGGCTGCACCATTTGAAGCACTCTACGGAAGGAAATGCCGATCACCAGTCTGTTGGGTCGAAGTTGGAGATGCTCAACTTACCGGTCCAGAAATTGTTCATGAAACAACCGAGAAGATTGTTCAGATTCGGAACAGACTAAAAGCCGCCAGAGATCGTCAAAAATGTTACGCTGATGTGAGGCGTAAGCCCTTAGAATTCAAAGTTGGAGACATGGTAATGTTGAAGGTATCACCTTGGAAAGGTGTGATACGATTTGGGAAACGCGGGAAATTGAACCTTAGATATATTGGACCATTTAAGATTCTAACTAGAATCGGTCCAGTGGCATACAGACTTGAACTCCCGCCAGAGCTTAGCAGTGTGCATAATACCTTTCATGTTTCTAATCTCAAGAAGTGTTTATCCGACGAATCCCTCGTCATTCCTCTAGAAGAGATTCAGCTAGATGACAAGCTTAATTTCGTCGAAGAACCAATGGAAATTATGGATCGTGATGTCAAGAAATTAAAGCATAGTAGAATTCCTATCGTCAAAGTTCGCTGGAATTCTCAACGAGGTCCCGAGTTCACTTGGGAACGAGAAGACCAGATCCGTCAAAAGTATCCACATCTCTTCACCGACAACAATCCAATGACCAACACTGGCTGAATCTCGAGGACGAGATTCATTTTTATGGGTGGTAGACTATCACAACCCGCTAATTTACAGGTCAATACTATTCAACAAACTCGAATTTATTTTCTTGACATTTATTTGAAAACAATTTACATATAATCTTTTACTTGAACCGACGTGAAAATCTAGAATATATTTCTAGTACACTAGGACTCAGGTTATATTTAGTCCACAACACTCCAGTATCTTGCTCCTACTCCGGTTCACAATTTTAAACCATAAAACAATTTCCTATTCTTTAAATACTTACGGTTGTCAATTCAACAAACACTATTCGTAAATTAAAATTTTAACACCCGATATACCCAATTCTCCCAACAATTATTTCTAATGTATTTTTAAACTCCCAAAAGATTACAAAAGTTCCAAAAATATTTCCTTACACCTAAAATAATTTCTTTATATCCTACGTTTATTTACGTATAGCTTTCGTTAATCACCGAACCAGCAACCAATACTTATTTTTAACACCCAATACATATAATATATACACTCTTGTATCAAAACAACATATTTTATCCCATTTTACTTAGAGTGCCCCCCCCCCCCCCCTTTCCCTCTTTGTTTGAAAATATCTCTAGACAAGAAGTACAAAACATTTACTAACTCCATACTTCCAAAAATTTCAAAGCATGGCTAAGTAAGATTTTGGTTAAAATCTTGTCCCCCTTCCCTTTGGTCTATTCGGCCATACCTTCCCCCTCACCCAAGTCATAATGATTTTTGACTTCTACTTGGACTTTGATAAGCCTTGGTGTATATATATATTATAATATAATTAATATATATATATATATATCACATATGTCTTCATTTTTTCACCTAGCTAAGTTCAAGAGAGAAAAAAAAAAAAAAAAAAAAAAAAATCACCTTCCATTTATACACAAGTTGACACACTAGGAGGAGCAAGAAGGAGAGATCTTGATTGTGGCTAAGTTCAAGCATTCTTAGGGTATTCTAACAAGGGTTTGGAACAATAATCTTGGGGTTAATCAAGTGTCTTGCACTCATATCTCACTAATCACTTTTGTAAGTAACCTTACACTACAAAAACTTCATGTTTTTCTTTATGTCATAATGCTAGTCAAATATATACTTAGTTATCACTTGGTACATGTTGATAAAGTTTTACATTCACAATGATCCTTTAACAACAGATTATGTTTTGAACAAGTTTTGATTACAAGAAAACTTGTCAGTAAAACTCTTCACAAGAAACTGATAATAAACCTTATAGCAGATCACTATTTATAGTTGTTAGTAAACTTGTATATTTAAACATTCTTGAGGATTATTTATATGGACCTTTGAATATTGTAAAAATTATAGCTAGATCACTATTTTTATGTTGAGAAGTTGATGGATGAACTAGGACTAGATTTGAGGTGGTTGTCAAGAGGTTATAATAGATAGAAGGTTTGGAAAAATAGTTTGGCATTATAAAATGTGATTCTGTCCCATTTTAGTAAATACAGAAAAATCAATAGTGTGGTGATAACTTTAGGCTAGAAATATAAAAAATAGACTTAATAACGAAAACGTAGCCGCTTGAATGAGTTAAAACGGGCATATAACGAAAAAGATACGCTAGTTTCAATTTAGACGACGAAAACTACATTTTCAGAAAAATAAATGAAGCTGTTAAGAATTTTGGAAGATAAAAACTGATGATAAATGGTAACTAGACTAGCCGAGACCTTGAAAAGCCGATAGTATACTTAAATACCTTCGTGGGGATAGGTAAAACTTAAGAAACGAAGCTACGACGCAAAAGTTATGGCCAAAAGAAAGTTTACGTCAACATATGCGTTGACAGCTTATTTTTCTCTATTAGAAAAGCTGATAAAATGTGTAAAATGGAATTTTGGACCCTTTAAAGTATATTTTGGCTAAAATGGCGTAAACGGAAATGGTAGAACATTATATATAATTATTAGGTGCGTTATAGATTTTTAAAATAGCCATTAACTTGACGACTAAAAATTGATCGTGAGATAAACAAGATACGTTTTCTAAAGTGGTAATTTTCTAAATAAAGGATCAAATTGACGCAACAATATTTTGACGACAAATATTACAACAACATGTACAAGTGATAAAGTAAAGTATGAACTTGCGTGCATGGCCTTGTTTTCGAACCTAAGACACATGCATTATTTAGGTCGCGGTTAGGGTATCGGACCTATATTTCCATTTGCCAAAGTTACCAATCGGGATTTGCTTTTGCTAAGGTGAGTATCATAGCTCCGGTTTTACATTGTTTATACATGATTTTTACATTGTTTAAACATGATTTCTAAACCCTCGGGGTGAGAATACACTGCTTATTTTACATACGGACACAAGTACTAAAACTGTTACTTTGCCTAAGTTACCACATTGCCATTAAAGTCCCCTACGAATCATGAACCGTTAATTAGTTGTAAACACGGATGTTATGAATAGATCTATTTGGGTTGACACCACGTCCCAGTTGGTCGCGCCAACCTGTCAAACGGACGCATACCATTCGGATTATTTCTGAGTGTCTGGCAAACACTTATTTGGGGCATTATTATTATTATGGTTGATTGCATACCAGTACGTCGAGCTTCGGGGTCATGAGCTTAGGCACTGTATATATTATTTTTGGCTGTGACATTATATTTGTTGTAATAGTCCTGCTATTGAAATCTTGTGGTCCGCATTACTGTTTACTTAAAGCTATGATCTCACCTACATATTTGTTGACCCTTTTAGCGTGTATTCTCAGGTAGTTAGGTGATGTTGATACACCTCTTGTATGGAGCACTTTTTAGTCACAATTTGGAATCACATCATGATGAAGATTTTCTTGTATTATTTAGCGTTTGGTTATGTATTTAAATCTTACATTTTGATGGTGAACTCTGATAACTATGTTTTGTAAAACGGTAACTTTAAATCAAATGCTTGTTTTTAAAACGACTCACTTAGAGGCCGTTCTTTATTCCTTGTACTTTGTTAACCATGAGCATCACGCCCCCGGAATTCCATTCCGCTGCAACACAGGTTTTGGGGGTGTGACATAAACTTTATAAATGTTTGAAAGTTTGATAATCATAAATTGGTGATTGAGGTTGTCACACAATTTATGAAATATTATGTGGCAATATCAAATTATTTGAATGCACACATACAAGAACTTCATTAGTTGAATTCTTGAAATAAGTATTCTCAAAATTCTGATAGATCAAAGTTGGTTGATTTATGTCTTGTCAACAAGTATGACTGTCATAGCTTGAGACATAATTCCTCAACTAGAATTTTCATGCATTGATCTATTTAGTATTTGGATAAAGGATGTTAAGTGTTTATTATTTTTAATGAATTTAAGTACTTGGTACGTTTATTTTCATTAATAATAAATTTTGTCCTATATTTGCATGTTTAATTCGTGAATAATTTAGTTATTCTAAATCGTCCGTTGTCAATTAATGATATGGGAATATCATTAAATTAAGACAAATATGAGTTTTGGTATAATATACTTGATAGTATATTGATGCGCTGACATGACAAATTCACATGATATTCAATGAATTGAATATAGGACTTATCCCAAACTAGATGATTGTACTTTATGGATATTGTTATTAAGTAAATCATGAATAGTTATCCTCAGACTTGAAATACCAGATAACTATTATGAATGTAGTGCATTCTGTGGAACAATTTAACGCTACACGTAACTGGTAGTCATAAGGATTGTTTTCAGAATTGTTACAAAATTCATGGGTTATGCTTGTAGTCAAGATAGAATTTGTTCATTCAAATTTATTTTGAAGTTTAATTCTGCTGGGCCCCTCGTAGGGTTGACAAGATGTTTGCATGGCCATGCCCAAGATCTCCCTTGAAATGTTCAAAAGATTTGGTAATCTTGTTCAATCACAAACAACGAGAAACAGAATTGTTGAATAAAGAATGACTTAAATCCATATGTTTATTTAACGTAGTATTAGTAACAAAAGGATAATAATAATGATGAATCATTAAAAGGTTTTTCTAGGAGACCTTACTCGAGTTGTACTAGAGGCATCGAAGTTTTGCTTGACGCTAACCGATGTGATCACACTACTAAAATATGTCCAAGTGGGAGCTGTTAGTTTTGTGAACATAATTTAGTAGCTGTGTGTTAGGATCGAACTCGAGACTATGGGATTGCACACTTTACGTATGAGAATCGATGTTAAATAATTAATATATAAATAGTTATATTTAATTATTAAATCACAAATAAAGTAACTAATACATGAGGGACTTATTAGTACGAAATCCAAACCCGTGGGGTGTTGGATGAGACCAGTCGAACAAGAAAGGAATTGAGGGGTCCAAGTGTCGTTTTGTGAAACTTGAGGAGGTGATAGACTCTAACTTGGAAGACAAGTTTGAGGGCTATATAAACACCCATTGGCTTCACAAATACACGACAATAGACACAACCCTTACTTTGATATTTTATGAATCGTCATATCTACCTAATATAATATATTCATGCCATGCATGCAATACGATTAGCATGTCATGCCATGTGCATGCTTATGATTCATTCTTTACATTATTCTTGGAGTGTGGATCGACTGACAGAATATTAATAAGGGTTCAACCCTATTAATATCTAGATAGCTAAACCTTGTTTGTTTAGTGCTTTATTTGTGATTCAAGAACTAGCATTCACATCGAATCGCTAATAGTACGTGTGTACAAGAACGTGGTATTAACTCACTATAGTTAATATCTTGGATTGAATTACAAAACGGTAAAGGGTAATTCTTTAATCCAATTAAAAACCCTAATTAGGGTTCTTGGTGATTCAATTGGAATTAGATTTTTGTTTGGCTAGAATCTTAAGGTACGCATACTTTGTGTTTTGGTTAATTAATTATATGTTATATGTTCTTTACGCTTCCGCATGTGTACTTGATGTTTATTGTTTATATTTATGAGTTTGTCATGTTATATAATTCCAATAGAAAGTAAACTTCAACAAGAGAAACTTTTTTGGGGTTGGTGTTTCTAATATGGAAGCTGTAATTTTTGCTTCCATCCTTAATCTTCAACCATCCAACCTCCCGTTTACTTATCTTGGTCTTCCGATTGGCTCTAACATGAGTAAAGGTTGCAACTGGAAGCCCATCATTGATAAATTCCATAATAAACTCACTTCTTGGAAATCAAGAACCTTTTCTTATGGTGGAAGACTAACCCTCCTCAAGTCAGTCAATTATCTTCTTTTCTCGCTTTAAAGCTCCTTCTTGTGTCATCAATTATCTTGAAAAGCTTAGAAGAAATTTCTTTTGGGGAGGTTCATTGGAGTGTAATAAAATGGCGTGGATCGCTTGGGAAAATGTTTGCTTCTCTTCAAAGTACGGTGGTCTTGGTGTAGGTAGTATTCATGATTCCAATCTTGTTATGTTGAGTAAATAGTGGTGGCGTTTTCACTCGAAACAAAATACGCTTTGGAAATACATTATTATTTCTATCCATGGGATAAATGTTTGTCTCGACTTAGACTCTAATACCTCACGACTTTCCTATATCCCATGGAAATCCATAGCAAACCTCCACAGATCTTTTTCTAGAGCAAACATTAGTTTACATTCTGTTTTTAGAAGAAAAGTGGGGGACGACTCGACTTTTAAATTTTGGAATGAGCTATGGATTGGAGAACAATGCTTAAAAGACACATTTCCTAGGCTATATCTACTGGATACAAATAATAATTTCCCCATTAGCGAAAGATGTATCCAATCAAATGGAACTTACTCTCACTGTTGGTCGTGGCGTCGAGCTACTAATGCGTGGTTTTGCAACCTTACAACAGGTTTTACCTCTCGAGGGATCTCAAGAGGCTTACAACCCCACCAGGCAGTGTACCTGACCGATGTAGTATAGTGTAGTGGTAAGTACGGGGGATTAATCGTTCTCCACAGGGAATAGTATCGTTAGGATTGAAAAACTACTCTAATAGGTCTAAGGGTGAGAGAAGATTCTTTTTATGTTTTTATATTTTTATGAAAGCAAGTAAAATCTCGGGTTTGAAGGAGTGGGCGGAATTAGTTGCTAGTCAACTAACCCAAATAACTACGAATGCAATTAAAATAAAATAACAGAAAATGAAAATGTTGTGAAACTTATGTGGAGAGAAATGTGTTTACTTAGATTTCCTTACTCCCTAACTATCTTTTACCGGTTGATTAGTGTGTATTAATCGCGTGGATGACGGGTGTATTCCTTAATACCAATCGTGGGGTGGCGTACGTACTTCCCCAACTCTATAAGCTCCTACTTCACTCCTATGTCGAGCTGGCTAAGAAGCTCCTAACATGGGATCACTAGAATTCGCTCATGCATTAAATACAACCATAAAAACCTTAGTACGCATTGGTTCATGTTTCTTAAGACGTTCAAGCAAGTTACCGAATAGGAAGTTAGCCAGTTTTCTTAAGCCTAACATCGATGAACAATCATCCAATACAATTAATAACACACTAATAACCAATAATCAATAGCTAGGTTTCATTAGATCTAAGCAAACACAAGATAAATCTAGCCTAGCATGTTAATCAAAAGACAAGAACAAGATATAATCAAACAACACATAGACATATTGAATGATTAAACAATCACTTATCTTCAATTAAACATGGGAGATCCAAGGGTATGAAAACCCTTAAAAATGGCAGAAATTCGTCCTAGGGTTTCTCCTCCAAAGTTACACACAATAAGTTCCACACTAATGACAAAAAATTGCAAAACTATATATAGAGTTTAAGGGCTGACGGCGTCACGTTGTAGATCCTGACGCCGTCACCTCGCCGCTTTTAGGGTTCCCGGATGGCCTTCCTGACGTCGTCCCTCTTTAGACCTCCAAAATCCGCTCTGGCTTATCAAAGCTTGACGCCGTCAGAATATGGCTTGACGCCGTCCCTCTTTAAGTTAAACCGTGATGGCCTTGATCTCCTTAAAGGGTGACGCCGTCAGATTTTCCCTTGTGAAATTCTTTGGCTTATCATGAGTAATTTTCATATCCACCACTTTTGCCAAGCCGTGACGCCGTCTGGACCAATCCCTGACGCCGTCAAAGGTACTTTCCAGCATAATTTTGAGACTTTGTCGTTTTCTTCACTTTTATGCTCCAAAAACGTCCAAAATGCTTCCTTTTCCAGATTTCTTCTCCAAAGTACCTAAAATGACAAAAGGAACGATTTAGGGCAATATTTGATCAAATAAATACGATTTAGGGCTTAAATGACCCCCTAAAAGCGGTACACTTTTCGCTTCATCAAATACCCTTACACTTGAGATTTGCTTGTCCTCAAGCAAATGCGCTTTTATTCTAATCAAAATACAAGTTAGGGGTCATTTAACGCTAATATAAAAGTAATTACAACAAATAGTCATTCCACTTTAATCATAATAAGCACGGAGATTACATACTAGCACCTCACAAGTAGTGTTTAGATACTCACATCTCTCAGGTGTCATCAAAATAAATCTCATAAATGAAAACGGATAATATCTCTCACTACCTGTCATAGCAAATAGATTACCATAGGCTTGGGAAAGGATCGAAAACCTCCTCCACTAGGCGTAAGCACCTAAGATAAACTATCAAAGAGGGCTTTTAAACGGGTTATAACGTTAGGTGTAGGGATATGATAAACACGGTTTTGTTGGATAAGGGATATTTTACTGGTGGCGAGTTAAAGATCTTGATTAATTACATGTACAATATAGCGTTGCTAAGCCAAGACTAGACTCGACTTAAGCTATTGAAAGAAAATAACAAAAACATAAAATAAACATAAAATGAAACGGGATGGTAGTCCGTATGTTTTTTCAACTTTCCTTTTTTTTTTTTTTTTTTTCCCATACACTCTTGCCCTACCATCCAAAATAATACATCATAGGGGCGTTGCATTCCCCTTACACTTGAACTTTTACATAACTTTACAAATAACTATTCTAATGACTCGAATTAAGATAATCGAAACACTTGGAGTACTTTTAAAATATTTAGCACATATGGGGGTAATAAATGCTGTTCTTCCCCATTACTCCATTACACTAGTACTTTACCCATGAGTCCCAATCGTCCCAAAACAATATGTACAAGGATATGACTCGACTTAGAAACCATGTGATCAATTAGATAATTTACTTGGGTTTAAACAAATGTTGTCACAATAATGCACTAAAAATGAGTGCATACAAGGTAGGCTAAGGCGATTTGGGTGTACATTTAAATGGGGTGTAAACAAATTCTCCCTTTAAGTAAAATGCTTAAAGGTCGAAATGAAAAGATAGGCTCTGAGGGGTGTACTAGGGGTATCGTGTACTAAAAATGAGTACAACGCAAAGGGTGTGGGAGAATTACTTGACCAATGTAGCCAACGTAATTATAACAAAAACACAGGTGTAAAACAATGGGTTAATCCTAATGCCTCTTATCATGTAGTAAATCTAACTACACGAATGTAGTCTCACTTGTGGCCTCGGAATGGTCCTAACGCAAGTTCTAGAATCTAAGTGCTACCGGTACACACATCATAGCATAAATGCTTTTCCTACCAATTCTAGGGGCGAACCTCGCATATTTGGGGGTGGAAAATTTTTTAGTGGTACGATTTTGTGCTAGTCATATAACTTCCTATCCATGAGACGCTTATTAAGACCAAAGTTTCACTCCTAAATGTTGTAAAAAATTTTAAATTTGGCACTAAAATTGCCCTAACAAGTATTTATCTCAGTTTTATTACACATCTACCATCAAACAAACAAAAATCAAGTGCAATTGTATTCTCTAAAGTATCGTACTTTTACCCCCCCCCCCCCTTACACTTAAGATGAACATTGTCCCCAATGTTCAAATAACAAAATGTAAAAGTAAATAAGGTAAAAGAATGAAATCAAATACTCCCCTGATTCGTTCGGTGGATAAAGAAGTAACATGGTTAGATCTTCTTCCAAGGTAATGTTGAAGCTCCATGACTAATGCATCGCCATAAGCTTGATTCCACATACATTTCCTTGTCCAAAATAACCTGTTAAACCTGAGAAAACAAACACGAAAACCTGCATAACATCGGCGGGATAAATTCTATATATAAGGATATAATGCTTGTGGAATGATAATTTTGCAGATTCCTGGAGATTATAAGTTAGAGATTTAATAAAAACTTTTTATGAAAACAAAACTTTCAAAAAATTTCTGAAAATTAAAACCTGACGCCGTCAGGTTGTAAACCCTGACGCCGTCAGAAATGATCTGACAGAATTCTCATGTTAAGTTTCCGGAAAAATTTTGGAAAAACCTATACCTTACTTCCTGGAATTCCTGCAAAACATCATCATGACTCGATACAAGCATTTGACTCAAAAAAAATACTAATATGTATGTTAATTTAATATTATTATGATTCATGTTCATTTGTGTTCTAATAAACCGATTTAGATTTCCCTTACACTTAACTTTTGCAAAATACCTTTATATGTAGTTAAGATGAAGTTAAAAACAAGATAAAGCATTTTCACAAATTAGTTTTGAACATGAATCAATAATAATAAAAAAAAATTTAAACACACATACGGAAACAAATAAAATCAAACAAACAAATAAATAAACACACAAAGCAAATAAAGCTTGGGTTGCCCCCCAAGAAGCGCTTTTCTTTATTAACGAGTCTTGTAGCTAGACACAAAGTCACGGGTTCTACGTTTTTCCGTTTTGCTTCTCAATTGCCCCTCTGATCATCCTAACAACCTCTATATCAACTTTGTATTTAGGTCCTAGGTTCAAGCAATCTTTATAGTAAAGGCTTCTCTTATTCCAAACATAGTCCATGCCTTTCTCTTTATCCTCATCATTTATGTCCTCAATCGCACCAATGTTGTCCTTGTCAAATCGAGGCACAAAACGAAATTCATTTACCCGAGAAGGCATCCTATATGTGATCCTATCTATGTGATTAGAAAACTGAATCGTGCCTCTTAAACGATCATACTTTAAATTGGATGCTTCAATAAACGGCTTTCCTAACACCACGCGAGATAGGCGGCAGTCAACAACGCTTGCCAAATCTTCTAAGATCATGAAGTTGGTAATAAAGGTAAAATTCCCAACAAGGATATGCATATCCTTAATCCTTCCAACGAAGTTGCAAACTCCGCCTGGGCACTTGGGGTCCATCCTAGGCTCAAGTGGTGTGTTTATGATCTGGCTATAAAGGCCTGAGGACATCACGTTGATTGGGGATTCACAGTCAATGTAAGCATGCTCAACGTATTGGTACCCAATCATACATGGTATCTTCACATTCTCAGGATCACCCCTCTTAATCTTTGGGTCAATTCTAAAAAAAGGTGGTCGAGGGTTATCAACTAGGTTGTTATAGTAAGCAATCTCCTCCTTAGTGGGGTATTCATTAAAATAATCATCCAACCTAGGATCTACCTTCACTTCATCAATTTTCTCAATCAACTCCTCAACCGTAAGATTATTACGTTCTAAGTAATTATCTGAGTATATGGCGGTCTCTAACTTGTTCAAGGCATAATCAAGCTCTATATCAATCATTCTACTGAGCTCTCTGAGCTCACTAATCTCATTCTCAAGTTGGCTACGCAACAAAGCTACTTCGCCAGGTGTAAGGGGTGGATTCGCGTTTTCCATAATGGCAAACTGAATAGTCAATGAAAACCTTATACGAACAAAAGCATGAAGAAAATAGATAGACTAAAGAAAATCTAGAAAAATAAAATAAAAATCTCACTAGAAAGGAATCTAGTGAGTAGACCTAATAAAATAAAAATTCAACCTAAACAATAACTATTCCCCGGCAACGGCGCCAAAAACGTGATGCGTGGTTTTGCGACCTTACAACAGGTTTTACCTCTCGAGGGATCTCAAGAGGCTTACAACCCCACCAGGCAGTGTACGTGACCGATGTAGTATAGTGTAGTGGTAAGTACGGGGGATTGATCGTTCTCCACAGGGAATAGTGTCGTTAGGATTGAAAAACTACTCTAATAGGTCTAAGGGTGAGAGAAGATTCTTTTTATGTTTTTATATTTTTATGAAAGCAAGTAAAATCTCGGGTTTGAAGGAGTGGGCGGAATTAGTTGCTAGTCAACTAACCCAAATAACTACGAATGCAATTAAAATAAAATAACAGAAAATGAAAATGTTGTGAAACTTATGTGGAGAGAAATGTGTTTACTTAGATTTCCTTACTCCCTAACTATCTTTTACCGGTTGATTAGTGTGTATTAATCGCGTGGATGACGGGTGTATTCCTTAATACCAATCGTGGGGTGGCGTACGTACTTCCCCAACTCTATAAGCTCCTACTTCACTCCTATGTCGAGCCGGCTAAGAAGCTCCTAACATGGGATCACTAGAATTCGCTCATGCATTAAATACAACCATAAAAACCTTAGTACGCATTGGTTCATGTTTCTTAAGACGTTCAAGCAAGTTACCGAATAGGAAGTTAGCCAATTTTCTTAAGCCTAACATCGATGAACAATCATCCAATACAATTAATAACACACTAATAACCAATAATCAATAGCTAGGTTTCATTAGATCTAAGCAAACACAAGATAAATCTAGCCTAGCATGTTAATCAAAAGACAAGAACAAGATATAATCAAACAACACATAGACATATTGAATGATTAAACAATCACTTATCTTCAATTAAACATGGGAGATCCAAGGGTATGAAAACCCTTAAAAATGGCAGAAATTCGTCCTAGGGTTTCTCCTCCAAAGTTACACACAATAAGTTCCACACTAATGACAAAAAATTGAAAAACTATATATAGAGTTTATGGGCTGACGGCGTCACGTTGTAGATCCTGACGCCGTCACCTCGCCGCTTTTAGGGTTCCCGGATGGCCTTCCTGACGTCGTCCCTCTTTAGACCTCCAAAATCCGCTCTGGCTTATCAAAGCTTGACGCCGTCAGAATATGGCTTGACGCCGTCCCTCTTTAAGTTAAACCGTGATGGCCTTGATCTCCTTAAAGGGTGACGCCGTCAGATTTTCCCTTGTGAAATTCTCTGGCTTATCATGAGTAATTTTCATATCCACCACTTTTGCCAAGTCGTGACGCCGTCTGGACCAATCCCTGACGCCGTCAAAGGTACTTTCCAGCATAATTTTGAGACTTTGTCGTTTTCTTCACTTTTATGCTCCAAAAACGTCCAAAATGCTTCCTTTTCCAGATTTCTTCTCGAAAGTACCTAAAATGACAAAAGGAACGATTTAGGGCAATATTTGATCAAATAAATACGATTTAGGGCTTAAATAACCCCCTAAAAGCGGTACACTTTTCGCTTCATCAGCTACCACACATGGTCTAGAGGAATCATAATTTAATGCTTTTTTAGAGACTTTGCAACAATTTTCTCCATCCAACTTTCAAGACAAATGGGTTTGTATTCTTGACAAGTCTATAACATATAAAGCGAGCTCTATGAGAAAATTGATTGAAGAAAAGAGCGTGGATATGGCTACTGCTCAAACTCGTTGGAACAAGAATCTACCAATCAAACTCAATGTCTTTACATGACGTTTGACAAGAGATAGGTTTGGCATTGACGTATACTCAACTAGATGCCCGGTATACGATGAGGCAATTGAAACATCTCAACACTTGTTTGTGTAATGAACCATCGTCTCCTCTTTGTGGTCCATGGTAGAAACTTAGTGGGGGTTCGCGGACTTCCCTAAAGTTCTTGGAGACTTGATCCAATGGGGTGACTCTGTTACTTACAATAAGCCCATCAAACCTTGTTTTGACACGGTGATTCAAGCTACATTATGGACCATATGGAATTACAGGAATAAGCTTTGCTTCGACCTAATGCCAACCCGTAAGGATATTTTATAAGATGAGATCAAAATCCTATCTCATTAGAAAACTCAATCCAACATGGATAAATTGGATCAATGATCCAAAAATGGCTTGTACCACTTAATCGTAACTTGTTTTGTAAACCATCTTTTCTAGCATCTTATTAGAAAGATTTTTTTAATACAATCCATTCATTCATATATGTGATAACAATACACATGTGATAACAATACATGTGTAACTTCTATAATCACATGTGATATAATGGACTTGTTTTGTAAACCATCTTTTCTAGCATCTTATTGGATCAAAGAGAGTTTTCTGTACCACTTCATGTGTGAAACTTCTATAATCACATGTGATAAAAATACATTTAGTAAAAATCAAATGTGATTGAGATCACGTATGGTTATAATGTGATTTTATGTGTTTAATCCAAATTTGATGAATTAATTGAACTTCTACAATTCGAAATAGAAAGTGTTATGTATGGTTGGAAAGGTATGAGAAAAAAAGGTGAAACTATTAAAATAATATAGACAAGGTTATGTTCATTTTATTACATGTTTAAAACTTTAGATATTTGAATATTCAAATTAGTGTTTAATCATATATGATTTTTCATGCAAGTTTCAACAACGAAAAAAAAGAAAAAAATTGAATAAATGTGAAAAAAACGAAAAGAAAAGTTTGTCGGAAATATATCAAAGTGTCCGTCTATAAAAAGATAATTAAATGCTCTTCGCGATAGTGTAAGTTTTTTCTTTAACAATTAGCGATTTAAAAGATATTAATTTTTGAAAAAAAATGTAAAAATGGGTTTGTTATCTAATTTAAAATATGAGTGGTCAGGATAGATCCCTTGGTATAAAAATAATTTTTGGTATGTAAATAAACTTAAATCATTCTATTTTATAGATTTAAATGTAGAATTTTTGACTTTTATAATTATAACTATGTACTTCCTCCGTCCCTAAATAAATGTCCACTTTAACTTTTTGTGGTCTTTCTTATTCAACTTTGACATTAAATATTTTCATTTATGTTATTTAATACTTAATGCAAAATATATGAATGGATTGGATTTTAAATGTGTTTTTATTAATATAATTTTCATTAAGTATTATGTAAGCATTAAAGTAGAAGTGATGGTCAATCACTCAATAGGAACTTTGTAATGTGTCGTAGACGTTATAATAGTTTAAGTTAAATGGGCTATGGACTTGGTTAATCTAATATTCCATAAGTTAAGTGTAAGTCTTTTTTAAGTCCATGTAAACCAAGTCCATTACCAAACCCATCTTAAAGCCCATGAGGCATATGAGTCTATGTATAAAAGGCACATACCTAGTCATTTGTATGTGTGCTTTAATATGTATTGTGTGTGTTTTTCTTTAATAAAAGTTCTCTTTGATATCACTCTCTCTCTCTCTCTAGTTCTTAACGCCATACATATCTTTCTAGTCACCATCTTTGCTTAATATTGTGTGATAAGTTACTAGATCTAAGGTCCAACAAGTGGTATCAATCGGCTAACAACGATTTATGAGTGATTTTGAGTTAGTTTTGTCACGATTTCTAAACTTTCTACTCGTATTTTTTCATAAAAGTCTTTACTTTTCTTATTTTTTTTGTGGTTTTAGCACTTTTTTTTTATTACAAACTAGTGTTATAAACCTTTTGTCACAAAAAAGTTTCAAGCTTTGTGGTTAAAATTTGAGTTTTAAATTCGTACCTTTTAAGTTCTTGAAAATTTCGAATAATCTTATTTGGTCTTAAAAGTGTTGAAATTTGCAACTTTCTTTAAGTTCTAGTGTTTTTAAGCTTAGTTGTACAAGAAAATCTTGGTTAGAAATATTTCTTGGTCGATTTTTAGTGTTTTGAAAAATCTAGGAAAATTTTGAATAGCTAAACCCTAAAATTTCGAATAGTGTGGTCTGACAAAATTTCAAATACCTTAAACCCTAAAGTTTCTAATAGTCAAAACCCTAAAATTTCGAATAAGCATACACGGCAGTTTCTTCAGGATTCGTGGATTACTCAGTGTTATTCTTTCTTGTATAAGCTAGAAAAACACTTCGACTTTTGGAAAAACTTCTAATTTGTACTAATTAGAAAGTTGAAATTTTCGAATAGGCCTGAAAATTTTGAATAGTCTGAAACTTTCGAATAAGGCAAAAAATTTCAAATAAGGCAGACAATTTTGAATAAGGCAGAAAATTTCGAATAGGTCAAAAAAATCGAATAGGGAAAGTTTCGAATAAGCAAAGCTTCGAATAGTGCGATTTTGTTGACTTTTTACATCTGAAAGTTACTTTTTTCGACAAAACTTCAAACGGCTATAACTTTTGAACCGTAACTCCGTTTTCGACGTACTACCTATCAAAACGACCGTGAGACCGAGGAGAACGATACGTTGAATAAACCCAACCTTCGAGGCTAAAAAATGCTTAGAAATGAAGTTATCAACGTTTTTAAGTTTTAAGACCAAATTTTCACTACAACAAAGGAACTTTACTTTCACCAAACTCAACTCCTACTTCATTGAACCGATCCAAGATCAACTTCATCACACATAACTTCATCAGTGGCAACTCAGCAAGATATTCACGCAGCAGGTGCGGAAAACCGACCTTACATGCTGTCAAAGGGTGGATACTCAAGTGGGCTAGTCGTATGATGCGCTATCTTAAGAGCAAACCAAATGGAAAACTTCTTATCAATTCCATTTTGGAAGGACCCTTTAAACCACGACAAGCCCTAGACCCTAGAGAACCTAATGGAACCCCCATACTACAGAGATCAGACAGAGGCTGAGTACACTGAGGAAGACAGACAACAAATTGCAGCTGATGATCAGGCATTTCATCTCGTCGTTCTTGGACTACCTGAAATGACTTACGCAACTGTGGATAGTGAAGGAAGTGCTCATGCAGTCTGGGAAATAGTCAAAAGGTTATGTACGGGACAGACATCGGGAAATAGGAAATGGAAACACAATTGCTCAAGGAACTACACAAGTTTACTTCCATTGCTGGTGAATCAATATAGTCGTACTACCACAGGTTCTGTAAGATCATGAATGACTTATCCAGACACAACCTTACACAAAAGAACATAGCTAACAACACCAAGTTTCTGAATGAGCTACAACCATAATGGGGAAGATACGTCACCATTGTTTATCAGACTAAGAACTTGCATGAAGTTTCTATGATCAGTTGTACGACTTCTTGAAGCAGAACCAGGCTGAGGCAAATGAAGTTAGGGTAGAATTACTTGCTAAAAAGCATGATCCTCTCACATTCATTGCTAACACACCAACACCTTTACCATTGAACACACCACATCAACAATCATCATCTTCCACTTACAACTACATGCAACCACAATACATTCCACAACAAACTACTGTCATCCCACAACAACAACTCTACCCACAACAACAACATGTTATTCCACAACAACAATATCTACAATTCCAAGAACCAGAGTTCACTGACAATGATGAATCTACTGCTGCTTTGACACAAGCATTTGCGTATTTGACAACGGCATTCCAAGGACGTTATTCTACACCAACCAACAACAACCAAAGGATTTCATCGAACACTCGCAACAAGCAGATTGCACAGCCGAGTTTCAATATGGGTCAAGGAGGACAAATGGTTGGAGTTATTGGGAATCAGTAGGGATATTCTACTGGATTTCACATGGGTAATCAGAATATGCAGAATGTAGGACAGTATGCAGGGAATCAGTTGGGTCAGTATGCAGGGAATCAGATGGGTCAGTTTGTTGGAAATCAGAGGGGTCAGAATGTTGGGAATCAGGCAGTAGGTAATCAGATTGGGAATGTTGCAGCTCCAGTTGTCGGGAATTATGGAAATGTGAATCAGGGTAATCCGATAAAGTGTTTCAATTGCCAGGGTGTAGGTCATATGGCAAGGAACTGTCCTACTAAGCCGAAAAAGAAAGATCCAGCTTATCTGCATAAAGCATTGTTGTTGGCACAGAAGGAAGAAGCAGGGTTTCAGTTGAATGCTGAGTAAAATGATTTTATGGCTTTCATGGATGACATGGAAGACAGAGATGACATTAATGTGAACTGCATCTTCATGGCAAATCTTCAGGAGGCTAAGTACGACATAGATTCTGACTCACCTCCTATTTATGACACCTGTGCACTCTCTGAGGTACCAATCTTCAATGCATGCCACAATAATGATATATCTGATATGTCTCCTCATGAGCAACAACATTCTGAGACTCTAGTACCCACTTATGATACATACCTGGATACACCGAGTAGTAGCAATATTAATTCGGCAACTCCAGATATGAATCATAGTGGAGGCTCAGTTTCACAGCATGCTGAGAATGATGAGGAAACACGTGCTCTATTTAAATCATTATCGAATAATTGTAGCATTGAAATTGAGAAAGTGAAAAAGGTCAATCGCGATGTTAAGGCCGTGAATGAGAAATTGACCGCTGAGCTTGAGAGATAAAAGGAAAATGAAAAAAAAGTTTTCAAATTGATACAAAACGCGATTCAGAATTTGAAATTGGTTATAAGAAGTTACTTGTTAAAGATAGGCAATTGCAAACCAAATTTGATGATCTTCAAATTAGTTCAACAAAAACCATCAACTTCTTAAAACAAGAAATTTCTGATTTAACAAACCAACTTTCAAAACAAAAAATAGCTTATACCAATCTTGAAAAAGAATGGGATGAGTTGAAAAAGGACTTTACAAAGAAAGTAGATAAACTTTTGGGTGAAATCGTAGAGTCAGAACATATGATCGAAAAACTAGAAAACTTACAGGTTAAAACGGGTCATTCTAGTCAAACAATTCATATGATTACTAGTCAAACTAATCCGATTTACCATACAAAACAAAAAATGGCTCTAGGTAACAACACTCCTTGCAATCTCAAGAAAGCTCAGGAAGAACAGAATGTTTTGTACAATGAAAATGTTATATATACCAAACATGATCCTCCTATTGTTCGTGATTATGTGGAATCGATAAAACTTGCTGAAGAGAGTAGATCCAAAATGAAACAAAAAAAGCCATAAATATAACCAATAGATTACAACAAACTGAACCAAATTTCTGGAATTACTTTTGTTCCACAAAAACAAACACCTGAGTTTTCCAAAAACCGAGGCTTCTCAAAACTAGTTTCTAAACCATTGGTTGCTTCCAAATCTCTTTCAACAATGGAACAGATGTCCTCAAACAACACTTTTAACACAAGTGCTTCCAGAGGATTTCTTGATGATATTAAAACCAGAATTCGGCAACTTCAAACGACTTTAGAATCTAAAATGAGACTAATTGAAAATAATTGGAATTCAACGGTCCATCTTCAGCTAAAAAAGATTCTTGAAAGTGAATTCGCTCCTCAAATTAATAACATTAATGCTCGAGTAATTCTTTTTGAGAAAGCATTTTTAACCGAAACAATTGACTTTGTCAAGGACCACAAATCCCTGATAAAAAAGGCTAATGAATCTATTGAGCAAATCAATGTTTTGGAAAATTTAAATGATTCTCTCTTAGAAGCAGTTCTGCCTACCGATATTATGTCTTTAATTGTGCAAACATATTCTGTTGAAGATGATGAAAGACTTCGCGCTAAGACATCCACAATTGTTTCAAAATATGAAAATGCTCTTGTAAAACATGAAAAAGAAAATGTGTCATATTTTAAGCAACTTGATCGAAAAACCGAGGAATGCAAGTATGACAAACTATCGTATGAGCGTGCCTTCAAGAACATGAAAGAGCAAAACGATATTTTGAGGGCTCAGCTGGAAAGTCAAAAAGGGAAGGGTGTGGACACTAAGTTTGCAAAACCATCAACTTCGGACGATCCAAATACTTCAAAACCGGTTGTTAAACCAAAAATGTCGATTTCTCAATCTGTTCCAAAAGTCGATGTGAAAAATGATTTGACAAAACCAGTCACTCCAACACCCTTGCCCAAGCAAAATGAAAAAGAAAAGATTGTTGATAAAGGAAAAGCAGTTGTCGAAACACCAAAAGTGATAGCACCTGGCCTTTATAGGACTAATCCCACTATTGTGTCTGCCTCCACATCTAAAACATATGGGAAAATGAAAAGAGCGTAAAAGATAATCCAAAAGAGTCTAGGAATGCTAAAACAACTTCTAAGGACAACAATATAAATCCTAATGCGTGTGCCTTACCTTCTACAGGATTAGAAAGCACCTCTAGGAGCAGCAGACTACAGCCTAGGAGCAATACAAGGAACAATAGAGTCTCGCCTGTCTCTAAGAGTAGATGCCAAAATAAATTTGAAGAAGTAGAAGAACACCCTAGGAATTTATCGCTTTGTAATAAGAGACATATTTCATCTAAATGTAATGTCAAAAGTAATGTTTCTAATGCATGTAATGACCCTGTTTGTTTAATGTGCAAGAAATGTTTATCTAATGATGTTTGTGATGATTATGTTTCTAAAAATGTGAATGTTATGCCTGAACAGAAGAACGTTCCAAAAGGAACTAGTGCTAGATCTAGATCTATAGGATGACTAATTGCACGATTTAGGTCAACCACTAGTAGTCAAATACCTAGGAACTATCTTAAGTATTGTGTATGGAAACCAACTGGTAGAGAATTCATACTCCAGAATGGCAAATTGAAATCTGTTAAAATTGAACAAGTAATAACCTTCTATAAGTGTGATCCGAATTTTACCCCTAACCCCATGGAACCAAATTCAAAAGGGTTTCCAAATACAAACTCTTCTGTTCTTCGTAGGTTATCGAAATATGTCTTTGGATCGTCGACTCGGGTTGCTCCAAGCACAAGACCGGGAATCTAAAGCTGCTGATCAATTTCGTCTGGAAATTCATAGGAACTGTACGCTTTGGAAATGATCATGTCACAGCTATTCTAGGTTATGGAGATCTTCAGTTTGGGAATTACTTGATCACTCGAGTTTACTACGTCGAAGGGTTGGGACACAACTTGTTTGCAGTTGGGCAGTTTTGTGATGCAGATTTAGAGGTTGCATTTAGGAGAAACACGTGCTTTGTTAGAAATTTGGTTGGCGATGATCTCTTAACTGGGAATCGTGGCACCAACCTATATGCTATCGACATCAACCAATTGGCCTCTTCATCACCAATTTGGCTAATGACAAGAGCATGTGGAACAAAGTCCTGGCTGTGGCATAGAAGATTATCCCATATCAATTTCGACACCATTAACAAATTAGCCAAAGACAACATCGTCAACATACTTCCTAAGTTCAAATACACCAAGGATCACTTATGTCCAGCATGCGAATAAGGAAAAAGCAAAAGGGCATCATATAAACCTAAAACCGTACCCAGTTCGAAAGCAAAGTTACATATGTTGCACATGGACTTATGTGGCCCAATGAGAGTTGAAAGCATAAATGGAAAGAAGTATATTCTTGTTATCGTCGATGACTATTCAAGATATACATGGGTAAAGTTTCTGAGATCAAAAGATGAAGCACTAGGCATCATCATCACCTTTCTGAAGCGTATTCAAGTCCTACTTCAAGCTCCAGTAAGGATTGTAAGAACAGACAATGGCACAGAATTCACAAATCAGGAGTTAAGATCTTATTTTGAAGATGCTGGAATCACACATCAGAAATCCGTTGTTAGAACTCCATAGCAGAATGGGGTAGTTGAAAGAAGAAATAGAACTCTTGTGGAAGCTGCTCGCACAATGCTGATTTATTCTAGTGCACCATTATTCTTATGGGCTGATGCTGTTGCCACTGCTTGTTTCATTCAGAACCGTTCCTTAATCCACCCAAGATTCAATAAAACCCCATATGAACCAGTGAACAAAAGAAAACCCAATATCTCTTACCTTCACGTGTTTGGCGCTTTGTGCTATCCAACGAACGACAAAGAAGATCTAGAGAAGCTGAAAGCTAAGGGTGATATTGGTATCTTCATTGGATACTCAGAAAACTCGAGGGCATTCAGGGTGTATAATAGAAGGACAAAAAGGATAATGGAGACAATGAATGTAAATTTTGATGAAATTTCACAGATGGCTTCTGAGAGACTCGCTCTAGAACCCGCGCTTAATCTGATGGCTTTTAATCAAAACAGATTAGGACCCGCACCAAACCCGCAGACTTCTGGACACATTAGTTGAGGACTTGTACCTCAAGGAGCTCAATCAACAACAACTGACAAACCTTCAGAACAAGAACTGGAAAATTTCTTCGAGTTAATGTTTGATGAATACTATGGTGGAACTTCGACAAATACATCACAACAACATCCCGCTGCACCTGCTCAAAACCATCAACCAAAACCACCACCACAAGATGCATCTACTACAATCGAAGCTGACGCACCAACTCCCTCAACATCATCTACATCTATTCCAGTAACTCCAGTATTTGAAATTGTTCTACCAAGAGTTGATGAGCATGTTAGTGCAAATATTACGATATTTAAACTAAACGGTTTCTTCGGTTTTAATAATGACAAACATGTTACTTGTAATACATAACGTAAAATGTGCAAGTTACTTGTAAACACAAATCATCAATGTATAATAACATCGACACCTCCCGACGTCTCAAGTATGCTTCAACGAAGTCGTAGATTTCCATCCCGACGTAAATCACTCAATATGGACAAACAAATCTACTACTTGACAAATGATCAAAGGATTATATTTTTCTAAACTTCACATTTTTAATGTGACAAAACATTTTTTCAAAAATATATTTTACAAATTATTTTTGAATTAAAAAGAAATGTTTTATTTTGAAAAATAAGTTTAAAAATCCCAACAGTCAATTTTCCCCCCAAAACAGCTCCAAACATTCCCAAATAAACCTTCCCCACTAAAAACAAATGGAGGAGCGTCCACGGTACCACTAAAGTACCGACGGCTCCACTAAATTTAGTGGAGCCGTGCCTCTGTAACGGCTAGTTTTCCCCTTGCCTATAAATAGTGGACCATTTTACACTTTCAACTTGATTTTTTTAGTCAATTTTCTCTGGTCTAATCCCTCCTCACTTAGAATACTTTCTTTGATCATTTAGAGAGTCTTAGTTTGTTTAAGAGTGATCCTTTCATCCCACCAAGAGATCCTCTTCATTCCTCTTCAAGTGCAAGAGAAGAACACAAGGTATCCAAGTAGATACAAAGTGTTGTCATTCCTCTTCAAGTGCAAGAGAAGAACACAAGGTGTCCAAGTAGATACAAAGTGTTATAGTTGTAGGTAGAAGCACTTGTAACATTTATTACACTCTTGATTGTATCATAGCATACATCAAGATCATTTTTCTTTTGAGAGTTTGTGAGGGAAGATCATTGTGATCTTATAGAGATATTGAATATCTCTAGTAGCCATTGGGCTAGTGTGTCTATCAAGTTGATCAAAGGTAGATAGGGTAGATTGAGTCAAGTGAGGGTTGATCATTGTGATCTTGTCGAGATCTTGGAGATCTCTTGAAGCCATTGGGCTTGTGTGATTGATCAAGTGGATCAACGGTAGATCGGGTAGATCGAGTCAAGTGGGAATAGATCATTGTGATCTTGTCGAGATCTTGGAGATCTCTTGAAGCCATTGGGCTTGTGTATTGATCAAGTGGATCAAGGGTAGATCGGGTAGATCGTGGTAGATTGGTGCTAGCTAAGATTAGCACTCGGCATCTAGCTTAGTGTCAAAAATAGGATAAGCGACGTGTGTGGTTTTCTCCGCCTGAAGGGAGCTTGTTGATTAGTGAAGTAACTCTCGAGTTGGGTACTCGGGGAGTGGAGTAGGGCGAAGAGGAGCTTCGTGACCGAACCACTATAAATCAACGTGTCCGGTTTGCGCCTTCTTACTTATTTCTTTACTTTCATTTCATTCTTTATCGCTTTATATTTATATTTGAATGACGTTTATGTTTGTTTGGCTAGTTGCTTATGTTATGTTGATTAAGTATGTGTCATGGTTTGATTGTGCTTGTGTTGTAGTTTACTACATTCATCTCTAGATGTTATATGACCATAGTTGACACTTTTCATATTACGTCACACTTGATCGGGTGTTTGATACAAAAAGTTTTTAAGTTTTAAATGGAAACGTATTCACCCCCCCCCCCCCTTTACGGTTTCCACAATTGGTACCAGAGCCACGTTGCTCAAATTTTTAAAACAAATGGTTTTCAAAATTGAGTACGATCCATGTATCAAATTACCTATGAAGGTGATAAAATTTGAAAAGTATTTAGTTGCTTAATACTTACAAGTTTTGTTGTTAAGTATACTTTGTCATACTAGCTTGAAGGTTTTCTTAAACCAATAAAAGAATAGAGTTTTAAGTGTCTGGTCATGTTTTTCGTCGATTCACCGCACTAAAACTGTAAACTGAATCAGAAAACAGAACACGCTACCACTAAATATAGGACGGTACCGTTATATTTAACGGTACCATGGGGTATTTAATGGTACCTTGCCTCTGTCTGTCAGTTTTCAGTATTGGGTCATTTTCAGATATTCTTATAAAATCAACCATAAGTCCGTAGGAGTCGTGTCACCCATCATTTTAAACAAAGTTGAGTCTACTTTCATTTGAAAAATACTTTTATGAATTAGTTCTAAATGAAAGTATGTTAAAGTCCTTGATTTTCAACTAAAAGTCTTTTTGGTTATGCCGTTTGCATAAAATTTTGGTTAAACTGAAAGAGGGCGTTTCAACTTTTGAACCTTGACGTGTTCACAAAGTGATTTGGTAAAAATCTTTGAAATGGGGAGGAAACCAATTCATTTTCAAATAAAATCAAGCTAAGTATACATTGTTCTACTTAATACACAAAATGACAATAAGTATTTTTGTGTGTTAACCTAAATGGCTATTTGTTTTTATTTGTGTCTTAGTATTGTTAGTTAATATTTTTGAATGATTATTGTTATCTTTAGTTAAGCTAATTTTATCTATAAGCATAAGTGTCTTTCATGCTTTGTTGCTATTTGTTTATTATAGTTTCCCGGTTTATGCGTTTATAAGGCTCATGTTAAATTACTTGCACTATATTAAGTAATTAATTTGCATTGCATATAGGCATAGACCATTTTTCTTGCATTTGTTGCAAGTTTTTAAAATGGTTTAGTAACCTTCTTAGGAATAGAAACTAAGTTGGTAGATCATGTGTGTCAAAAGATACTGTCTTACACAATTATTTTTCCAAAGGTTTAAGTGTAAAAAGTATATCACCCCAAAATACTTAACACTTTCATAAAATCCGTAACATGATCTCTAAAACATTACATCATTTTGTCTTGCTTGACCATGGGTTGTCTAAACAAGATAAAAGATCATATTAATACATTAGTATTTAAGTAAAAGAAAATGTATTAAACTTGCATTGATCTAACACACATACAAAATGCTTTAAACATTTAGTATTTTACGTATGTTGTATAAAAATAGTTAAGATAATTATTTTTATACTAATGAGGTGTCGAAAAACTAAGAATATTATACTTAATAATATAAATAGTTTTTTCTCAAATAAAAATAAATGACAATATCAAAGTAGTAACTTAATATGTCATTAACCTCACACATACAACTAGTATTAGAATAAATGGAACACATTCCTTAAATTTTTATTTTCTTTTTAAAAGGAGTGATTGTGAGGGTTAAGAAAGATTTCGAGTACACATCAATTCATTATTCAAATTATGATTGATATCATTATCGAATCTAATTGACAAGTTTTCGAGTGTGGACATGAAATTGGAGTCATTATTTGTCTAGCTTCAAGATAACATCAAAATATGATGAAATATACTATCTTGAATCTACATACTCAATCACACTCGATTGTTATAAAAATAATGACGTCCTCTCAAGACGAAAATAATATGCATCGGATCATAACTCACACTTGTGTTGAAGATGCCATATTGAGTCTTCTTGTCCAATGGTTGTGTTTAAAACATTAAACTAATATGTTTAAAAGATGCATAAAATACACAACTAAGTAGGATTGACAACTTGGATGTTTCATCCGAAATATACAAGTAATTTACATTGCAATGCAATTAGTAAATGTGTCATTTTCGAAAAAAAAAACCAAACACGAGCAAACAAACAACATATGTAAACTTTGCTCATGAACGACTCAACACTCAAAGTCACATGTCTAGTAAAAATGTCACACATAATATGTTATTAACTATTATGTAAGTCATCAATCTTTGAGAATATCACATATATTTCTCTTATCAAAAGATTGACAAAGGATAACTTATATCCCATGCATCTTATTTTCTTTGTAACATGAATGGTTATGTTACAAGAGAATACATTGCATCCTGTTAACAAATATAGGATATTAGAGTTGAATAATAACCTAATATAACATGTGTAATTGCATAAACAAGTAAAATTGGTCATACACTAAAATACTTATTTCACTAAGCATTCGTAAGAGTGATAAGTTTCCTCTTAGAAAAGCATATTTTTTGAAATATACAATATGTCTCATTTCAAATATAATAATCACAAGATCTATTGAGGTAAACAACCTTTAATAGATTCTTTTCTCAAGATATGCAAAGGAGCATTCTTGAAACACACACAATGTAGTAGATTCTACATTGTATCACATTAGAGTATCTCTTGGTTCTAGGAAACCAAATCATGTTAAAATAACATGTAACAACTCAACAAACAAAGATGTTGTCCAAGAGATCATAAAATGCACCATCTCCATCAAATAACCTCTAAATCTCAAACACGAAATTAAAACATTTCACTTGCCTTTGTTAGGAGTTGTGTAAGACATGTCACCCTTTTAACTGAATTTCAAAGTATTGTTAGTTGAGTCATATTAGGCCATATATTAGCGAAATAAGCTAATATCATCTTTGCTATACTTCGATAGGCAAATATAGGAATTTGAATTTTTCTAACATGAGAATGACTACTGGAGAACCTATCGCACTAGAAATTCAATTTGACCTAATGGTTGAATTGCTTCCAAGAGAGAAGTTGGGTTCGTGGTATAACCCGTAAAAATGGTCGTGTTTAGCCTGAATTGAGCACCACTAGTGATAGTCTCATACTCATTCTCTAACTTGAAAATTCTGCATTCCTACATTTGACTAGAGATAGTTTACATCAGTGAACATTATCTCCCATTAGGATTTCATTTTGAACAAGCAGTAATTAGGATCTTCCTTAGCAAACCTTTATTGCTTGCATCCCACATATGTGTTTCAAAATGATAACATGTTGTCATAAGATATGATTAAATGTCTTCATGATCTTAAATGCTAAATGATTATCATGTTTTGCATGATGTTTGCATTTATTCCTTATGTGCATTTTACATGATTTGCTTGTAAATTTTGCACCCACACTATCTCCTCTTAACACATTAGGAATTAGGTATGCCTATCACTATGAACCCTTAGAAGTCATAGAGTCATACACTAGTGTCAAAACCTATAAGTTAGAGTAGTCGCGAAGTTGTCCTGATTCCCTAGTCATCACTTCGCCTTCTTCCAAGTAATACACCCTTTTGTCATGGGAAGGTTAGATACAAACCTAGTAGAACTCGGAGTAGGGTTGAAAACTTAAATATTTCATCCGAAATATTCAAGTAAGTTTAACTTGCGATCGCAATTGTTAAATGTCATATCCGAAACATCATATTCAAGCCTTTTAACAACATATGTTAAAATGCTCATCCCAAAGCTAAAAGCTAACATCAACCCTCGGGTGAAAAAGGACTCACGAGTTACTATATAAGTAATTAGTAGTTCCTTTCATCCTCGTGTGAATATACACGTCTTAAGATCCCAACCCTGCTGTAAATCAGCACCATAGGCCTAGCTTTACATATTTCAAAACCCCGTGAAACACTCACGTGTGAAGCACATCGAAATCCGTAAATCAACCAAACCTCTCAAACGAGAATCCTCTAACCATCTTCGTCTAGGTCTAGGAATGATGGAACATACTCCATAAATCTTATGATTATTTAAATATTTCACTGGAAATATTAAAGTCATCCCTCGTACCCCTCTTATGACTACTTGAATATTTCATTGGAAATATTGTAGTCATCTCGTGCGTCTCGTCTCATGACTCTTTAAATATTTCACTAAAAATATTGAGTCATTATTTAAATCCCTCTCATGACTATCTAAATATTTCACTGGAAATATTAAGTCATCCCTCTAGTTCCTCGCATGATCACTTAAATTTTTCATTGGAAATATTGAGATCATCTCTTCTATTTTGTCTCATGACTTTTAGATATTTCACTGGAAATATCAAGTCATTCCCTCTATCTCGTCCCATGACTTTTAGATATTTCACTGGAAATGTCAAGTCATATCTTGCGTCTCGTCTAATAACTTTTTAAATATTTCACTGGAAATATTAAGTCATCCTTCACATCGCTCTAATGACTACCTATGTATTTCCTCGGAAATATAAAAGTCATCTCTTCTCGTCCATTACCGTTCAAAGAATTTATTAGGTATAAATTCTCTCCTCGTGTCGAAAAATCTCACTAAATCAGCGAGATTTATTCGTAAAATCCTCTTGAACTCTAATGACGACTTAAATATTTCATCCGAAATATTTAAAGTATATTTAATTTGCGAAATGCAATTAAATGTCATTTTTCGCTCTCGATTAACGTTCATCGAATCCCGTTGGATTCATTCATAAAAGAATTTATTCGGTATAAATTCCTTTAATCTAAGGTCCAGAAAAATCACAACATATGTGTAATTTCTTTGTCAAAAATCTAATTCTGGGTCAAAACTGACCTCAGCAGATCATGGCACCCTTAAATAGGGGACGGTACCGCTAAATTTAACGGTACCGTAGGACCGTTGTCTGCTGAGACAGTTTATTTCATCTTCAATTCTCACCAACACTATCAAAACCCACTCGATGTAGTCTTGAACCAGAACCGTCTCCTATCATAATAGATTCTTTCTATCTTTTGATTCCTTAGATTTTTCCCCTTTCACTTACGCATCGTACTGAACACACCATATGTATGGTTACTTCCGTATCCATTATCTTCCCAACTTATCAACACCTTTCAACCTTAGTTCTACACTACCAATGCTTCTGTATCCCACTCACCTTCCAGCGAAGAACCGCTAGGATAAGTTGAGATAACCCCACTAGAACCTTATCACTAACCTCATAACCCTGAAGATTTTATCTTCTCAACCCTTAGGATATCTCCAAGTAATCACATGCCTCATCATATAAATATTCTATGAATATTCACGATGATTGAGAAGAGCTACGTGACTTCAAAGGTGAAGTTTATCGTATGCTATCCACCACTTGTCATGACGTTACTAAGCTCATCGCTTCCGTCAACGTTTGTTTTCCTCTTTATCTTTTACATCTTGTCCGGATGGTCATAGATTAAGGGGGAGCAAAAACACACTCATATATTCTTTCACCAAACACTCTCAAGAACACACAAATGTGGTTCTTATTCCCTAGGAAACTTCCCTTTAGTTGCCCAGAACAAGGCTGCACAGGAAAATTCGTGACTTCCAGGTCATGGTACCGTTAAATTTAACGGTACTGTGTGGTATTTAGTGGTACCGTGCCTATGTTTGACGAATTTTCACTGTTCCCTCCAGATCCCTGCATCACTAACCTCAAAGCTGCAAAATTTTGCAAACTCACATACACCCTAGGATTCCTTCACTACACCATAGGACTCTACCACCAACTTTAGTTCGAATCCCATAACTCTTGCCTATATAAGGCCTCACCATTGCAAGCTTATCTTGCATCTTATCTTCACACTCAACCCTTATAACTAATATTCACTCTTGACAGTGATATTTAGTTTCAAAACCTTCAACCCTTATATCAATCCCACTCCAACCTTTTAGCTACACTTCACTCTTGACAGTGATAGTTATTCAAAGAACCTTCAACCCATCAATCATCACACTCAAAACTTACAACTATTCCTCACTTTGGATAAGTGATACTTAGTTCAACTACCTTCTATCCTCACAAACACACGAAACCCTTCATGCACCAAATTATCTCTAACACACAACTAGGATTATCCAAACTAGAAATCTAGAACTTCGTTACCTCAACCCCGTTAGAGATATCCACCCCCAATCCTGTTAGGATAACATGCACATTTTCTTTTTCTCTTTTGAAATATATCATGCATCTCATTGTCAGTGCAAACGATATATTAATCTAAACCATCCTTTACCACCTTTTCTGAAAGGAAAAGCCTTTGTAAAATTTGATCCATGGATCCACTAGATACTAAGGTAAATAAACAAGGGGATTAAGTCACCATAGGGGAGCATTGAGCTAGGGGGAGCTTGGGAGTATTTGAATACATAGCACGGAGTCTTTCTAATGGTGGTGATAGAAGACTTCACTGGGATGATGCAAGCTCGCCTTTCTGGGGAGAAAGGAAAGTAGTGCAATAAGGGGGAGTAGGGAGTGAATTCAAGGGAGCGCTCGAGGCAACTACCTTTTTGATTTGACAAAAGGGGGAGAAGGGAGTGTAAATAGGCAACTTTTACATTTTACTATTTGTTACGGTTTACATATTTGTCATCATCAAAAAGGGGGAGATTGTTAGTGCAAATATTACGATATTTAAACTAAACGGTTTCTTCGGTTTTAATAATGACAAACATGTAACTTGTAATACATAACGTAAAATGTGCAAGTTACTTGTAAAAACAAATCATCAATGCATACTTACATCAACACCTCCCGACGTCTCAAGTATGCTTCAACGAAGTCGTAGATTTCCATCCCGACGTAAATCACTCAAGGTATGGACAAACAAATCTACTACTTGACAAATGATCAAAGGATTATATTTTCTAAACTTCACATTTTTAATGTGACAAAACATTTTTTCAAAAATATATTTTACAAATTATTTTTGAATTAAAAAGAAATGTTTTATTTTGAAAAATAAGTTTAAAAATCCCAACAGTCAATTTTCCTCCCAAAACAACTCCAAACATTCCCAAATAAATCTTCCCCACTAAAAAAAACGGAGGAGCGTCTACGGTACCACTAAAGTACCGACGACGCCACTAAATTTAGT
>CP139506.1:205640117-205832996 GCA_021014915.2 Artemisia tridentata subsp. tridentata | reverse complement strand
CAGTCTATGCAAGATGTTGATTACTACCATTGGCAACTAGTCGAGCTTTATATCGAATCAATGAACCATCAGCATGAAATTTATGCCGAAATAACCACAAACACTGCACAATTATTGGCACCAGGAGGTCTTGGAACGAGAACCTAAGTACCATTTTTAATTCAAATCATTATATACATCATACATAGCATCCCGCTAATGCGGATCAGATAAAGCAAGAGACGGGGATTTTGGTACATGAGAGATATGAGAAACATGAAGGTTTAGACGTTGAATGGTCTTACGTGTGCCATCCTGATTTTGAGTGACCATAGGGTGAGTTCGGGTTGGTGGATTACTAGTAACGAGTTGAAAGGTGGTGTGGGTTTGGGTTTCGGTTGAAATCAGGGTCATCGATTGGGCCTGGTCTAGGCCATGGGTGTTGAATTGGATACATGTTGGGTTTGGGTCATGGCTGGTGTTGGGTGATGGGTGGATTGGGCTGAGGTAAGTAGTGAGAAACTAGGTGGTGGGCCACTAGATGTTGGTGGGTCAACTGTTGGTGTTGGTGGTGGAGTATTGTGTTGAGGATTATGTAGCACATGACGAGTACTTGGTGAGGGAGATGTGTCAATGAAGTCATATGAGGAGGAAGGTGTAATAGATCCATAAGGAAATTAACATTCGTCAAAGGTTACGTTTTTAATAACCTAACCAGAACATTACAGTTGAAGTTCAGAGCTACAAGTTTTAGTGTCGTAAGTGCCTAAGATCGTACGCCGAGATCGTCGGAAGAGAGAACTTCAATTCTGCCTCAGAATCTAGACTACAGAGACTCTGCGCTTCGACAAAAGTTTATTATTGTAATTTACTTTATTTATAGGTCTCATTGTAACCATTCACTTGTGACGACATCTTGGAGGGAGATTGTTAGACTCGCTTTTTTATAAAGATATCGTCACTTAAGTGAATTGGACTAGATTGATAGTAAGTAGTACACGCAGGGACTACTTATGTTTAAATAGCAAACATGTGATGTAATAGGGCCTATATATACCCCTCATGACTCTCCATGAGGGGTGTGGGAATTCTGTGTATTATTCATTCATTTCTTTTAATAAAGATAAACTTCCAGGTTCTCCACCCTCTCACTACTCTCTCTCTCTAAAGGATGAAAATAATCATCTTCTTCAGCCAATCCCGACCACCCGAACCACAGAAATCACCCGATCATCAGTTCTACAGTTATGTTTCTAGAGATAATGATTTTGTTTGTGATTAGGTCAAGACACCGTTAGCCTTGGCAATAGGCTAGGTAACCTAAAAAATATACATGGTGTGGCTCGTGGAGCAAGTTTGTGTGGTGAAAATAAATGAGGATAACATAGGCATCCAAAAGTGAAAAGTTGGGAATAGTTGGGTTGTTTGTCTAACAATTTGGTAAGCGGTATCTCATTGAATGGTGGTTGAGGGAATGAGGTTTAGAAGATAGGCGGCCATGTGAAGTGCTTCGACCCAAAATGTTGGCAGAAGGGGGGCTTGGAAAAGCAACGTACGAATCATATTATTTATAGTATGAGTCATACGTTCCGATTTTCTACTTTGTTGGGAAATTTTAGGACATGAAAATCTCATTTGAATCCCATGTGTAGAGAAAAGGTCAAGAAGTTGGGTATTATCAAACTCATCACCATGATCACATTGAAAACCATGAATGTCACATTTAAATTGATTTTTAACATAAGAACGAAAGTGTGCAAACTTAGCAATCACTTCAGATTTGGTCCAAAGAGCATAAATCCAAAAATAATGAGAAAAATGATAAAGAAAAAGCACATACTACCTTTGTCACAAAATTATTGTCAAGAGACAAAATAGCACAGTTTAATAAAAGTGAGAACACTACACTTTTCAACCAATCAAATAGAATATTCCTCCACTAAGGTCTTTTTTTAGGAAAGTGTTCAATAGGAAAAGACCGAAAGAAATGGGATTCGAACCCATGTATTAGTTAGAATGAAAAGTGAACATTTATTTTGAGATATCAAAAAAAGGAAACATGTACTATAATTTGAGACGGAGGGGGTAATACTTAAAACTCGTACAAACAATGGGGGATGTCCAAATATCCGAATGAATAATTTCGAAACAACTAGAAACAATAGAAGTAGACCTAGAAAAAGGAAGTTTCACATGTTTTCCATGCTAACAAGTAGGACAAACATGAAGAGACTTCTCCTTATTACAGGAAATAAAATTATGAGAAGCAAAAGAGCCTAACACGTCATCACCCGGGTAACCGAGGCGTTATTGCCACGTAGAAGGACTGAGAGACATCAAAGCACTTGGAAGAGACGACGACTTGGTTACCGGATAAAGATCACATGAGCTGTCACATTTGAGGAGGATATAACGAGTTAAAAAATCTTTCACAACGAAACCAAAAGCGTCAAATTCAATAGTACAATTATTGTCCCGAGTAAGCTGACAGATATAAGAATTTTAATAAATTAAGGGTGACAAGAACATTATGAAGATGTAAAGGGAGATGAAGAGCGTGAAGAATGTTATGGCCCGTGTTTGTGACGGGTATAGTTTACCGTCACCAATACAAACAGACGGCTACAAGCAAGAATTAAACTAATACTTAAATTATTAACATTAGAATTAAGGTGTGAAGACGCACATGTGTACATATATATTCCAGGTCGATCCTGAATAGTTATAGTGTTAAATGTTGACTCTTGTGTCGGGATGTATGCGGGAGCCGGAGGTATATAATTCATGTTTATTAATTGTGTTGACGATGGATGAAGAATGACTCGGCAGTAATGGACTCAAATATATGCTACATCAAACAATACACCAGATCCAAAATAATAGCCAATACAAACCTATTTTCAATTCAAAACCTGATGCCAATACCAATACCAAATGTAGGCCGGAATCAACCAATCCTAAAGACGAATCAAGGGGCTGCGAACTGTAATTGCCAAACAATATTATACCAGTTCAAACCATTGCTTCTTTACGAAACCAAAGGAAATAAACAAAATACAAAACATTAATAAATGAAGCTGCAAAATAATTAATTATATTCTCAACCAAAAAAGAACAACCGGATGAATATTGCAAGCTACGAAAGAATTCTTCGTATCAATCAAACACATACACCAATGAATTTCAACTTCAAAATAATTCCAACTAGTCTATTAATTAATAACCACCTGCTCACTATTATATATATACTATCCAATCACGATTAGTGATGAAGTTTTCAATTAAGGAATTATATAAAACAGTTGACGGAAAAAGATAGGATGAAGCGAACGAATAAACTCAAACCATCGGTTGCAAAGGTACGAGCCAACAAATAGGCTATGTTACCATTTAAGAGTGGTAAATTCCCTGTATAATTGAATAAAGGGATTACAATATATAAGTTACTCAAGAATGATCTATAAGCAACATAAATGGGCTAAAGCCTTATGACTAATCAAAATGAGCCAAAACATATCAACTAACATAATAGATATTATGATTAGAAGTGGCTAGAATTATCAACAAGGTTAAGTTGTCAAGTGAATATTGTTAAAGATACCAACATTGTCTATACCCAATAGACCTGCACCATTCATTCTTGAAGATGGATGGGAAGGGTCATGTAGTGCAACAAGCGCAGCAACTAGACCAGCATTTCTCGAAATAGTTGGTTCAGTGAACCATGGCTTATTCCTCTCATCTAAAAACATATCATTTTGATCGGGTCCTCCTACCATAGCTCCCAAAAGTTCATTGGGATTTGGCTTCTCTGAGTTCAGCCATGTACTTCCTTCAGCACAAGAATGCCATTGATTATCCCACGGGATAGATGCACCCCTATGGTGGACATGTTTTGGGTAGAAGTTTCCAAATCCTACCACGTAACTCATTTCCATTGGATTGTCTCCAAGTATGTAATTAACCTAAAGCAAGATAGTGAATGTAACAAAGTTTAACAAAGATCGACTGAAGATCACAAAATTTCGTAGGTACTAAGACTGCAGCAAATTAAGGACAATCATATGATTCCCATTAATATTATATGTGTATTGATTTATTTGCTAATCTATTGGAGGTTATAATGTAAGCAAGTTGAACTAACACTTGCCTGAGACATGGAGAAATCCCTCAAGTTTTCAACCGAAAAACTAGTACCATCACCGCATCTGCTACTAGACCTATGCAAAAGATCAAGATAATCGCTATACAGTTTGCTAAGAAAGGAGGTTGTGGCAGCATACTCAAGGGGTGCATAGTGATCTGGTTTCAAAAAAATCAATCCACCTATATTATCAAAACAAAATGGTAAGAACAATAACAAAGGTTTGAGTTCCATATGTCTGGGTGCACATAGATCTTACGTACAACGGTACAAACCTTGTGTTTTATGTGTAGGAGACAAATATGAACACATGAGCAAGTCAACGTTGTTTGTTGATGATATGAAGGATTGTTCGTATGGGTATCCAAGATCAAGGAAAAATCTAAGCCTTGTAAACAAAACCTAGAGATAAAAGGTAAAATTAAATCAATCAAAACCATAACTGAAGTTTGACTTTTAATAGCAAAAAACTAAATTACATATATAACTTTCCTAGTATTTATCAAGAAAACGGTATCATCGAATATGTCAATATATCTATATGCTTATCTCATTTAGTTTTTAACTGGTTACTTTAACTTTTCTACAAATTTTGAGAAGAAAATGGACAAGTGTGAGACCTCAAGAGTAAATAATTAAAGAAACGAAGATACTACAAGCACAAGAAACATAAGCACAGGATATATAGGATTACATACTGCGATAGCAGCAAGCTTGTTATTCCAATAGAAAATGCCTTTATCAACCGATGATTCTTCTTCTGCGGCTAAATCAAAATGTTCTGTAGCGTAGGTAAGATAGCTCATGTTGCCAGTGGCAAAAAGTAGCCAAGTCCCTCCCCATACTAACTCGTCCTTGTACCCTGTTGAGTTATAGAACTTTCTTGCTTGTTCCCCACACAGGTCTTTCATGGTATATGTACCTTGCACAAATCCGGGCTCTTCTTTTTTGACAATGTCGAATAACTCCATTGCAGTTTTGGTTAAATTCATTGAATATTTCTCATCTTCCTTAAACACTATTGATGCTGCTGAAAGTGCTGCAATAATCTCTCCAGCTAAATCTGAAGCACTCTCATCACAAACAGGAACTAGTCTTTTATATCTCATATCTTCTGGCCTTTGCCAGCAATTGCCATCGTCCTCAATCATTGTGTTGTTGCCTGTGCTCCCTACCTTAAAACAAAACAAAAAATTCAATTCTTTACAACGTATTGTGATGATTGCTAATAACAAAATGAAAGATAATCATTTGAGTAAAAAACTTGGTTAAAGAAATTACGTTCGCATTGAAATAACTTATAATGGTTATAAAAGTTTGGAGTTCTAATTCGCTAAGAAACTATTCCCTCAAGATAATAGAACTCCTTCCGTCCTAATAATATATAACATTTTAATACTTAATTTATGACTTATTTTTACTTATAGCTAAATACTTAATTATGTCTGAGGCAAAATGTGTATTTAATTGATTGTCTCTATCATGCATTCGTAATTGTTGGCTTGTAATTAACGATACCTGTGAAAACAAAGTACACGAACCAGTAGAATTTTGAGATGATGGGATGAAAAGCTTGAGCAAATAATCACTCCCCCATTTGATTATGTCCTTGATGTGATCTAGTTCACCAAGATCTTCGTATTTTTGATGATATTCGATCACAGACCAACTCAACAAAGTAACGGTATATGCCGTAGGAAAGGTAAATTTAATGTTGTTCCCTGAGTCATAAAATCCGCCAACAAGACTTGTATTCCCATCTTCTAATCCAGAGTCACCTCGAAACTTAACCATATTGTCTTTCGGCAACACCCCAGCTACAAAACACCAATCCAATAATTATAAGGAAAAGAGATATTGAAATGATAGCTATTAAGTGACATAATAAAGTAAAATGAACTCAAAGTCATCAATTTAGAAGTAGTCTAATTTACATTTCTGAGCATCAAAGAAAATTAGAGCGTAGTTAAGCGCTAAAGTGAGGTCTTTCGAGGCACCATGGTGATGTTGCTTGTTTGGCAAGAAATGTAACAAGATACACAGAATTACAATGAGCAATACTAAGGTGAATGTCGCATAAATAAAGCGTTTGAAATGGTTTTTGTTCGTAACTGTTAGCTTAAAATCGACAGATTTAGAGAATCGGGAAGGAAGTGATGCGTAGCTTGAAGGGTCTCGAGATTTAGGGAAGAGGTTGAAGTCTAGTTCGATGGAATTCCATCGGCTCGACGACGGGAGAAGGCGGCCAGCATGAGAGATTGAGTGGACGTAAAGTATGTTGTTTTCAGGATCCTCGGTGGTTCTTACAGTTCCCATCGGGGACAGGATTTGTAAAAGGGATTGTGGTCTTTGATGAGTATAAAAGATTAAAATAGTTTCGATGATACTATGATTTAATCGTCGTGAATGGGCATTGGAAATTGCTCCGATTAACTTGGGAACCTTTGTCCGGCCTATACATAGTTCCAATGAAATAAACAAACAAATAACAATGTTCGAAAGAGAAGGTTTACGACTAATATATTTATGAGCTGGATATCCATGCGTTGCGATGACGGTTATCATGTAATAAAAAATTTTGGCGGAAAATACTTTTCGATTAAATGATTTTCGTTATAATAACTTTACACATGGTAAAAAAATTGAGAATAACTTCATCGCACATTATTTCATATTAAATTGTCAGGTACATATGCATTATGATACAATGATGATACGAAAACGCTAGTTAGTAGTATTAAAAAATTTTGATGATTGGCGGTGAATTGTACTTGTTAATCAGTAAGTGTCGTGTAATATTCATCAAAATAATATATAACGTGTAAATATAAAAAAATATAAATTAATTCTTGCAATATATGATTAATAATATATATGGCATTTGCTGATATTAATTACAGTATTTAAAAATTACACGTGAAAATTTTCGCGCTTTGATATATACAATTCTTTTAATCGAATTTATTAGCAAAATGACTCGGAGTTCACTAAACTTGTACTAAAATACATGCATACTCCCTCCGTCTCAATTTAATAGTCCATATTTCCTTTTATGGATGTCTCAAATTAATTGTCCACTTTCCTTATTTAGTAAAAACTAGAGAATCTAGTAGAGGAATATTCCATTTTAGTGGTTGAAAATTAAAGTGGCCCCACTTTTATTAAACTTTGTGTTTTCTCTCTCCTGACAAATAAATTGAGACGGAGGGAGTAAAATACATGCATAATCTACATAGCTGATAAATATTTTTTTTAATATACAATTTTTAAAATTTTTAAATGTCCATAACCAAACAAAAATTTGACATTAAACTTACATTAATGAATGTTTTAAATAATTATGTGTATAAAAATTATTGTTTAATGTATTATAAATAACATTAACCATTTGTATCATAGTTGTCAAAATCGCGATCCTGATCGTAGGATCGTACGATCCTACGATCCTACACACGAAAAACGATCAGGATCTTAACAAGATCGTAATTCAAGTAGGATCATATCAGGATCGTAGGATCGCACGTAGGATCGGATCGTAAGATCGTTTAGGATCGCTCTTTTTTTTTCTATAACTTATTAATCATAGTTGTCAAAATCGCGATCCTAATCGTAGGATCGTACGGTCCTACGATCATACACACAAAAAACGATTAGGATCTTAACAAGATCGTAATTCAAGTAGGATCGTAGGATCGCACGTAGGAACGTAGGATCGGATCGTAAGATCGTTTAGGATCGCCTATTTTTTTATTTATTTTTTTTTTTTTTCTATAACATAGTAAGCATAAGCCCATGTGTCACAACTTGCAATTTCATGTCATTTTCCAAACTCCGACAATTTACTATTCATGAGTTACTATTCATCATTTACTATTCATCGATCACTATTCACCATTTCACTATTCATCGTTTTTGAAGTCAATTTGAGACTTTGAGAAGTCGTTAAAAATTTTACTATTCATGTGACACTATTCATTCCCGGAGGGAAATCACTATTTATGGGCATCATTCATCATGTTGTAAACCTGGTTTACGAGTACTCAAATGCGCGTAACCAGTTAGGTTTAGCTGCGTATTCATGCATCATCAGTAAAGGCACACCATACAGACTAGAGTAGTCTGCATATCATCAGTAACATCATTATCATATCAGTTCATGCATGGGTTTGTGTGATTTTCATTAACGTATGCTTAATTGTTTAATTAACGTTACCACTCAGTCATTTCTACTAACGTTATACCCAATACTCCCGACTATGATCCTAATATATTTTCATGATAATTTTAATAATATAAAGATTATATTATTACTTTACCCGGTGTTTTTAAATCAATCGCTATATTTTTCGTTTGACGCTTATAACTCCGTCGGTTTACGAAATTTCAATCCGATAATCATTCTAACACCCGATTCTTGCAAGGAATATGGTTTTACAATTTTTACAACTTCTTCGTACTTTATTTTACATCGTCACAATTTATTTCTACTTAACTCGGTACCCGATAACACCTAATGTATACACTAAACTAACTAATTCATACATATTAGTACACAAGCACTCATTAAACATCAAATCCCTTCCACCTTTTGTCCATGTGCCGCCCCCCTAACCCCCTATTTAGCCTAATACACCCAAAACTCATTAATGAATTTCTAGTCTTTTATTTCCATCCCACTACACTAACATCACATAACACATAAACATTTAGCTAAACCAAGAGATTTTCTCTCTTCCTTTTCTTCTTCCTTGCTCGGCCCAACCAAGAACATCAAGAACAATCCATCAAATTTTCAAGTTAAAGTTACAATCAAGCTCCATTTACCTTCCTTGTTAAGGTTTTGTGGTTAAACCTCAAAGTTTCTTACACATTTCTCATCAAAACTCATCAAATATTCAAGTAAGTTTCAAGAACACATTTTGATCATCTTATACTTTCATTTGATTCATATGTTTATGTATTTTCAAGTTATACTAGTTAATCATGCAACATATTTATGTTTTAGATACCACTTTGCACATAAACTATCTTTAACACTAGATCTATAAGTTTCACTAGTAATCTCATGAAATCCACCAAGGTTGGTGATGTTTAGGACCCCATGACACCTTAAGAAGGTGTATGGTAGGATTTGCGAACTTGTGGAGTTGATTTGAAGTGGTATGATCAAGTTTAGAACCAAGAAAATGAGTTTTAACAAGTATAGATAAGGTTCTGTCCAAAAATGCAAAGTCTGAAAAACTCAGAAACTTTTGAACTATTTTGGCCTTCATATTCAGAAAGTTCTTTCAAAAACGAAACCGTGGCCACAAGAATCACTAAAAACCGACTTATAACGAAGGAGATATGATTTTTCAAAGTTAGATGACGAAAACTAAAATTCTGAAAATTTAGTTGCTGATCGCCGAGATTCAAAGGACAAAACGAAGCATTAGACGTGATCTAGACGACCCGACCTACTGAGATTATGTTAGTTCATGTTTATACGAAGCCGTGGATATAAAGAACGTAGAAAACAAGCTTATAACGACCGAGATATTCACGTTCGAAGCCCGACATACCATGTTTATTTTGACAGCCCATTAATAGAAAGTGTTTTAAGTATAAAAACTAGTGTTTTTGCGAGACATAACATTGATAGCTGATTTTCTAATTGATCGAGGCGTGTACAATCAAAAGTTAAATGAAACGACATTAAGACATTGTTACAAGGTTTTCAAAAACGTCGAGTTTGATAACTAACACTTAACGTACAACATATCGCGACTAGTTTCACGAAGTCATTTTGGGCATATTTTCACAAGTTAAGGAAAATATTAAATTGCGATGAAAACGCTATATTTTGCCGATAGAACACCAAATGAGGATCGTGGAGTACCGTTTCAACATAATTACACGAAAAGTAGTTTATAACTTAACGAGACGTCAAAAGTGTATTTTTCGTCGATAAACGTTATTTTCAAAACTAACAAGTGGTATCGTTAACATACGTATTTGCATGTGTTGCATTGTATCATTGCTTACATTGGATCACATCATTCATAATAGGTCGCAGTTAGAGACCGAGCTTTATTTCATCATATCCATCATTGTCATTGTTGCTATATCATATCAGGTGAGTTTTCATAGCCCCGTTTTCAATTGTTTATTTGATTTCTAAACTCTCGGGGGAGAATACATTGCACCATTTTATATGCGGACCAAAGTATCCAAACTCATTACATTGCTTAAGTTACATCATTTCCCAGATTAAAGTCCCCTTTATTATCATGAACCGTTAATTGTGAGTAAGCGAGAGTGAGTGAATAGATCTATTGAGGGTGACTCCTCCGTTCTGGTTGGTAGCACCAACTGGTCAAACGAACGCATTTCATTTCTGTCATATTAGAGTGATTGGCAAACACTCAGTTGGGGCATTTCATTCAGTCTAGCTTCGGGGTCATGAGCTTAAGAGCTAATGTATCATTTTTATGTGGCATAGTTTTTGTCATACACTTTATACTTGTGGTATCCGTACAGCATTTCATTTACATAAACCTATGATCTCACCAACATTTTTATTGACCATTTTTAGCAATGTATTTTCAGGTAATTAACGTATCGCATGTTGGCTTGCATAAGGGCATATCATGGAGTCGCGGAGTCGACGCGTCTCACTTTATATTTTATGCACTTATCCATCGTTTGAATTGTATGAACTTGTTTTCTGAAAACTTGTTTCACCTTTTGGGACCTAGCTTTGTAACTCTGAATGTTTTTAATTAATCAAACGATGTATTTTCTAAACGACACTTTAGGTCGTTCAATATAACTACAACTTTGGTGCTATGACCAGTCATGCCCTCAAATGCTTCATTCCGCTGCAAGTCACGAAATTTGGGGGTGTGACAGATTGGTATCAGAGCAAAGGTTATAGCGAACTAGGTTGTCCATTATATCCTAGACTATAACTACACCATCATAGCATCTCATCATTGTAGCATAAGTGCATATTCATTATATCACATGTAGTGATTGCGATTTCATACATATATCATTTCATCATAACCCGCATTGTGTAAATGTTTATTTACTTTTTCACATCTATTGTCACAGTGATGTCTTCGGATTCACACCCTATTGTTATCTCATCGGACTCTGAGTCAGACGATATTTCCTCACTACCCTCCATCATACTAGAGTCGGTTACATCACCCTCACTACCCACTATCATTTTGTCATCTGTGGAGCCTACTCCACAATCTTCACCTGTGATGTCAGAGGCTGAGACAGAACCCTTTGAGGAGGGGGAAGTCGTGCCTACCCCACCACTGTCACCTGTGATCCGTCGTGGTCCCAGAGTTGTTCCAGTGATCCAGCCAGGAGAGTTTATACCCTATGGTCGAGTTTACCGTACATATCCAGGTGGGCCGCGCATGAAGCGCACTGCTGCTAAGCGGGTTCATCGTCTCACTGTCAGGTCACCAGCTGCATTCGTGTCCCTACCACCACCATCATCACTTACTTTATCTCATCCACTCCGTCGCCGCTTGACAGCGAGGAGGAGTGTGGCATTCAGTACACCATCACCATTATCACCATTACCATCCTTATCATCATTGTCTCCACCATTGCCATCCTTATCAGCACCAGTTCATCCCAGAGATCCTACTCCTATGTCAGACCTACCGCTCAAGACGCGGGCACGTCGTGATACTCCATCACCAGATACTTCAGATGCCACAGAGACAGCACCACCCAGCAGATTCGAGGTTGGTGAGAGCTCGAGGGCTACTGCTGACAGACTACTTACTGCTGCTACATTTAACTCGAGACTAGATCATCTACAGGGACAGATTGACAGGGCATTAGGCCATGTGGAGGAGATACCAGTGAGCCGGATCGAGGCTATAGAGGAGGAGGTCGAGGGATTAGTCTTAGGCAGAGTTGCTATAGATGCTTCATATCAGGGATTGGAGGCCCGTCAGCTAGAGAGTTCTGAGCATATTACCCGGTTGAGGCAGGAGATGCCTGGGTTATTTGATATGACACAGATGTATCAGGATGAGCACCACCGTCAGGCCAGTGAGTTGGCTTCAGTTCAGGCTAGGATGTCTGCATCAGAGAGCAGGGAGACTGATCTTCAGCTTCGAGTTCAGCACCTAGAGGAGATTGCTGTTGCTATGTCTAGAGATCTTCAGAGGATTTTCCGTAGGCTAGGTGGAGCACCAGGAGGAGGTGCCTAGTGTTAGACTTTTATCATGTAGCTTGTACATTATTATCCTAGTCCCGGGGTGTGGAACATATAGTTAGGACTTGTTGTCTTTTGCTTGTAGTACAAACAAATATATCAAGTGTGACTCTACTATGCAGGATTTTCGTTGTGCTATTTTATGATATCGGTCTGCGTTAACCAAAATTTTCATGTATTATATTCATGTGCGTTGTGATTATATTTATGATGTTTCGTTGTGGTTTCATTGTATTTATACATGCTGTGGTTGTATTTATACGTGTTGTGGATGTATATACATGTTGTGGTTGTATATATTGTGTATGATGATCGTTTTCTATTGTGGATTCTCATTGTTGTTATCTTTTGTGATTGTGAAGAATTATGCCACCCAAAAGAGCCACTACTGCTATGACACCAGCCGAGGTCAGAAAGCTTGTTGCCGACAGTATTGAGGCAGCATTGGTTACAGAAAGAGCTGCTGTAGCTGCAGCCGCTTCTCGGGCAGAAACCGAGGAAGCTACCAATGGTAAAAATGGTCGTAAATGTACGTACAAAGATTTCAAGAGTGGTGATCCGGAAAAATTCAAAGGCACTGAAGGGGCCACTGCCATGATCCGATGGTTTGAAAAGACAGAATCAGTATTCCTTCTATGCAACTGTCCGGAGGACAGCAAAGTAAAGTTTGCTACTAGTACACTCGTTGGGGAAGCTATGTCATGGTGGAATTCGTATGCAAAGCCCATGGGAATGGAGAATGCTCACAAGCTTACATGGGACGAATTCAAGAAGTTGCTGACAAAGAAGTTTTGCCCACGAACAGAAGTGAAAAAGATGGAAACAGAGTTTTATGAGCTAGTGACAGCAGGTAATGATATTGAGGCATATATCAGGAGGTTTCAGGAATTGGCAGCATTATGTCCGACAATGGTTCCGGACACTGAGAAGCTATTAGAGAATTTCATTGGAGGATTACCTCACAAAATCCGTGGAGATGTGATTTCTTTTGACCCGCAAACATTGGATGAGGCAATCAGAATGTCTCAGAAACTCATGGCTCAGATAGTGAAGAAATGAACTACCTCAAACAATAACAACAACACCAACAGCAACCGTAACTACAACAAAAATTCCAACAACTACCGAAACAATTCCAATAACAACAACAACAAAAGAAATGGGGATAACAACCAGAGTAACAATGTTACTCAACCACCACCCAAGAGACAGGAAACTGCAAAGGCCTATGTTGCAGGTCCAGCTGAGAAAAGAGGTTACAATGGTACCTTACCCAAGTGCAACAAATGTCAAACCCACCATAACCCTGGAAATTGTCCGAAACCATGTGGAAACTGTAAGAAAGTTGGTCATTCGGCCAGGGATTGCAAAGCTCCGATAGTGGTTGATAACCAGAAACCCCCAGCAACATGTTTTGGCTGTGGAGAAGTTGGACACTTCAAGAAGGAATGTCCAAAAGGAAAGAATCAGGGAAACAATAACCAAGGTGGAACAGCTAGAGGAAGAGCTTATGTCCTTGGAGGAGAAGATGTCAGGGAGGACCCGAATGTTGTTACGGGTACGTTCCTCATTAATAATCGTTATGCATCCATACTATTTGATTTAGGAGCCGATAGAAGTTTTGTTTCTACTGCATTTGCACCATTACTCAACATTAAACCAACCGCATTAGACACTTCATATCACATTGAACTAGCTAACGGTAGTTTAGTTGGCACCGACACGATCATTCGTGGTTGCACTCTCAATTTTCTTAATCACCCATTCAATATAGATCTCATGCCAGTAGAACTTGGAAGTTTCGACATTGTCATCGGTATGGATTGGTTATCTCTACATCATGCCAGAATCATCTGTGATGAAAAAGTTGTTCATCTTCCTTATGATGGCGAAACATTGGTCATTCGCGGAGAACGAAGTGGAACCAGACTCAGCATCATCTCGTGCATTAAAACAGAGAAATACATAAAGAAGGGATGTTATGCATTCTTGGCTCATATCACAGAAAAGAAGTCGGAGGAGAAGCGACTTGAGGATGTGCCAACAGTTAAAGATTTTCTAGAAGTCTTTCCTGAAGACTTACCAGGACTTCCACCTACTTGCCAAGTCGAATTTCAGATTGACTTAGTGCCGGGAGCCGCACCAGTTGCGCGAGCACCCTATCGACTTGCACCTTCTGAAATGCAAGAGTTGTCGAACCAATTGCAAGAGCTCTTGGATAAAGGATTCATTAGGCCGAGTTCCTCGCCTTGGGGAGCACCAGTTTTGTTTGTGAAGAAGAAAGATGGATCTTTCAGAATGTGCATCGACTATCGAGAGCTAAACAAATTAACAGTGAAGAATCGTTATCCACTTCCCAGGATCGACGATTTGTTTGATCAGTTGCAAGGTTCCAGTTATTACTCCAAGATCGACTTGAGATCGGGTTACCATCAGCTTAGGGTTCGGGAGGGAGATATCCTGAAAACAGCATTCAGAGCACGCTATGGCCATTATGAATTTCAGGTAATGCCGTTCGGACTAACCAACGCACCAGCTGTGTTCATGGATCTCATGAACAGGGTGTGCAAGCCATACCTGGATAAGTTTGTGATCGTATTCATTGACGATATCTTGATTTACTCAAGGAGTGAAGAAGAGCACCGAGAACACCTTAGAACAATCTTAGAACTGCTCAAGAAAGAGAAACTGTACGCCAAATTTTCGAAGTGTGATTTTTGGATCAGAAGGGTACAATTTCTTGGTCACGTCATTGATAGTCAGGGACTACAGGTTGATCCAGCAAAGATTGAGGCAGTTAAAGATTGGGCAACACCAAAAACTCCCACAGAAATTCGCCAATTCTTAGGACTTGCCGGATATTACAGAAGGTTCATTGAAGGGTTTTCCAAGATAGCTAAGCCGCTGACCAAGTTGACACAAAAGAACCAGAAGTACGATTGGGGAGAAAAGCAAGAGACCGCTTTTCAGTTATTGAAACAGAAACTTTGCATCGCGCCAATTTTGTCATTACCAGAAGGGATTGAAAACTTTGTGGTATATTGCGATGCTTCACACAAAGGACTTGGAGCATTGTTAATGCAAAACGATAAGTTTGTGATCGTATTCATTGACGATATCTTGATATCTTGTCATAGCGTATGCATCTCGTCAGCTTAAGAAGCATGAGAAGAATTACACTACTCACGACTTAGAGTTGGGTGCCGTGGTTTTCGCACTCAAGATTTGGAGGCATTATCTTTATGGAACAAAGTGTGTAGTATTCACAGACCACAAAAGCTTACAATACATACTTGATCAGAAGGAACTTAACATGAGGCAACGTCGTTGGTTGGAACTACTTAGTGATTACGACTGTGAGATCAGATATCACCCAGGAAAGGCCAATGTTGTGGCAGATGCACTCAGTCGGAAAGAGAGACTCAAGCCTTTGAGAGTCAGATCATTGGGAATGACAATCATTTCACCACTACCATCAAAAATCCTCGAGGCTCAGGTAGAAGCACTCAAGGAAGAAAACCTACCAAGTGAAACACTCAAAGGAATGCAAGATAATGCAAACGGTTTAGTAAGAAGATCAGACGGAACATTATGCTTCAAGGATAGAAGCTGGATACCTCTCTATGGTGGAATACGAGAGTTGATTATGCACGAATCACACAAGTCGAAGTACTCCATTCATCCAGGTTATGATAAGATGTATCAGGATCTCAAAAAGCTTTATTGGTGGCCGAATATGAAAGCAGAGATAGCTACGTATGTTAGTAAATGCCTTACTTGTGCTAAAGTGAAAGCCGAGTACCAGAAGCCATCAGGATTACTTCAGCAACCGGAAATTCCATAGTGGAAATGGGAACGCATTACAATGGACTTTGTCACTAAACTTCCCAAAACATCAGGAGGTTACGATGCTATTTGGGTAATAGTTGATCGTCTCACCAAGTCAGCCCATTTCATTCCAATCAAAGAGACTTATACTATGGATCAGCTCACCAGACTTTACGTCAAGGAAATAGTTTCAAGGCACGGTGCACCAATTTCCATCATTTCCGACAGGGACAGTCGCTTTACTTCAAACTTTTGGGAGTCATTGCAAGATTCATTTGGGACTAAATTAGACATGAGTACCGCCTATCATCCTCAGACCGATGGTCAGAGCGAGAGAACAATTCAAACATTGGAAGACATGCTCAGGGCATGTGTCATTGACTTTGGAAATGGTTGGGCTAACCATTTGCCATTGATCGAGTTCTTTTACAATAACAGTTATCACTCGAGCATAAAAGTCGCACCATTCGAGGCACTCAACGGTCGTAAGTGCCGGTCCCCAGTTTGTTGGGCCGAAGTTGGTGATGTACAGCTAACTGGTCCAGAGTTGGTCAGAGAAACAACAGAAAAGATAGTCCAGATTCGAGAAAGACTCAAAACAGCTAGAAGCCGACAGAAAAGTTACACCGATGTTCGACGCAAACCATTAGAATTTCAGGTTGAAGACAAAGTCATGTTGAAGGTCTCGCCTTGGAAGGGCGTGATACGATTCGGGAACCGCGGGAAGTTGAACCCGAGATACATTGGGCCATTCAAGATTCTGGAAAGGATCGGTCCGGTAGTGTACAGACTGGAGCTTCCGTCAGAGCTTAGCAGTGTACATAACACGTTTCATGTCTCAAACCTCAAGAAATGTCTTTCAGACGAAACGCTCGTAATCCCATTGGAAGAAATTCAGCTCGATGATAAGCTTAACTTTGTAGAGGAACCAGCAGAAATCATGGACAGAGAGGTCAAACAGTTGAAGCAAAGTCGAATTCCTATCGTCAAAGTTCGCTGGAATTCTCGCAGAGGTCCTGAGTTTACTTGGGAACGGGAAGACCAGATGCGACTCAAATACCCACATCTTTTCACCGAGACCACTCCAGAGACCAACATTAGCTGAATTCAGGGACTGAATTCCTTTTAGGGTGGTCGACTGTCACAACTCACAATTTCAGGTCATTTTCCAAACCCCGACAATTTACTATTCATAAGTTACTATTCACCGATCACTATTCATCATTTCACTATTCATCATTTTTTAAAGTCAGTTTGAGACTTTGAAAGTCGTCAAAAATTTTACTATTCACGTGACATTATTCATTCCCGGAGGAAAATCACTATTTATGGGCATCATTCATCATGTTGTAAACCTGGTTTACGAGTACTCAAATGCGCGTAACCAGTTAGGTTTAGCTGCGTATTCATGCATCATCAGTAAAGGCACACCATACAGACTAGAGTAGTCTGCATATCATCAGTAACATCATTATCATATCAGTTCATGCATGGGTTTGTGTGATTTTCATTAACGTATGCTTAATTGTTTAATTAACGTTACCACTCAGTCATTTCTACTAACGTTATACCCAATACTCCCGACTATGATCCTAATATATTTTCATGATAATTTAATGATATAAAGATTATATTATTACTTTACCCGGTGTTTTTAAATCAATCGCTATATTTTCGTTTGACGCTTATAACTCCGTCGGTTTACGAAATTTCAATCCGATAATCATTCTAAAACCCGATTATTGCAAGGAATATGGTTTTACAATTTTTACAACTTCGTCATACTTTATTTTACATCGTCACAATTTATTTCTAGTTAACTCGGTACCCGATAACACCTAATGTATACACTAAACTAACTAATTCATACATATTAGTACACAATCACTCATTAAACATCAAATCCCTTCCACCTTTTGTCCATGTGCCGCCCCCCTAACCCCCCATTTAGCCTAATACACCCAAAACTCATTAATGAATTTCTAGTCTTTTATTTCCATCCCACTACACTAACATCACATAACACATAAACATTTAGCTAAACCAAGAGATTTTCTCTCTTCCTTTTCTTCTTCCTTGCTCGGCCCAACCAAGAACATCAAGAACAATCCATCAAATTTTCAAGTTAAAGTTATAATCAAGCTCCATTTACCTTCCTTGTTAAGGTTTTGTGGTTAAACCTCAAAGTTTCTTACACATTTCTCATCAAAACTCATCAAATATTCAAGTAAGTTTCAAGAACACATTTTGATCATCTTATTCTTTCATTTGATTCATATGTTTATGTATTTTCAAGTTATACTAGTTAATCATGCAACATATTTATGTTTTAGATACCACTTTGCACATAAACTATCTTTAACACTAGATCTATAAGTTTCACTAGTAATCTCATGAAATCCACCAAGGTTGGTGATGTTTAGGACCCTATGACACCCTAAGAAGGTGTATGGTAGGATTTGCGAACTTGTGGAGTTGATTTGAAGTGGTATGATCAAGTTTAGAACCAAGAAAATGAGTTTTAACAAGTATAGATAAGGTTCTGTCCAAAAATGCAAAGTCTGGAAAACTCAGAAACTTTTGAACTATTTTGGCCTTCATATTCAGAAAGTTCTTTCAAAAACGAAACCGTGGCCGCGAGAATCACTAAAAACCGACTTATAACGAAGGAGATATGATTTTTCAAAGTTAGACGACGAAAACTAAAATTCTGAAAATTTAGTTGCTGATCGCCGAGATTCAAAGGACAAAACGAGGCATTAGACGTGATCTAGACGACCCGACCTACTGAGATTATGTTAGTTCATGTTTATACGAATCCGTGGATATAAAGAACGTAGAAAACAAGCTTATAACGACCGAGATATTCACGTTCGAAGCCCGACGTACCATGTTTATTTTGACAGCCCATTAATAGAAAGTGTTTTAAGTATAAAAACTAGTATTTTTGCGAGACATAACATTGATAGCCGATTTTATAATTGATCAAGGCGTGTACAATCAAAAGTTAAATGAAACGACATTAAGACATTGTTACAAGGTTTTCAAAAACGTCGAGTTTGATCACTAACATTTAACGTACAACATATCGCGACTAGTTTCACGAAGCCATTTTGGGCATATTTTCACAAGTTAAGGAAAATATTAAATTGCGATGAAAACGTTATATTTTGCCGATAGAACACCAAATGAGGATCGTGGAGTACCGTTTCAACATAATTACACGAAAAGTAGTTTATAACTTAACGAGACGTCAAAAGTGTATTTTTCGTCGATAAACGTTATTTTCAAAACTAACAAGTGGTATCGTTAACATACGTATTTTCATGTGTTGCATTGTATCATTGCTTACATTGGATCACATCATTCATAATAGGTCGCAGTTAGAGACCGAGCTTTATTTCATCATATCCATCATTGTCATTGTTGCTATATCATATCAGGTGAGTTTTCATAGCCCCGTTTTCAATTGTTTATTTGATTTCTAAACTCTCGGGGGAGAATACATTGCACCATTTTATATGCGGACCAAAGTATCCAAACTCATTACATTGCTTAAGTTACATCATTGCCCAGATTAAAGTCCCCTTTATTATCATGAACCGTTAATTGTGAGCAAGCGAGAGTGAGTGAATAGATCTATTGAGGGTGACTCCTCCGTTCGGGTTGGTAGCACCAACTGGTCAAACGAACGCATTTCATTTCTGTCATATTAGAGTGATTGGCAAACACTCAGTTGGGGCATTTCATTCAGTCTAGCTTCGGGGTCATGAGCTTAAGAGCTAATGTATCATTTTTATGTGGCATAGTTTTTGTCATACACTTTATACTTGTGGTATCCGTACAGCATTTCATTTACATAAACCTATGATCTCACCAACATTTTTATTGACCATTTTTAGCAATGTATTTTCAGGTAATTAACGTATCGCATGTTGGCTTGCATAAGGGCATATCATGGAGTCGCGGAGTCGACGCGTCTCACTTTATATTTTATGCACTTATCCATCGTTTGAATTGTATGAACTTGTTTTCTGAAAACTTGTTTCACCTTTTGGGACCTAGCTTTGTAACTCTGAATGTTTTTAATTAATCAAACGATGTATTTTCTAAACGACACTTTAGGTCGTTCAATATAACTACAACTTTGGTGCTATGACCAGTCATGCCCTCAAATGCTTCATTCCGCTGCAAGTCACGAAATTTGGGGGTGTGACACCATGTCTTAAAGCTTAATGGCTAAGAATTTTTCATGAAAGCTATTATTTTGGTGTTGTTAATCGAATTTCTTTTGCAATATTAATGAGTGTGAAATCATTATGCTTTTATGGACTATTTAGATATGTCATTTTTGGTTTATTATGAAAAATGATTTTGTGCTTCGTAACATGTCAGAAGCTTGTTTTTGAAGTAAACTATCTAGATACTTGACCCAATTTTGTTCATAATTTATTTTATACCGTATTACATATAAAAACATGAACTATATGTTAAAAAATTTCAGTAATATTATAAGAATATCATAATTTAATTTATTTGGCCATAAAGAAAAAAAAAATTGTGTTGCCCTCTATTATAAATTACCATGACGTTTCATTTTCAGATACAATCCATTTATCTTTTTGCATTTATCTATATATTGTAACAAAAAAGTCCCAGAATCACGTACTAATAAATTAACACTATCTTTTTGCATTAATCTAAATATTATCACTAAAAACCTACAATTAAAAACTTTTTCTTTTATAATCCATTTAAATTCGTTTATCATATGAAATATTATATAGAAATATATAAAACTACAACCTATACAAAAATATATACATTTTCATAGGATCTTACGATCCCGATCCGATCCTAAGATTACAATCTTGCAAAGCCAAAAACGATCCTAGGTAGGATCTCGATCCTGACAACCTTGATTTGTACATATCGCATATTAATTTGCATTGGCTTGGGTCTTGGCGAGCTCCAGCCGGTTCAGTGGTGAGGGAGTTGGCAAGCTCCACCTCATATTAGCGAGGGTGGCTCGCTATTGCACCCAGTGCTCTTACATTTGTTTGGTAGTGATATTAGTGGTAAAGTGAAAAAGTGATGTAAAGCATCGAACAAATTGAGAAAATAAAATAAAAAGCTGGTTTATGACTTATCTTAGTGTAACAACCGTGATTTTTGCAGGTTAGTTTAACTGATAGTCTCGATTCATTTGACATTTGTTTGGTGTGTTTTAGGTGTTGATGGGATATATGGGCGATATATGCGTGATGTATATGCGATGTATTTGTGATATAGGTGTGATATGAGTGTGTGTTGACGCTAAATCCCTTTGTGAGATTTTATGGTTGTGAGTTGAGTAGTATTGATTTTGGGATAAGTTCATTTTGATTACCTTGGTGGTGTAGAAATGACTTGTGTAGTTTTGGTGTTTTGTGGTTTTGCGTAACAAGTCTTCGTTCAAGTATTTGAGCGTTAGTAAGTTACGTGGAGTTTGTTTTATGGGGTTATATTTATAGAAAGTGTGAAATGCTATTTTTGGAAACTTTGTTTTGGAAATGATAATTTTCCGAGTCGTCGTAAAAAAAACGAAAGTTTATCGCGTAAGACGTTAGGTTTCGTATGGGTTCTTATAAAATATCGAGAGTACAAGGTTTTAAGTGTAATAAAAAAACGAAAGTTTATCGCGTAAGACGTTAGGTATAAAACATGTTAGTTATTGAGTTAGGGTTTGGACAGATTCATAAGGCTGTAAAGATACGAAGATATTTAATAGATGGAGATGATTTATTACATGAATCTTGAGTCTAAATTGTAGTTCAGAGAACGTACTTTCCAAAAAGTCCGGCCACGATTGATTTCGAGGTCGGGAGGTCCGTCAAACGATTTTTCTAAGTAAAGGTGTCAAAGCTGTTAAACCGGGGCAGATTTAGGTTAAAAGTATTGAGGTCAAAAGTGGTTTTAAAAGTGTAATTAGGGTTAGCCCTTCTGTAGAAATTGAGTTCTATATTCTCTTTGACTTTCACGCAAAGGGTATGCGTTAATAAGTTGTGAAAATATGTTTGTTAGGTCAAAACATTTTGGTGTGTGTTCAGATCCGAATCTTGATAGTTTTCATGTTTGATTTTTCAAAGAGCACTTGTGTGTGTTTTTAGTGCATGGCCTTCTGGGAGGAGATTTTTTTCTCATTAAAGATCATTGTGAATTTTTGGTGTGAGTTTTATAGCTTATTTTGTTGTGATTTCATGTGGGTAGAAGTACCCCAAAAATATGCGTATTCTGAAAAAGTGTATGCAAGGGATTTAGTGAGTGTAAGTGTTTGGTAGTGGTTAGTATAGAGTCTAGGTGATCCATGGTGGTTTACATGAACCTTAGACATCCATCATATGTGTGCTACATGGACTATAGCTTTTAACTTGGTCGCGTGTAATGTGATCTTATTTTGTTGTATAGATTTGTGATTGATAATTTGGAAGCTGCAAAGTTTGAGGTGAGTTTCATAGTCCCATTTTTACTTTGTTTTAACTTGGGATGGGAATGATGCTTGTGTTGAAATATTTTTGAGTTACTGTGATTATGTGGTCGTAAATGCATGGACTTGTAAGTGTTATTATACGTGTATTGCATGTTATGAGATTATTGTGTGGTGATTCTGTGTGGTCCATTTGGAGGGTAGCTATGCTCCCATTATCCAATTGGAGAGTAGGAGTTCTACTCACTATTATTCTGTGTGGTCTGATCAGAGGGTATGGTTTACCCATTATTGTGAACTTGGATCGTGGGCACGTTCCGTCCCTTATGTCCCTTAAGTGGTTTATGTTGGTTGAGTGACTGAGTTTGCATGCTTTCTAGTATAATGACTAGTCTTACTGTCCTGCTATGTTTTATAATCACAGTGAACTGGTGGCCTGAGATATATTGTGTGTCTTAAACCTATGAACCTCACCAACACTATGTTGACGTTTTAAGCATCATTTTCAGGTGAGCATTCTAAGGCTAAGGTAGAGGGAAGCGACTAGACGAGACTTAGTTGCATTTGAGAACGAGTTATCTTTATGTTTTGATTTGAATATGTTTGATTTTGATTGTGATACTTTAATGTCTTTCGACTAGTACTTTATGTTCTATTGAAGATACCATTTGGAGAGTTGTTTCGGTTATTTTCTTTTGGGGTATTGTTACGACACTTCGTGTCTGTACTTTGCTCTATTTATGTGCATGTAGAAATTCTCTATTTAGACACCATGTGTTGTGATGATATCCATGAAGTTACACTCGCGTTTTCGCCTTGGCGAGGTGTGACAGATTGGTATCAGAGCCTTGGTTATAGAGAAGTAGGTGGTTGAACCTAGACTATAACCTAAGAGTCCCTCATATAGTTGCATTTAGGGCTTATGTATAAGTATGGTATTTTATATGTCATTTTTATTTTCTTAAAGTTATGAGAGGTTTTGTCGAGTTTTGGACGCCTATTGAACCCCTATACTTAGTATTATATATGTCGCTTTTAGCATGGCACCTCTCGCGCGTAGCAAGTTTCGTTGGATTATCGTTGTCGCTAATGGTTGCAAGAGGATTGGTAGTTTGAAACGGACTAACAAGAGGATCTTAGTTCCTGCTAGCATGTGTCCATGTAAGATCGAGGAGAAGATGACTTTAGTGAACGTGGGTGGAAAGGAGATAGAAAGGTACGAGACAAAGATGACCAATAAAGACGGCTACATTATTAGGTACCCTGGAAAGTGTCCCAAATTCCTAGAAGATGGAGGAGAGGTTTGGGCTGAGCCTCATAATCTGTATGGGTTTGTGGACCGTATAGAGGAGGAAGAAAGGAACCTCAGGAGTGGTTTTGCCAGTCGTCCACTACCACAGAATGAGGGAAACCAGAATGGATGGATAAGTGAAGAGGAAGAGTACGAAGCGGATTCAGATCTAGAGTCTACGGCAAGTAGTAGATTTAATCCTAGTTGAATGAGAGGGGCAAACGTTAAGGTCGAGCTCGAGCCGTGTGCGATTCTGTTTGGTTTAGTGTTATGTTTTGGGATGTCTTATGTTGACTTTTGATGTTTGGTATTATGTTGGATCACGAATTCCTTTGAATTCTGGGATTTTACCCAAGTAATTAATAATAAGGCTTGAGCGAGTTTGAATATTTTATGTGTGTGATATGTGATTAATGGGTGTATTATATGATATTAATTTTTGAGTTTGTGTATCTATAATTGTGAGGTGTTATTATTGTTAGGCGTGGTATTGGAAGCGAGTACACATGTGAAAGGATACATCTATAATTATGGGTGGCCAACATAATTATAAATGTATCACGACACATGTGGACTTATGGCCAATGCTACGTTGACCAATGATGACATGCTTACGTGTAGTAGGATTAAGTTTAACCTTGATATTTGTGTTAATTGTCCCATTTGATGGGGAGTACTTGTGTTAAGTATGAATGTGTATTCGTGAACTTCGTGAACGGCGCCTAATGGTATCAATGTTCTGTGTGTTCAGGAAATGGCACCAAAAAGACCGAGACGCCCTATTACTAAGTCACCAATGAGTGGAGCCTACCGGAAGCCGAAGAAGCGAAAGCAGACGCCCACTATTGGAGAGAGTAACCCCATTTTCCAGCAAATGATCAATCAACAACTGGAAGCTCTACTGCCAGAGATTGTTAGCCATGTGAGCGCACAGATGGGTGATGGTGCTCAACCTAATGGTGCTAGAAGTGGTGGGGGTGGCAACAACGGATGCACCTACAAAGAGTTTATGGCTTGTAAGCCCAAAGAGTACGATGGTAAGGGTGGTGCGATAGTGCTCACTCGATGGATAGAGAAGATGGAAATAGTAATGGATATTAGTGGCTGTACTGAAGCCCAAAAAGTCAAGTATGCAGCAAGTTCTCTGATCAATAAGGCTTTGACTTGGTGGAACACACAAGTCCAAGCTAGGGGTAGAGTTGCTGCGATGGGAATAACTTGGGAAGATTTCAAAGCCTTGATGGTGGAGGAGTTTTGCCCAAGAAATGAGATGCAGAAATTAGAGGAAGAATTTTGGAACCATGCAATGGTTGGAGCTAATCATGCGGGGTATACTGACAGGTTCCATGAGTTAGCTAAGTTGGTCCCTCACTTGGTAACTCCTGAGTCGAAACGTATCGATAAATACATTCGTGGGTTGGTTCCACAGATTCGTAGCATGGTTAGGGCTACAGAACCCATGACACTACAGAGTGCTATTCAGAAGGCTGGAGCACTAACTGATGAAGCGGTTAGGAGTGGGGTACTCACGAAGACAAGTGAGAAGAGGAAGGAGGAGACTGAAGCAGGTAAGCAGGTTAGTTCTGGTGCTGACAATAAGAGAACAAGGAATGGGAGAGGGTTCGTAGCGGTGAATCCTATGGTGGCAACGAGTCCTGCGATGGCAGCTACTCCGGCCGTGACAGGAAACACAGACAGAAGGGGGTACACTAGTTCTGCTCCCAAATGTGTTAAATGCAATGGTTATCATCATGAGCAGGCTGCGTGTCGTACATGCTTCAGGTGTAACAAACCTGGACACTTTGCTAGAGAATGTCGTACGGTGATTACTCAAGCGACTCCAATCGACTCGATTGGCGCAAGGTATAATCGTAGGGCGTGTTATGAGTGTGGAAGTACGGATCATCTCCGAAATGTGTGTCCCAAGCTGAACAGGGCACCTGGTCAGGCGGGAAACAGGTTGTCCATTGAAGGAGGCCAAGGGCAAGGGTACAACAAGAATGCAGCTAGAGAAAAGGCGTTCACCATAAATGCAAACGAGGCGCGTCAAGACCCGCACGTCGTTACTGGTACTTTCTCTCTAAATGGTCATTATGCTACTACTTTATTTGATACGGGTGCGGATTACTGCTTTGTGTCCACTGAATTTGCTGAATTGTTGAATGTTGAACCTAGTGAACTTAGGTCTAGTATTGTGATTGAGATAGCTAGCGGTAGGGAGGTAGAGGTTGACAAGATTATTCGTGGGTGTACTATAGTGTTAGAGGGCATTCCGTTTATGATTGACTTGATACCTTTTGGACATGAGAGTTTTGATGCGGTGATAGGGATGAACTGGTTGTCTAAACATAAGGCCGATGTTGTATGCCATGAAAAGGTAGTTCGTATTCCTTTAGAGAGTGGTGTTATACTTCGGATACAAGGAGAATGCTTAGGGAATGATTTGAAATCCCTTAAGAATGCAAAAGCCAAAGAACTTAAAATAGAAGAGATTCTTGTGGTGTGTGAATTTCCTGGAGTCTTTCCTGAAGACTTGTCTGGGTTGCCTCCAATCCGTCAAGTTGAATTCCGTATTGAATTGATTCCTGGAGCGGCACCTGTGGCAAAATCCCCATACCGTTTAGCACCCTTTGAGATGCAGGAGTTGTCCGAGCAATTGCAAGAACTTCAGGATAAGGGGTTTATCCGACCCAGTCACTCTCCGTGGGGAGCACCTGTGTTATTTGTTAAGAAGAAAGATGGTTCATTCCGGATGTGTATTGACTATCGGGAATTGAATAAGTTAACTGTTAAGAATCGGTATCCTCTTCCTAGAATCGATGATCTCCTTGACCAGCTGCAAGGTTCTCGATTCTTTTCAAAGATAGATCTACGTTCTGGTTATCATCAGTTAAGAGTGTATGAGAAGGATATTCCGAAGACTGCTTTTAGGACTCGTTATGGACACTTTGAGTTTACGGTTATGCCATTTGGGTTGACAAATGCACCTGCGGTATTCATGGATCTAATGAATCGCATTTGTAAGCCTTATTTGGATAAATTTATGATAGTGTTCATCGATGATATATTAGTCTACTCTAAGACTGAGAAGGAGCATGGAGAGCATTTGAAGTCGGTCCTTAAATTGCTGGAGAAGGAGAAGTTGTACGCTAAGTTTTCAAAATGCGAGTTTTGGCTTAGAGAGGTACATTTTCTTGGTCATGTAGTTAATAGTGAAGGTATACATGTAGACCCTGGAAAGGTCGAAGCGGTCAAGAATTGGAAGGCTCCTACGACGCCGTCAGAGATACGCTCATTTTTAGGATTGGCAGAGTATTACAGATGATTTATCGAAAAAATTTCGAAGATTGCCAAACCCCTCACATTGTTGACCCAGAAGAATAAGAAGTATGTCTGGGGAGAGGAGCAAGAGATGGCTTTTCAGACATTAAAGGATACTTTGTGCAATGCACCTATTCTGGCGCTTCCAGACGGACCAGATGACTTTGTGGTGTATTGTGATGCGTCGAAACAAGGTTTTGGATGTGTACTAATGCAGAGAGGGAAGGTGATAGCCTATGCATCCCGACAACTCAAGATTCATGAGATGAATTACACCACTCATGATTTAGAGCTTGGTGCGGTAGTGTTCGCCCTCAAGAATTGGAGACATTATCTGTATGGCACAAAGAGTGTTGTTTTTACGGATCATAAGAGTCTTCAGCATATCTTCAGTCAGAAGGAGCTGAATATGCGACAGAGAAGATGGATTGAATTGTGTAGTGATTATGATTGTGAGATTCGCTATCATCCTGGAAAGGCGAATGTGGTGGCTGATGCGTTGAGTAGAAAGGAAAGGATTAAGCCTAAGCGTGTGTGAGCTATGTGCATGACCTTGCAATCGGGAATCAAGAGGAATATATTGGCAGCACAAGAGGAAGCCCTCAAGGATGAAAACGCAACAGCTGAGATGCTGCGTGGGTTAGATCAACAAATGGAGAAAAAGGAGGATGGCGGATTATATTTCTTGGATCGGATATGGGTTCCGATGGTGGGAGATGTAAGAAGGTTGATCATGGACGAGGCTCATAAAACGAGATACTCAATTCATCCAGGATCTGACAAGATGTATTACGATCTTAGAGATGCTTATTGGTGGCCAGGAATGAAGAGGGAAATAGCCGAGTATGTTAGTAAGTGTCTGACTTGTTTGAAAGTTAAGGCTGAACATCAGAAACCCTCTGGATTACTACAACAACCGCCGATCCCTGAGTGGAAATGGGAGAATATAACGATGGATTTTATTACCAAGTTGCCTCGAACAAGTAATGGGCATGACACGATATGGGTCATAGTGGACAGGCTGACGAAGTCTGCACATTTTCTGGCCATTCGTGAGGATTATAAGATGGAGAAGCTGGCAAGAATTTATATCAATGAGATTGTGGCACGACATGGTGTGCCAGTGTCTATTATATCTAATCGCGACAGTAGGTTTACCTCGCGGTTCTGGCAGTCGCTACAGAAGGCTTTGGATACACGTTTGGATATGAGTACAGCTTATCATCCACAGATGGATGGGCAAAGTGAACGAACAATTCAGACTTTAGAAGATTTACTTAGAGCATGTGCTATCGATTTTGGAGGAAGCTGGGATACTCATTTACCTTTAGCTGAGTTCTCCTATAATAACAGCTATCATTCTAGTATTAGGTGTGCGCCGTTTGAAATGTTGTATGGGAGGAAATGTAGATCACCTGTTCTGTGGGCAGAGGTTGGGACAAGCCAACTAATTGGTCCTGAACTAGTACAAGAGACTACGGATAAGGTTTTTCAAATTAAGAAAAGACTTAAGGCAGCAAGGGATCACCAAAAGAGTTATGCGGATAATCGCCGTAAGCCTTTAGAGTTTAGTGTTGGTGATCTTGTGATGCTAAAAGTGTCCCCTTGGAAGGGTGTTGTGCATTTCGGTAAGAAAGGCAAATTAGCACCGAGATATGTAGGACCGTTTGAGATTACGAAAAGGATTGGGCATGTGGCATATCGATTGAAGTTACCTGAGGAGTTAAGTGGTGTACATGATACGTTTCACGTATCTAAATTTAAAGAAATGTTTGGCGGATGCTAGTCTGCATGTGCCATTAGATGAGATTAAGGTTGACAAGACCCTTCATTTTGTCGAAGAACCTGTTGAGATTATGGACCGAGAGGTCAAGAGTTTGAAGCGTGGTAAGATAGCTTTAGTAAAGGTGCGTTGGAATTCGAAGCGTGGTCCTGAGTTTACTTGGGAGCGCGAGGATCAGATAAGGTCTAAGTACCCAAATTTGTTTGCTGATATGGTTGGTGAGACAAGTAGCTAAATCTCGGGACGAGATTTCCCTGAGTGGGGGATGATGTAACAACCGTGATTTTTGCAGGTTAGTTTAACTGATAGTCTCGATTCATTTGACATTTGTTTGGTGTGTTTTAGGTGTTGATGGGATATATGGGTGATGTATATGCGATGTATATGTGATATAGGTGTGATATGAGTGTGTGTTGACGCTAAATCCCTTTGTGAGATTTTATGGTTGTGAGTTGAGTAGTATTGATTTTGGGATAAGTTCATTTTGATTACCTTGGTGGTGTAGAAATGACTTGTGTGTAGTTTTGGTGTTTTGTGGTTTTGCGTAACAAGTCTTCGTTCAAGTATTTGAGCGTTAGTAAGTTATGTGGAGTTTGTTTTATGGGGTTATATTTATAGAAAGTGTGAAATGCTATTTTTGGAAACTTTGTTTTGGAAATGATAATTTTCCGAGTCGTCGTAAAAAAACGAAAGTTTATCGCGTAAGACGTTAGGTTTCGTATGGGTTCTTATAAAATATCGAGAGTACAAGGTTTTAAGTGTAATAATTAATATTAATAAAAAATAATAATAATACATATTATAGGGGGCGGCCGAATATTGTAGGGGAAGGGAAAAAGGGAATCAAATTTGACCCCAATTACAATTTCTAATAGTAAGGGTTATCTAGAATATACCATAGGGTATTATAAATACAAAACAAAAACCCCTCACCCCTCTCTTTTGCGAAATTCGGTCGACCAAGGGAGAAAACAAGAAGAAAAAATTAGGGTTTTATTATTGAAGCCTAAAAATCAAGATCAAGGTATAATTTTCAATAGATGTGTTCAATTAATTATTATAATTCATGTAACAAGAATATGATGGATTAGGCTTTATGTTTACTTCTGTAAATTAATGATGTATAACATGTTGGGATCAATAATTAGTAATATTATGATGATTGGTGAAGAGATTAGGGTATAAAACATGTTAGTTATTGAGTTAGGGTTTGGACAGATTCATAAGGCTGTAAAGATACGAAGATATTTAATAGATGGAGATGAGTTATTACATGAATCTTAAGTCTAAATTGTAGTTCAGAGAACGTACTTTCCAAAAAGTCCGGCCACGATTGATTTCGAGGTCGGGAGGTCCGTCAAACGATTTTTCTAAGTAAAGGTGTCAAAGCTGTTAAACCGGGGCAGATTTAGGTTAAAAGTATTGAGGTCAAAAGTGGTTTTAAAAGTGTAATTAGGGTTATCCCTTCTGGAGAAATTGAGTTCTATATTCTCTTTGACTTCCACGCGAAGGGTATGCGTTAATAAGTTGTGCAAATATGTTTGTTAGGTCAAAACATTTTGGTGTGTGTTCAGATCCGAATCTGGATAGTTTTCATGTTTGATTTTTCAAAGAGCACTTGTGTGTGTTTTTAGTGCATGGCCTTCTGGGAGGAGATTTTTTTCTCATTAAAGACCATAGTGAATTTTTTGTGTAAGTTGTAGAGCTTATTTTGTTGTGATTTCATGTGGGTAGAAGTACCCCAAAAATCTGCGTATTCTGAAAAAGTGTATGCAATGGATTTAGTAAGTGTAAGTGTTTGGTAGTGGTTAGTATGGAGTCTAGGTGATCCATGGTAGTTTACATGAACCTTAGACATCCATCATATGTGTGCTACATGGACTATAACTTTTAACTTGGTCGCGTGTAATGTGATCTTATTTTGTTGTATAGATTTGTGATTGATAATTTGGAAGCTGCAAAGTTTGAGGTGAGTTTCATAGTCCCATTTTTACTTTGTTTTAACTTGGGATGGGAATGATGCTTGTGTTGAAATATTTTTGAGTTACTGTGATTATGTGGTCGTAAATGCATGGACTTGTAAGTGTTATTATACGTGTATTGCATGTTATGAGATTATTGTGTGGTGATTCTGTGTGGTCCATTTGGAGGGTAGCTATGCTTCCATTATCCAATTGGAGAGTAGGAGTTCTACTCACTATTATTCTGTATGGTCTGATCAGAGGGTATTGTTTACCCATTATTGTGAACTTGGATCGTGGGCACGTTCCGTCCCTTATGTCCCTTAAGTGGTTTATGTTGGTTGAATGACTGAGTTTGCATGCTTTCTAGTATAATGACTAGTCTTACTGTCCTGCTATGTTTTATAATCACAGTGAACTGGTGGCCTGAGATATATTGTGTGTCTTAAACCTATGAACCTCACCAACATTATGTTGACGTTTTAAGCATTATTTTCAGGTGAGCATTCTAAGGCTAAGGTAGAGGGAAGCGACTAGACGAGACTTAGTTGCATTTGAGAACGAGTTATCTTTATGTTTTGATTTGAATATGTTTGATTTTGATTGTGATACTTTAATGTCTTTCGACTAGTACTTTATGTTCTATTGAAGATACCATTTGGAGAGTTGTTTCGGTTATTTTCTTTTGGGGTATTGTTACGACACTTCGTGTCTGTACTTTGCTCTATTTATGTGCATGTAGAAATTCTCTATTTAGACACCATGTGTTGTGATGATATCCATGAAGTTACACTCGCGTTTCCGCCTTGGCGAGGTGTGACACTTAGTCAACTTTAAGACTTAGTCTAGTTTATGACCGATTTCAAGTAGTTTTCAGGTTGTAGATTTCTTTTTATTAATCATGGTTTCTGACATTTTGACAGACTAATTTATAAGGTTTAGGGTGTGTTTGTTTCATTAAGATGTTTTAGGTCTGAATCTGACTACCACATCTTACTAGTAAAAGGTGGCTAGAAAGTCTAAATCTGAACGAAATAATGTTGTTTGTTTTTTTATAATTGTCTGAATGATTTTAAGTGCTCGTTTCTGCAATTTATTTAAATAACTTATGTAGATATGAAACAAGACTTTTTATCATAAATATAACATAAATAAACCATCAAATATATTATATTAACACGAGTCTTCAATCTCTTATCTAGTAAGAGGCAGTAAGACAAAAAAACAAACAAGCAAAACGTCTAACCACCTCTTACAGGTTAGAGTAAGAGAGCTAATAAGATTTTTTTTAAAAAAACAAACGCACCCTTAAACTCATCATTACACATACTCTAATAGAGTAAAACCTTAACTTTGGACTAAAATTGGTTTTATCTTAAACTGATTTCGATTCGATGTCAACAGGTTCTTATAACATGCTAGTCTTATTTAAGATCAATTTCCGGACGCAAACATTTTTCAGTTTTGGAGTGTTTAACATTTTACCCTATACTCTATTTCCCATAAGCAATGTATGGGTTGTTTTTACCATTTCCTCATAAAATAGGACGTGTAAGTAAAATTATGCTCTGAGAATTATGATCTGAGAATTTGCATCCATCAGATGCATCTTCCCTTGAATTTTCAATACCCCCATTTCACTTTCTATAAAACTTTTTAGATCTCCAATTGAATTCCATTAGACCATCACTAATCACTAGTTTAGTTATTTATTAGTATGATTTAATTCCCATCAAGATAATGTTAAATTATCAATACCCATCACTAACAGATAGTCCTAAGTCATTTATCGCATACCCGAAAGGCGGGGACTTTGATTTAGAATCAAATACCCTCTTAAGAAAATCAAGAAAACCCAAAGTTTCAATGTTTAAATCATTCGTAAATCGAGTTACTTACTATTATAAGCTGCATCCCATTACGCTTTTCGCGGGTTTGTTGACATTTGCTGTGTGTATTTTATTAGTGCTTTCTGTTTACACTAGTCGTTTTCGCGGTTTAAGTAGTAGTAGTAGTTATAGGAAGTTTGAGAGTAATGTGGATGGTATTTATCCGTTTTCGAAGCTTAAGAATCTTGTGATGGTTGCTGGACATAGTATTTATACGAGTAGTAAGTGTGACAAGATTGATAAGGAGGATTCGTGGTATTTGGAATCGTATCAGAAGAATCCAGGACAGGCATCTACGTTCGTGGACCATATTAGAGAGGGAGTTGAGAGTGCTGCTAGAGATGAGGAGGCGTTGTTATTGTTTAGTGGTGGTGAGACTCGGAAAGATGCTGGTCCGAGAAGTGAGGCGCAGAGTTATTGGACGGTTGCTGAGTCCAAAGGATGGTTTGGTGAGTTTTTATAGCTTTTTTTTGTGTTTTGTTTAATTTTTTTTGTATAAATTGATCTGCAGTTGACACGTGTGTTATGATGGTGTTTATATCGTGATTGATCATGTTTTGGTATTGGATTAAAATTCATGATTTGTTAGGATAACTTTGTGTGTATACTTTAGCTACTATTTATTGGTAAGTTTCTCTTAGTGTGATTTAGGTTGTGGGTTAGAAATGTACTAGACCAATATGGAGATCATGATGCCCTGTAGCAAATGTTAAGTGATCCGTATTCTTGGTTCTTAAAAAGGATTGGGTTACATAGAGACATAAAGTGGCCCTAAATGGAAGGATTAACTAATTTGTTCTTAGCTCTACAAACATTAGCCTCTGAATTAGCAATATCAATGTTTTGTGCACATCTATATTTAGCACGGTACCAATAATTGGCCTTTCGTTTACTCCACACACACACAAGCTCATGTCATGGAAAAATGTTTCTTTGATGGTGAGTGTGAACGTGATTAGTTACATGGTGTCAAACGAGTGGCATTCGGATTAATGTGATGACAACAGCTATCGACTTCTAATAATACATGTATAAACGAATTTGAATTATATGGTTCACTGCAACGGTGTCATTTACAAATTTCTAATTTTACTTTTGTAGAAAATCATCGAACTTTGTTAGTAGACATTATGTATCAGTTCCTTGATCGTTTGTTTCCATTCCCTTTCTCTGAATTAATTATGTATGTTGTTGTTTGCAAATCTAAAGTTCTATTTAAATGCTTCATGATAAAAACTTTAGCTCACCTTCGATTATTCGTACATCAAATGAGGAAAAAGAACATGTCACATTATGATTAGCTATTGAAAGAAGTGAAATCATATTCTTAAAGGAGTATGTCCTTAAAGGAGCGAGGGCACGGGGTCACAATTTCCCTTTAGAATCTCTAACAACCCCCAAGAAGTTCTTTAACAGATAGTAATTCACAAGAGGTCGCTGCAATTGTATCATTCATGATGCCTCAGATCGCACTATTCTACATACACCAAAGTCAAGATAAATGTTGTTACTAATTATTTGGGGCTATGTTGCAAATACACAAGCTTTAGTGTTATAGGCAGTTGCCTCCGAAATGTATGTAGCTATGTATGTCTAATCCTGATAGTTCCTTGCTTAATAAAACTAAGAAATTTGTTAACGGGTTGGTGCATGTGGTGACTAAATCAACTTTGTGCTGTTGATAGAATAGTTAAACTGTTAAAAGTGCATTTAGTACCTTGTGAGGCAGAGTGATGGGTAACATTGATGTCTAGACTCTAGAATTTAGCTGAACACAGGTTCTCTAAGTATGATTGGGTAACGTTTTGGATTTGGTACTAGCAATATTCACGTCAGTATAAGCATTTAAGTGTATAACTAACTAGTGTACAGGAGGGCCTCTTATTCAACAATAAGTAAGGATTAACGACCTTTCTTTTTACTGTCTGTTTTGTTTGGTAGTAAAAAAGCTTATTGTGGATATATACATGGGGTGATAGATGTTTGGTTTATTGGGTAAGATAGTATGGGGTTATAGTGTTTCCATAACAAAGCTGTTTTTGTAATATAGGAAAAAATAATTTCAGGGTTCACAATTTTATCTGTACCTGTAGATATTTTGTCCCACTAGTTTACTTCACATCGTTTCCCATTGAACGAAACCTTTCAATATAAGTTCAATGTGCAAAAAACTATACATCTATTGATCTATAAAGATCCACATTTTCCTAGTATGTGGATTATAACAATTTTACCCCTTTTTGTTAAAAAATATCCTATGAAACACTTATCCACTCTAGGATGTAGCTTTTGCTGTCCGTTACTCGTTAATCGGATGAAAACGGGATGAAAAATGACTTATAGAGACACGTGTGGAAAATGTAAGTATTAAGATTCACCTATGGAATTGAAGTATTATTCTACCTTAAGGCATATGTGGTAATAAGTACGACTCTTAGACTGAATGAGAATCTGAGGTGGGAGCATGTTAACTATTTAGCTTGTTGGTAAAACATTAAGTTTCAAAGGTGGTTATGTGATTCATAGTGGGAGGCACAGACTCAGATACAATATGTGACATGGCGAATGGTGGCCAAGTCTGCCTTCCTTTTTCTACAATATGTGACAGACTCAGATACAATATGTGACATCTCTCGATATTCGTTTTTTAGATTCCAGGATCTTCAGAGGTGAAATAAAATGTTTCTCGTCAGATGCTGGTAGAAGCACCTACTTATTTAGCACTAGGCATCTTGAAGGGGAGGCATGGTGATCCTTAGCCCATCAAGAAGAACAAGTGATTGTAAAGCAAGAGGGAAGGGATGTGTTACTCTTGGTGCTGATTACTGCTCAGTAGGCTTACTGGTGTAGCATATTCATGAAGTTGCCAGAAAACTTGTTAAACTATTTAAGCGCCACAAATAAGCTGTTTGTTCAATAGTACCCTTAAAATTGCTCGAATCCTACTATGAATGGATAGCAATGTGCAATAGAATTATTATCTTTTAGTATTTCGTGATTTGCAGAAATTGCTTATACTTACACATCTGTCAAGTAAGTGATCCTTATAATTGTACTTACTCTAGAATTGTGTACACAGGCAATCAAGAAAAGGTGAGATGGAAAGCACTCACGGAAGAACATGCAAGGGACAGCTTTGAAAATCTTCTCTTTAGTGTATGCCGTTTCCGGGAGCTCACAGGCTCTTATCCACAAAATATCACTGTATGTTCGTATTATTTTGTTCTTACTATACTCATAAGTGTAGAGGTGGCGACATGGCCAATTCGGCAGGTTGTGTAACAGGTCAAAGGGGGTCATATTTAAGTACGGGTCAAAATGGATCGATATGAGTTGGGTTGGCCTGCATTCACTTTTTTGGTTCATAAATAAACAATGCGTACATATTGTGATTACATAATCGGAATCTGTAAATGAAATGAGAAAACGCTACTGCTGGGTTGGCCCAAAAACACTACAACTTGTTTAGAAGAATTTATAGATAACCATCGAGTAAACTATGATTACAAGTACAATATTATAATAATAAAATCTGATTCTTTAAATAAAATGAAACTTAGATAATCACATTAGAAATAAACTTCTGGCTACCGCCAATCCGCCATCCTGTCCATACCGTTCTGTTTCTTACTTAATTTTTTACATGAGCCATTTGCTATTTGTGATAAAACATAACCAAAATCAATCTTTTTAGAAGCATGTGGGTCAAGATTGCCACCTCTACAACTGGATATTTGAGTTTTCTAAAATTCTTTTCTTAACAGAACTAGTTTGTTATCTGAATCTCTTAATGAAGTACCAATCTGTTAACAATTTTAATGTAGGTTGTGGGTTATGACTTCAAAAAAGAACGATTTGTAAATTTACACCGTTCTGCCATTCGATTCCCAGAGACAAGATTCTTGTACTTGGGTACCCCAGCTGCTACGACATCAAGAGAAGCAGCACTAAAAGGCGAGGCATTAGTGAGGGCACAATTCCAACATGACCCTTACGCTTGTATAGGCTCACTTCGGCGCAAAAAGATTGGGCGCGACCCTTTTCACAGGTCTATACCTTATCCTAATGGCTGCCCTGAAATTGAAAGCTTGTTCAGATATTGTGGAGGTACACTATATTCAGGGTCTGTTCCTTGGGCTTAAATACTGATTATCTTTGCCCTTCTGTTCCATAATTTAAAAATGTGTATGATGGATTTTTATATATTATATAGAGATATGACAAAATTTAGTCATACAATAAATGCCATTGATGGAGTTCTCAAGGCAATTATTTGGTAAATCATATGAAATTGATACATACATTTATCTAAAGACACTACGGACAATGAAGACACTTTGTTTCTTGCACTTATAGACATATTTCCGGATAATGGCCAAAACTAATGGCTAGAGGTGATACTTTCGACCCATTTGTTTCAAAATGGATCAATCTGGGCTGTGTTTTATTGGGTGTAATAAATAAACAGTTAGCTATAAAATAACCTATTTGTATTATACTAATGAAAAAACCCAACTTAAACTTTAAGTACTTGACCACTCAAAAAATGTTAGCAGCCTTTATGTACCACCCAGAAGAGTTGAAGCTTTCATCAACCATATCGAAGGACCGAGGGTTGATCATAAAAGGTTAGAGTATGTTGGTTTTTTTTTTTGCTGGTTTAATCATTCATTGTTACTAAGTTTATAGACTTGAACAAAAAGGAATGATAGATAGATCAAGCATAATTGTTTTGGCCAACTACTCACTCTGTCCCAAAATAAGTGTCCAGTTTGACTTTTCAGAGTCAAATTGGTTCAACTTTGACCTTAAATATTTCTTTTGTGTTATATAATACTTTATGAAGAATTATACCAATGAAAAATACACTTAAAACCCAATACATTCATATATTTCGCATCAAGTATTATATAACACCCGCAAAAAAGGTCAAAGTTGAACAAATTTGACTCTGAAAAGTCAAACTTGACACTTATTTTGGGACGGAGATAGTACTAGTTAGCCCGTTATCCAATCCTGCCCACCCGCCCCCATTTAGTCACCTCTCTGCACCAGACTTTATGCACACAGGTTCACCAGTAGTCACATATTACATACGGGACACGTTAGTCAGACACCCCCTATAGGGGGTGTGTTGACTTTGTACCGCTGCCGTCACTTATACTGTCTGCTTTGTCGGTTTGTACATTCCATAAAAAATAGGTGGGTCCCATGCATAGGGGGTGTTAGAATAACACAACCCATTACATACGTACACGTGATCACATCCATAGGTGCACGCACTTGACTAGAATTTAAGTAAAACTAATCATTTATCTTAAGATTCCTTTTGGTCTTCAGATTCCTTTTGGTGATTAAATAGAAATTTCCTGGAAATTATATAACAATAGAAAACTGATATTTAAAAATTGGGATAATGTATCAGGAGGCCACTCAAATTTTCAACCTTTTACAAATGAGCCACCCATTTATTAAAATTAACTTACAGGTCCTTCAATTATGTGGTTGTTTTCGTTTATACCAATTATGGCCAAATTTATGCCCGAAAATTGTAATGCATACATAAGGAAATAACCTCTAACTTATCAAAACAATACGAATGACAAGTTTGGTGTAACGTACCAATTATACACTTGTTTTAAGTGTGACTATATAATCAGAAGTAATTTAGAAGGATAAAAATGGAATTTTGCGACTAGTTTTTTGTTCGTATAATTTTAATATGTTAGTGTTAGGTTCATTTTTGTTGTTTGATAATTATTCAGATTGAAATTGGCTGAAATCGGTGTAAACGAAAATAAACATATAGTTTGGTGGGCTAAAATTAGTTTCAATAAACAAACGGCCTATGTGTTAAAAACTTAATAACTTATGCAGCTTCCTCATATATTATCCCAAAAAAAATTGAAGACAACAAAGTTTGGTCCATAATACTTAATTTGAAAGCTACGTTAGAACTACTCTTGATTCATGTTTAGCTCATAGAAAGTCAACACTTCCACTCTGAACTATTGTACATGGTATTATGTTTTTTTAACACTAGACGAGTACTCGTTCATAGCAACGAAATTTTATAGCGACAGATAGTTTTAGTAATAAAAAAATAGTTTATGAGTTATAAATGAAAAATAATAAAAGTTCGAAGATTTGTGGATTAAACATAATGTTTTGAATTCCGGTTCGACCCGGGTGGTTCAACCAGATGAACCGTTTCGGTCAAAAAACGGGTCAATTTAAACAGGGTCAACCCGACAAGTTGCGTCGAAAAAACAGGTCAAATTAAACCGACTCGACCCGCTGGGTTTGAAGTGTCCCGGGTCAACCCGTCGGGTTTGAAGCGTCCTGGGTCAACCCGGTTTTCGATGTGTATTAATAGTTTCCTTTTGAAACATATGTTTCAACATTTCCTTTATCGTGACGTTTTAATTTTTTTCTTACCTAATATAAAATTTTCAACATTTCACATATTGACTTTTTCACTTTTTCACATTTGACCATTTTGCTTTTATATGTAGTATAGATGAATGACGTAATGTCATTCAACGAATGTTAACACTAGGTATAACACCTATTTTATTTTATTATTATTATTATTATTTTGAACAGCGATTTATATTAAAAGAAAAACTAGCAAGGAGCTAGAAAATTACAAATATAGTTTTTTTTTTGTTACCATGTTCCGGAAAATCCATGATTTTAAACAGTAACACATACAAGAACCAAAACAAGTGAGGTAGACTAGATACATCAGGCCATCAGCCTTCTTAAAGTCAAATATACAAATGAGATGAAAATTTAAAATTCAAATTCAGAGTATGCAAATTGTGTTAAACCAGGTTATTTCCCTCACATTTGCAGCGGATTAGTCACATATACTCATTTAGTTGTGATAATTCTTCCTTAAATTGTACAGTAGTTTAGTTGATAATTATGAATTATCATGCTCATATGGTCTAGGACCCGAGATCCATATCTTAAACAAATCTTTGTTCTCAACCATCACACCACTCCTCAATCCTCGTATCATGATAAATATCTTTTTTTTTGGAAGGCTCATGATAAATATCTAGTTAATTTATATTTAATAATATTTATCAAAAAATTAGCCTAGGCGAACTATTCATTGAATATGTTATAAGTTAATTACATTAATCTAAGGGAAAATGGCAAAAAAAGGCATCATACTTGCCACTTTTTATCATTGTATGTAACGATTTTTTTTTTTTTTTTTTTTTTGAATTTGGCACCAACCTTTTTAAATCGTGTCATTGTGTGTACCAACGATCGTTAAGTATAAAGGACTAACGCTGCAATAATAAAACAAACGATCGTTAACTTAACCTGCTGCAACAGGCCAAGCAGGTCATCGGTACACACAATGGCACGATTTAAAAAAGTTGGTACACACAATGGCATGATTTAAAAAGGTTAGTGCCAAATTCAAAAAAAAAAAAAAAAAAAAAAAAAAAAAATCGCTACATACAATGACAAAAAGTGGCAAGTATGATAACCTTTTTTTTTTGCCATTTTCCCTTAATCTAAACTAGCAAGAGTTGGTGGAAAGATTTATGTAATGTAAACATGTTTAAAATTGAACAGTAATAACATCTGTTGAGTTATGGATATTTTTTTAATGATAAAAAATTTGTAACCCTTGAATACATCAACTAATACTCTTTAATAAAAACGTAAACACACATGTAAAAATTAAAAAAAAAAAAAAAAAAAAAAAAAAGCATTTTATTTCAAGTTTTCAACTACTGATCATGGAATATGTTGTGGAGTCAAGCTGTGAAACAACTAATATACAATGTGTTTGAAGCGCCATTGTTTATTATATTTTGGAGGCATAAACTGAAAATTTCTGTTCTTGTTATTCAATCATACAAACCACAATACAATATGAAGAACAAACATAAATTTATTTATTAAATCATGTAGAGATCATCCTTAGTACATTTGGCTAGCAAATGAACCCATGCATAAAGCGCATTGTTTATGCAAAAGGGCAACTTGAAGATCCCCCACCGGTGATGGTATCTTCGGTAATGGTCGCTCCTCCACCTTTGATTAGACCCGCCAGCAACTCTCCTCGGTCGTAGAAGAACTCTACTTTCACGATCTTGAAATTTTCATCCAACTGGTATATACATTCCAAAATTAAACATCGACCATTAAGATTGGTATCTTTTACTTTATTGAACCGTAAAATGTGTAAGTGTTAGATGATCAGATCGGGATGGGTTGACCCCCATTAGACCTCTTCACGCATTTAGCAAATTATCTTCTTTAACCCGTTTAATTAGAACACAACCAAATCGACCCATTTATGAGTAACTGGGTCAAAAAGGTCACCTTCAATAAAAGCAGAATGGGATACAAATGACTTGTATAGATAAGTATATTAGTATCACTTACCTCCAATGTAGACACACCAAACATTTCCACCAATTCTCCAGTAGGAGGTTGACCTTTAAATGGACCTTCCATGTAACCCCAATGTCTAAACTTATATGCAATCACCGGTGGACCAGAGTAAACCTGTAGAATCTCTACCGCAAAACCACGAGGAAACGTAGTGGTGAAGAGTTTGTGAGCAGTATCCACAGTTTCTTCCTTATAATTATAAACTCGTAGTTTTTCTGGCAATGATGTTTGAAGAAACATATTGTAGCCTCCACCTATCTCAGCTACATCTTGTGGTGTCATAGGTTTCCTACCTGAAAATCATGAGTTCGTAACATATAACATAGCAGTTATTATTAGCTCACTAAGTGTCTCTTGAATGGATTTAAAACAACGAAAGTTCAGGTTTGTATTGAACTTACCATTAACAGAAACTGTTGACTTTGTCACATCAACCGTTTTAAAATCTTGTGGTTTCATTTTGTGGAATATCTCCATTTCCCATGTTTTCACAAAATTTTGAACTTGCTCTTCTAGTGAACCTGCTGGCCATATCTTATCATCCAAAGTACAAAACATTAAACTAAAGAAAAAACCGCATACTTATATAACACATTGGTTGTATGTGTTAAAAGAAAAATTAAGGGTGCGAGAGCAATGTAGTTATACCTTGGTTCTGCCTTCTTCAAAGAGTTTGTTGACCACATCAAAGTTAGGGGGCACACCCAATTTCCATGTTGTGTTCTTCTCACTTTCTCCACTCATGAAACTTCTGTACTTGTCTACATCAGAGCCTTTGTATTGCTCCATTGTTGTGTTTAGTTCTTGATGATTAAACCATATGATCTTGCTTTATATAGCAAGTGGAAAAGGGGCAATGCAAGGAGATCAGAGTGGGGGTTGGTAAGAGGTCACATACCTAGTCCTAGAATGATTTATTTATTGCTCGTATCAATCATGGTAAAGCAATAATATTAATAACATATACGTAATTCTTTGCACAACGTTGATTTTCTTGTCTATATAAAACATATTTAGCAGATGCCTGTTAGTTTGTCTGGTGTTCCTCGCGTCAAGGGCTACTTTTGCATCGGCTATAAACGATGGTAAGTATTAACAACGAACTTTCCACATGTCCCATCCCGAATGCAGTATATAGAAAGCAAAGTTGAGCTTATGCTCGAGACTAACTTACGCTTGTTTAGGCTTCCTTCGGCGCAAAAAGATTGGCCGCGACCCTTTTCACAGGTCTATACCTTATCCAAATGGCTGCCCTGAAATTGAAAGCTTGTTCAGATATTGTGGAGATACAGTATATTCAGGTTATATTCGTTGGGCTTAAAAACTGATTATCTTTATATATTATAGAGATATGACAAATTTTAGTCATACAATAAATGCCAGTGATGGAGTTCTAAAGGCAATTATTTGGTAAATCATATGAGATTGATGGGTTTAGGGTTTATTGTTTAGAGTTTAGGGTTTATCTTAAGACAATAGGAACAATGAAGACACTTTGTTTCTAGCTCTTTTAACATAGTTTGAGGCAGATTAGTTATGTATACTTATTAAGCTGTGCTAAATCTTCCTTATTAAGCTGTGCTAATTCTTCCTTTTTTAATCGTGGTTCACTTGATAATTATGAATTATTATGCTTACACGAGTCTTGAGCCCGAGATCCATCTATTTCACAAAGCTCCATTTTCAACCATCACACACTCATCATATCATGATAAATCTCTAGTTGATTTATATTTAAAATTAATTATCAAATAATTAGTGTAGAATAACTATTCATTGAATATTTTATAAGTTAATTACATACATTAATATAAACTTATTAGAGTTGGTGGAAATATTTATGTAATATTAAAATTTTTAGGAAAAGCATACAAAAATTGAACAGGAACAACACCTATAAGATTATAGATAGTATCTTTTTCTATGATAAAAAATTGTAACCCTTACGCTTGTATAGGCTCACTTCGGCGCAAAAAGATTGGCCGCGACCCTTTTCACAGGTCTATACCTTATCCTAATGGCTGCCCTGAAATTGAAAGCTTGTTCAGATATTGTGGAGGTACACTATATTCAGGGTCTGTTCCTTGGGCTTAAAAACTGATTATCTTTGCCCTTCTGTTCCATAATTTAAAAATGTGTATGATGGATTTTTATATATTATATAGAGATATGACAAAATTTAGTCATACAATAAATGCCATTGATGGAGTTCTCAAGGCAATTATTTGGTAAATCATATGAAATTGATACATACATTTATCTAATGACACTACGGACAATGAAGACACTTTGTTTCTTGCACTTATAGACAAATTTCCGGATAATGGCCAAAACTAATGGCTAGAGGTGATACTTTCGACCCATTTGTTTCAAAATGGATCAATCTGGGCTGTGTTTTATTGGGTGTAATAAATAAACAGTTAGCTATAAAATAACGTCTATTTGTATTATACTAATGAAAAAACCCAACTTAAACTTTAAGTACTTGACCACTCAAAAAATGTTAGCAGCCTTTATGTACCACCCAGAAGAGTTGAAGCTTTCATCAACCATATCGAAGGACCGAGGGTTGATTATAAAAGGTTAGAGTATGTTGGTTTTTTTTTTGCTGGTTTAATCATTCATTGTTACTAAGTTTATAGACTTGAACAAAAAGGAATGATAGATAGATCAAGCATAATTGTTGGGGTGGGTTATAAGTACCGGGGTCTATTTTTTAACCAAACCGGGTCTACATTTGTAGGCTTTTTTTTTTTTTTTTTTTATTTTTTTTTTATTTTTTTTTTTATTTTTATAATTTTGTTTATATCAAAAAGCTATAAACCCGAAAGTGCGGAACAGAAAATATAAAGTTTAATATGTCAAACGCTTAAAACTGTCAAAAATACGGAACAGAAACTGACAAAAACTGTGCTGTGCAGAAAAAAAATAGGGGGACAAAAAGTAGGGGACAAGGTCTGCCACCCTTGTCCCCCGGTATGGTTAGTATGCCCCTAATTGTTTTGGCCAACTACTAGTTAGCCCGTTATCCAATCCTGCCCACCCGCCCCCATTTAGTCACCTCTCTGCACCAGACTTTATGCACACAGGTTCACCAGTAGTCACATATTACATACGTACACGTGATCACATCCATAGGTGCATGCACTTGACTTGAATTTAAGTAAAACTAATCATTTATCTTAAGATACAATATTTGGTCTTCAGATTCCTTTTGGTGATTAAATAGAAATTTCCTGGAAATTATATAACAATAGAAAACTGATATTTAAAAATTGGGATAATGTATCGGGAGGCCACTCAAGTTTTCAACCTTTTACAAATGAGCCACCCATTTATTAAAATTAACTTATAGGTCCTTCAATTATGTGGTTGTTTTCGTTTATACCAATTATGGCCAAATTTTTCCCGAAAATTGTAATGCATACATAAGGAACTAACCTTTAAGTTATCAAAACAATACGAATGACAAGTTTGGTGTAACGTACCAATTATACGCTTGTTTTAAGTGTGACTATATAATCAGAAGTAATTTAGAAGGATAAAAATAGAATTTTGCGACTAGTTTTTTGTTCGTATAATTTTAATATGTTAGTGTTAGGTTCATTTTTGTCGTTTGATAATTATTCAGATTGAAATTGGCCGAAATTGGTGTAAACGAAAATAAACATATAGTTTGGTGGGCTAAAATTAGTTTCAATAAACAAACGGCCTATGTGTTAAAAACTTAATACTTATGCAACTTCCTCATATATTATCCCAAAAAAATTTGAAGACAACAAAGTTTGGTCCATAATACTTAATTTGAAAGCTACGTTAGAACTACTCATGATTCCTGATGTTTAGCTCATAGAAAGTCAACACTTCCACTCTGAACTATTGTACATGGTATTATGTTTTTTTAACACTAGACAAGTACCCGTGCATAGCAACGAAATTTTATAGCGACAGATAGTTTTAGTGATAAAAAAATAGTTTATGTGTTATAAATGAAAAATAATAAAAGTTCGAAGATTTGTGAATTAAACATAATGTTTTGAAACCCGGTTCGACCCGGGTGGTTCAACCAGATGAACCGTTTCGGTCGAAAAACGGGTCAATTTAAACAGGGTCAACCCGACAAGTTGCTTCGAAAAAACAGGTCAAATTAAACCGACTCGACCCGCCGGGTTTGAAGTGTCCCGGGTCAACCCGTCGGGTTTGAAGCGTCCTGGGCCAACCCGGTTTTCGATGTGTATTAAAAGTTTCCTATTGAAACATATGTTTCAACATTTCCTTTATTATGACGTTTTAATTTTTTTCTTACCTAATATAAAATTTTCAACATTTCACATATTGACTTTTTCACTTTTTCACATTTGACCATTTTGCTTTTATATGTAGTATAGATGAATGATGTAATGTCATTCAACGAATGTTAACACTAGGTATAACACCTATTTTATTTTTTATTATTATTATTATTATTATTATTATTTTGAACAGCGATTTATATTAAAAGAAAAACTAGCAGGAGCTAAAAAATTACAAAGACAGTTTTTTTTTGTTACTATTTTCCGGAAAATCCATGATTTTAAACAGTAACACATACAAGAACCAAAACAAGTGAGGTAGACCAGATACATCAGCCTTCTTAAAGTCAAATATACAAATGAGGTGAAAATTTAAAATTCAAATTCAGAGTATGCAAATTGTGTTAAACCAGGTTATTTCCCTCACATTGCAGCGGATTAGTCACATATACTCATTTAGTTGTGATAATTCTTCCTTAAATTGTAGTTTAGTTGATAATTATGAATTATCATGCTCATATGGTCTAGGACCCGAGATCCATATCTTAAACAAATCTTTGTTCTCAACCATCACACCACTCCTCAATCCTCGTATCATGATAAATATCTAGTTAATTTATATTTAATAATATTTATCAAAAAATTAGCCTAGGCGAACTATTCATTGAAAATGTTATAAGTTAATTACATTGATGTAAGGGAAAATGGCAAAAAAAGTCATCATACTTGCCACTTTTTGTCATTGTATGTAACGACCTTTTTTTTTTTTGAATTTGGCACCGACCTTTTTAAATCGTGCCATTGTGTGTACCAACGATCGTTAAGTATAAAGGACTAACGCTGCAATAATAAAACAAACGATCTTTAACTTAACCTGCTGCAACAGGTCAAGCAGGTCACCGGTACACACAATGGCACGATTTAAAAAGGTTGGTACACTAACCATAAATAAGAAGATTCCTCTTCTTTTGAAGATAAAGTGCACTCAAGCGTACACTTTTCTTTTCTTTGAAGAACGAGGCCTGAACTGAGGTATTCAGACGTCATTATGATGAAGAGCGAGGCCTGCACTGATGTGTACAGACGTCATTGTCGGTGATGTTCATCAAGCTTGAATTACTTGAACCCCTTCATCATGAGATATCAGTCTTTTCGGCACCCAAACCCTGAGTCTTTCCTTAATGTGAGTGAACGATGTACCTGCACTTAAGTAAGGACTACCTGTACTGACATTCAGAGTTTGTTTGCATTTATATGGGTTAGTGATATCAGCATCTCAACCATTTGGGGTTTCATTGTCAACCTTGGTTTCGCACTTAGTGAACATCTTTCGAATAGGTATCCATCTAAGATCAACAATCTTAAAAGTTCTACCCGTCGGTATCCACCTAAGGCAAGGCAAGATCTAGGAGTGTTTGGTTTCTCATGCACAGTGTTTGGAATGTTTTGAAACCCGATTCGACCCGGGTGGTTCAACCGGATGAACCGTTTCGGTCGAAAAACGGGTCAATTTAAACAGGGTCAAACGACAAGTTGCGTCGAAAAAACAGGTCAAATTAAACCGACTCGACCCGCCTGGTTTGAAGTGTCCCAGGTCAACCCGTCGGGTTTGAAGCGTCCTGGGTTAACCCGGTTTTCGATGTGTATTAAAAGTTTCCTATTGAAATTTCAATGACTTATGATAATTTAACTAATGTTTTACGTTTCAATTTTCAATTTTATTGTTTTGATATGTTAAAATTAGCTTTATTCTTAAAATTGTAGTACACATTTTCAGCAAGAATTTGAACTAGACATATAAACGAAAACAAACACATATTTAGGTGGCCCATAAGTTAGCAATTTAACCTGTATGACCTGTATGTGAAAAAATTAAAACGTCATAATAAAGGAAATGTTGAAACATATGTTTCAATAGGAAACTTTTAATACACATCGAAAACCGGGTTAACCCAGGACGCTTCAAACCCGACGGGTTGACCTGGGACACTTCAAACCAGGCGGGTCGAGTCGGTTTAATTTGACCTGTTTTTTCGACGCATACATTCTGACTATTGATAATTTTATTCTGAAGATAATACTAGTACTCTTTAATAAAAACGTAAACACACATGTAAAAAAAAAAAAAAAAAAAAAAAAAAAAGCATTTTATTTCAAGTTTTCAACTACTGATCATGGAATATGTTGTGGAGTCAAGCTGTGAAACAACTAATATACAAATAATACAATGTGTTTGAAGCGCCATTGTTTATTATATTTTGGAGGCATAAACTGAAAATTTCTGTTCTTGTTATTCAATCATACAAACCACAATACAATATGAAGAACAAACATAAATTTATTTATTAAATCATGTAGAGATCATCCTTAGTACATTTGGCTAGCAAATGAACCCATGCATAAAGCGCATTGTTTATGCAAAAGGGCAACTTGAAGATCCCCCACCGGTGATGGTATCTTCGGTAATGGTCGCTCCTCCACCTTTGATTAGACCCGCCAGCAACTCTCCTCGGTCGTAGAAGAACTCTACTTTCACGATCTTGAAATTTTCATCCAACTGGTATATACATTCCAAAATTAAACATCGACCATTAAGATTGGTATCTTTTACTTTATTGAACCGTAAAATGTGTTAGTGTTAGATGATCAGATCGGGATGGGTTGACCCCCATTAGACCTCTTCACGCATTTAGCAAATTATCTTCTTTAACCCGTTTAATTAGAACACAACCAAATCGACCCATTTATGAGTAACTGGGTCAAAAAGGTCACCTTCAATAAAAGCAGAATGGGATACAAATGACTTGTATAGATAAGTATATTAGTATCACTTACCTCCAATGTAGACACACCAAACATTTCCACCAATTCTCCAGTAGGAGGTTGACCTTTAAATGGACCTTCCATGTAACCCCAATGTCTAAACTTATATGCAATCACCGGTGGACCAGAGTAAACCTGTAGAATCTCTACCGCAAAACCACGAGGAAACGTAGTGGTGAAGAGTTTGTGAGCAGTATCCACAGTTTCTTCCTTATAATTATAAACTCGTAGTTTTTCTGGCAATGATGTTTGAAGAAACATATTGTAGCCTCCACCTATCTCAGCTACATCTTGTGGTGTCATAGGTTTCCTACCTGAAAATCATGAGTTCGTAACATATAACATAGCAGTTATTATTAGCTCACTAAGTGTCTCTTGAATGGATTTAAAACAACGAAAGTCCAGGTTTGTATTGAACTTACCATTAACAGAAACTGTTGACTTTGTCACATCAACCGTTTTAAAATCTTGTGGTTTCATTTTGTGGAATATCTCCATTTCCCATGTTTTCACAAAATTTTGAACTTGCTCTTCTAGTGAACCTGCTGGCCATATCTTATCATCCAAAGTACAAAACATTAAACTAAAGAAAAAACCGCATACTTATATAACACATTGGTTGTATGTGTTAAAAGAAAAATTAAGGGTGCGAGAGCAATGTAGTTATACCTTGGTTCTGCCTTCTTCAAAGAGTTTGTTGACCACATCAAAGTTAGGGGGCACACCCAATTTCCATGTTGTGTTCTTCTCACTTTCTCCACTCATGAAACTTCTGTACTTGTCTACATCAGAGCCTTTGTATTGCTCCATTGTTGTGTTTAGTTCTTGATGATTAAACCATATGATCTTGCTTTATATAGCAAGTGGAAAAGGGGCAATGCAAGGAGATCAGAGTAGGGGTTGGTAAGAGGTCACATACCTAGTCCTAGAATGATTTATTTATTGCTCGTATCAATCATGGTAAAGCAATAATATTAATAACATATACGTAATTCTTTGCACAACGTTGATTTTCTTGTCTATATAAAACATATTTAGCAGATGCCGGTTAGTTTGTCTGGTGTTCCTCGCGTCAAGGGCTACTTTTGCATCGGCTATAAACGATGGTAAGTATTAACAACGATCTTTCCACATGTCCCATCCCGAATGCAGTATATAGAAAGCAAAGTTGAGCTTATGCTTGAAACTAACTTACGCTTGTTTAGGCTTCCTTCGGCGCAAAAAGATTGGCCGCGACCCTTTTCACAGGTCTATACCTTATCCAAATGTTGGTCCCAAATGTGTTAGACGAATGAAATTGCAAGAGTAAATAAAATCTGAATAACTAAACTTCTAACCATTGTAACATTACATAGTATCGAGTATATATACTAAACGAATGGTTGCTTTGAACCATCGTGTCTGTTCACTAGAGGGTGTGTTTGTTCGAATGGTTATAACCCAAGCGACACACCTATTCGGTTTGTAACCGCCATAACTAACAACTATATAACTAACTATAACTAACTTAACCGCTATTCGGTTATTATCTTTTTAATAAGCACGTTTGGTCCTTCAAGTTTCCAAGAGAAGCAATGTCGAGATTATATTGCTCACATTCTCCTCCTTAATCTTGATCTTTGCTTCGTCCTAAGTCTTGAACTCCGAGCATCTGTCGCATAGTCACGAACTTTAGTCTTGGTAAGGCCTTTGTTAAGATATCTGCTCTTTGTAGTTCTCCACTGACGTGTTCCACATTGATATGACCATTCTCTACGCATTCACGAATGAAATGATAGCGAATGTCGATGTGCTTGCTTCTTCCATGAAAAACTGGGTTCTTTACGAGTGCTATCGCTGATATGTTGTCAACTCTAAGCGTTATCCTTTTTTCTTGCCATCCAGTTAATTCACTAAGTAAACGTTTTAGCCATAAGGCTTGACATGCTGCTCCAGTAGCCGCCATGAATTCTGATTCACATGATGATAGTGCCACTGTTGGTTGTTTCTGAGTACACCAAGTAATAGGTGACTCTCCAAAATAAAATACTATTCCAGTAGTTCCTTTTCCTTGATCAGTGTTGATTCCATAACTACTGTCACTGTAACCTGTAATCTTGCAGCTGCCTTCTTTTTTGTATATTATTCCATGCTCCTTTGTTCCTTTGATATATCGAATTACTTGTTTCACTGCCTTCAGGTGATGATCCTTCTGGTCTTGCATAAATCTGCTAAGTAGTCCAACTGAGTAACTAAGATCCGGTCTTGTATGTAATAAGTATCTGAGACTACCTATTAAACTTCGGTAGTAAGTTGCGTCAACTGAGTTTCCATCTTCCGCCTTGACCAACTTAGTGCCGGGATCCATTGGTATTTTTGTATCATTACTGTCCGTCATACTTGTTTCTTTCAAGATCTTGTTAATATATCATGTTTGCTTGATTGTAATCTCTCCTCCTGTCTGTGTAACTTCTATCCCAAGGTAATAAGCTAGCAACCCTAAGTCGCTCATTTCGAATTTGTCTTTCATCTGGGATTTAAAAAAGTCTAATTCCTTCTTTGGAGTGCCTGTGATTATCAAATCATCTACATATACTCCAACTATAAGTGTAGAATTCTTGTTTCTCTTAGTATAAACCGCTTGTTCGAGATTACATATCTTAAAGTCTAATGACTTTAAGGTTTGATCAAGTTTCATATTCCAAGCTCTTGGTGCTTGTCTCAAGCCGTACAAAGCTTTAGTTAGCTTGTAGACCTTTTCTGAGTTTCCTTGTTGAATAAATCCTTCAGGTTGTGTAACATAGACTTCTTCCTTCAAGTCTCCATGTAAAAATGCTGATTTTACATCTAAGTGGTGTACTTGCCATCCATGATATGCTGCTATTGCTAATATTAATCGAATTGTCTCTATCCTAGCAACTGGTGCAAATACTTCATCGAAATCTATCCCTTGTTCTTGTACATAACCTTTTGCTACTAATCTTGCTTTATATTTGATGATCTTTCCTTTTGCATCCCTCTTGGTCTTATAAACCCATTTGAGTCCTATTGCCTTCTGATTTTCAGGCAAATCAGTATGAGTCCATGTTTTATTTTTGTTGATTGAATCCAGTTCAATCTCCATGGCCTCAATCCATTTCTTATCTATTGATGCCTCCTTGTAATTACGTGGTTCTTCTTCCGTAAATAGTAAACTTGTAGTTTCAACTCCAGGTGCATCCCTATATACTTCTGATATATTTCTAAAACCTGGTACTGGTCTATCATCAAATCTATGATCTGAGCCTTCTACTGAGCTAAAAGTAGCTTCTCCTTCATCTTCTGAGTTAGGGTTGTAAGTGTATGTTGGTGGTGTGATTGGTGAATCTGGATCTGGTATTTGATACATATTATCATTGTTTTCTATGTTGACTGGTATAGGATTTTCATTATCAACTTCGTCTACCACAAAACTAGCCCAAAATGTGTCTTGTGTACTCGCATCCTCTCCATTGTTATTCCAATCCCACGGTTTCGTTTCCATAAACTTTACGTCCCTACTAACATGTTTCTTCTTTCTTATTGGATCATATAGCCTACATGCTTTTGATCCTTCCTCTACTCCTAAGTAAATCATTGGTATGCTTCTGTCATCCTACTTCTTCAAGTGAGGTATCGTTATCTTAGCATAAGCTGTGCATCCGAATATTCTTAGGTATTCCAGATTTGGTTTTCTGTTGTAGAGGGCTTCATATGGTGTTTTATCTTCCATGGCTTTCGTAGGTACCCTGTTGAGTATGTAAATGGCGTGTCTGACTGTTTCCGTCCAAAAAGTTAAGGGTAATTTCATTGCTTTCATCATACTCCTAGTAGTTGATAAAACTATCCTATTCTTTCTCTCCACTACTCCATTTTGTTGTGGTGAGTATGGTGCTGTCAACTGTCTTGCTATACCATTCTCCTTACAGTATTTGGTGAAATCATTAGATGTAAATTCACCTCCTCTATCTGTTCTTAGCATTTTTAATTTCAACTTCAACTCCATTTCAACCTTCTGCCTAAATTCTTTGAATGTGTTAAATGCCTGATCTTTCGATGTTAGAAAGTAGGCCCACATGAAACGTGTACAGTCATCTACTAATAAGAAGATGAACTTCTTTCCAGAATGTGTGGCTGGACTTATGGGACCACAAAGATCTCCATATACTAAGTCCAATGGGTTCTTTGATCTGAATTTAGCTTTATTTGGAAATGGTGTTCTAATGTGTTTTCCTAATAAACATGCATCACATATCTGTCCTGCATGACTTATTCTTGGTATCCCTTCCACTAGACCCTTTCTTGTCATCTTGTCTAATGCGTCAAAGTTCAGATGACCTAATCTAGCGTGCCATAACCATGCTTGGTTATCTATGTTTGCTAAGAGACAAATAGGTGCTTCTATTTGTAATCTAATACTGTAAATTCGATTCTTAGATCGTTCTACTTTCATCAACAACTTCTTGTTCTTATCATACAAAGCTAGTTTGTTTTCATCCATGATGATCTTACAACCTATCTTGGTAAGTTGTCCTAGACTAAGTATGTTGCTTTTGAGGTTTGGAATGTAGTAAACATCCGAAACTATCTTTTGTTGTTGGTTTCTACATCCTAACAATATTGAACCTCTACCCTTTATCTCTACATACGATCCATCTCCAAAACGAACGCGTCCAGTGATGCTTTCGTCAATGTCCTTAAAATGACTCTTGGTTCCCGTCATATGGTTACTTGCACCATTATCTAAATACCATATGCTAGTATCGGTTGTAGCATATTTTCGGGGTTGTACTTGTCCTTCGTTCAACAAAACTTCTTCGTGTGTAGTCATCAATAGTGATGGTTCATCGTCTTCTAAGATAAGGTTTGATTGTTCCTGGGTTGTTGATAGTTTTCTGCAGTCTTTCTTTATATGTCCATGTTTCCCACAATTGAAACATTTTACCTTTCTTATATCCCACTCACGTTTATTCTTATTTGACTTATCTTTGTGAGTTGAGTTTTCTCCATTCGAGTTGTCTCTGTTTCTATTATTTTGCCAGTTTCCTCGTGAGTAGTTTGATCTACCACCGCGTTTGTAAAAACATTTTCCTTTCTTAGAGTGTTCGCCTTGTGCGAATAATAAATTATCCTGGCTTTCTACTTGTCCTCCCTTTCGGAGTTTTATCCTTTCCTCGAATGCCTTAAGTTTTCCAGCGATCTCATCTAACGTAATGTCGTCGAGATCATTCATCTGTTCTATGGATGCTACTATTTGAATGAACCTATCTGGTGTGGAGTCTAATAGTTTTCGTACTAAAAGTGATTCATCCAAAGTCTTTCCTAATTCTTTTGCCTTCGTGGCGTAGCCGTTTAGTTTGGTTGTAAATGCATCCACCGTGTCATCTTCCTTCATTTGAAGGGTCTGAAATCCAATCATCAATGATTGTAATCGTGCTTGTTGCACCCTTTCTTCTCCAACGTGTCTCCTTTTTAATGATTCCCATAATTCCTTTGACGTTTTACAACTTGCTACTTGTAAAATCACGTCTTCGGTCAACGCTTGATATAGGAAGGCCGTTGTTGCCTTATCCTTCTTATCGTCTACTTGCGTGTTTTCCTTAGGTTCTATCGCTTCCCATAAACCATGTGCTTCTAATATAACCTTAATTTGTATAGCCCAAACAGTGTAGTTTGTGTTTTTCAACTTAGGGCATTGGTATTGTGCAATTGGTGTTACGGGTTTTGATGTGTTAGTTGTATCGTCACCGGCCATCATAAAAGTGTTTATGATCTTCACCTTCAAAACGTATGTGAAATTCTAACTAGTGTGGTATTTCCTACTACTACGGGAATAGAAATAGTTATCCGGGAATCCTAATAATATGAGATCAATATAAAGTTCTCGGGATTTCCTAATAGTATAAAATAAATATCTATACTATCTAAGTATGAATTGAAATCCAAAGTTTGGAATTTGTGACCTCGTTGTTGTGTAAAACACAAGCGTATTCCCTTTTGTGTCGGTACTTTGAGTATACACCAACTATGCCTTTTCTTTCCCTCGTCTTGTCTTCCAAAAACAATCCGGTTGTCGAATTGCTTCCACACTTCGTACCACGTTGTTCTTTCTCTTTTCTTTGTGTCGACTTGAAAACAAATCGTGCCCTAGATACTTGTTTGTCTCGGCCCCTTTTTTATTTTCCAAAGAACACTTTAAATGTTCTCGGTATAAACAACAAAGGTTTGTTGTTTGTTGTTTTGTTGTTTTCAACGTCTACGTGAACACAAAAGTCTCCAAATACCCCTCGGTATTTGTCCTAAAAACAAGCGAGTTGCTTGTTTTCCTTCCTACTACTACGACGGTAGTATCCAAACAAGGAGAGCGTTTTGCTTAAATCCTTGTTGTCCTCGTTGCTTGTCCGCGTTCCACAATACTACTTCTTCTTTGTTCTTTGTTCCACACCGTATAAATCCACAACACACCTACAAGAATACACCACGGTATTCCCTGCAAACAATTGATCAGATTGTTCCTGTTGTTGTCGTCTTTGTATTGCTAGCGTCTTCTCCAAACAATCCTTGATTTTTTTCTTAATCGGTATACCTTTTTCAAACCAAGCAACTTCCTTCTTCCAACGTGTTGCGTTATAGCAACAGTGGGTCTCTATCTTTCTTTGACGTCTTCTTTTCAAACTTTGTTGCGATAGATAGCAACAAATAGGTCTCGGTTTTGTTGTATGATTGTTGGTTGCCAACAAAGTTGTTTGTAAACAAACGTTTTAGTTCTTTGCTGCGCACAGAATCACACCCATAAAACTAACAAGTCACCACTTCGTTTGCTGCCTTTTCGTTTGCAATTTCTACACAAGTACGGTCGTGCACTACTTTCCTTGCGTCCTAGTTATCCAGGCAGCGTCCCTTTTTGTTTGAACGTTGCGTGTTTCTTTGTCTGAAATAAGTTTCAGCGTATAAACTCTCTGTTTTGGTTTCCTTATGTCTCGTTAAGGTTTTTTTTTTTTGGTTTTTTGATATGGTTGTATGTAACGAGCGTTGGCTCTTGATGCCAAATGTTGGTCCCAAATGTATTAGACGAATGAAATTGCAAGAGTAAATAAAATCTGAATAACTAAACTTCTAACCATTGTAACATTACATAGTATCGAGTATATATACTAAACGAATGGTTGCTTTGAACCATCGTGTCTGTTCACTAGAGGGTGTGTTTGTTCGAATGGTTATAACCCAAGTGACACACCTATTCGGTTTGTAACCGCCATAACTAACAACTATATAACTAACTATAACTAACTTAACCACTATTCGATTATTATCTATTTAATAAGCACGTTTGGTCCTTCAAGTTTCCAAGAGAAGAAATGTCGAGATTATATTGCTCACAGCCGCGACCCTTTTCACAGGTCTATACCTTATTGTTGGGTTCGTAAAACACCCAATTATCTTAAACAGGATTTGAACACAAATTAAGCCAAGTGTTTGCTAAACCGAGAACAATTCAAGTCACTGAGAGAACAGCCTCTCAGTGAGTCATCTTCAGGATGCTTAAGGCGAGTTCAATAAAGGACTCACTCTCAGGAAGGCGGTACTCCCTGAGTAGGACTTAATCCAAAGAAGAAGATGATGGTTCAGTGAGTGTTGGACAAGAACTCACTGAACCCCAGTCTCCTCAACAACATTAAAGTGATTGAAGACTGAGGAACCAATGCCTGAAGAATAGGCGGGAACAATAGGGAAAGATCTGAGAAGATAAAAGTGTCAGACCAAACACTCTTCTCTTGTCAGATACCAACCTTCCCTATTGCGGCTAAAAGTCATGGAGTGTCAGCCAACAACTCCCAAAGTCTTTTAGCCCATTCCTATTGGTTCTTGGAAATGAGAATTACTATTTGTAATTGTCAAACACGCTACCTCAACAACTTGTAATATTTTAATCACTTATACTTAGATTACTTGTGTATAAATATATCAGATGGAGAGAAGTTAAGTGTGCTTTGTATATTGAAAGCTTAGAACTTTTACAAAGTAACTTCTCTCCTACAAAGAGTATACAACTCACTGAGATAGCTCAGTAGGTATATTGTTACCACTCAAGCAAAACTTGAGTTTCGATAGGAGACACCATAAACCCTTATCTATTCAATCCCAAGTGTTTGTTCCGCAAAACACTTGGGTAATAGATTCTTGGAATTATTTCTAATAAGAATTTAAACGTTGAAAAATATTGTGTTTTTTATATTCACGTATTATAACTGTTAGAAATATTCTTTGCATTGATCTCAGTCATAAGCTCACTTAGTTTAACTTACTTGTTATTACTCGGTGTGCTAAGGGAACAACAAGTGGTATCAGAGCCTCTGGTTTATAAAACCTTTCAAAAACCCAGAGAGCTCCAGGTTTTTAAAACCAAGATCCTAAAATGACTTATACCAATGTACCCCAGTTAGTTGATAAAAAGGGTGGCAGCTATTCTGCTGTTACACCCAGACTTGAGGCTGGCAAATTTTGCAAATGGAAAAAACGTATGATTTGCTATTTAACTGGGATGGAACCCTACTACATCGCTTGTATCAAGGATGGCCCATTTGTCCCAAAAACTGCTGCAGGGCTAATTAAGCCTGAAGCTCAATGGACCATAGATGAAAGGAGGGTGGTCAATCAGGACCATCGCCTGAAAAGCATCCTTATATCATGTCTTCCTGACGATATAATGGAATCAGTCATCAACTGTTCTACAGCCAAGCAAACTTGGGATGACTTGGTAAATAGCTTTGAGGGTCCCTCAGATACCAAGGAAAATAGGGTCATGGACCTTAAACTTGAGTACAATACTTTCAGGGCAAAGGACTCTGAAAGTCTCTCTCAGACCTACACTAGATACAAGACTTTGATAAATGAGCTATCAAATGATGGTGTAACTTTATCTAAGCAAGAGACTAACGTTGGCTTTGTCAACAGTCTCCCTGAGAAGTGGCTCAACTTCTCACAAGGCCTGAGGAATGCTAACCACATTCAGACCCTTGAGCTCCCTGAAATTTATGGGAAGTTTCTCTATGAATACAACTTGATCTCAAGGAGATACCCTGACTCAAAAGCTCTTGAGTCCAAAAAGGCCTTAACCTCCACACCCATATCAACTGCTTTCTATTCTAATGGTGTTGTGCAGGATTTTCAAGAGGATTCTGAAGAAGAAATTGATGAAAGGACTGGTGAGGAGCACCTGAACGACTTGAACTTGGAATTCCATGAAAGGGAACTCCTTGCTAGTTCAAGACGTTTCATCAAAAGAAATCAGTCCAACTTTACAAAACCAAAAGCAAATGAGACCACTGAATACTTTAAATGTGGTAAAAAGGGTCATTTTGCTAGGGACTGTTATTCTAGAAACTATCTCAGAACCCTCTTACAAATTCTCAGGAAACAGTTCCTCAGGAACTAGCAAGTTTCAACCTAAAATGTTTCAGTCCACCTGATGAACTCAAATAAGTACATTTTATTACCATCATTTATCCTATTTAGTTGACTTGTTTTATTATATTATCTGTGAGAATTTATACTTAATCGTTTACTTTTGTAATTCTCAGTTAAAAACAAGCATTTGGTGAAACTTGGCGATTTTGGACTAATTATGGAGCAAAACAAGCAAGAAGTTAAGAGTCTACTGAAATGTACAAGATCAAGACATTCTGCTCCAGATACGCCGCATCTTGCTTATTACATACGGCGCATCACTATCAAGATTTCACAACATACGATCCAAGACAGCAAGGACATGCGCCGCATCTATAAATGGAGTTACGCCGCATCTTTTGGCGGTGTACGAATATTCCTGAATATATTAATCTTGGACCCCACGCGAAGTTAAGTCAATGCGCCGCATCTACTTATTAGATGCGCCGCATCTTACCCTCAGACAGAAACTATAAATACCCCAAGACCAGACGAATTTCGAGAGACATAATATATACGAAGTACGAAGACCATAGAAACCTAAGGCCGAATTCAGACGATTAGGCAGCACAAGACACACCCGAACGAAGATACAAGAGCTGTAAGAAGGTCCTGCATGTATTTAATTCATTAAGTAGTTTTGTTTTATTGTGTTAGTAAACTTTAATTCATCAGGATTGGTGGCTTGTGTAATGTGAGGAGAAAGATTGCACTCCCTTAAAACTGTTTTCCCATCAATTAAAGTTTATATGTTGATGTCTTTGGTTACTACTTATTAGTGCATTGATAACCTCTGTGTTTATTAGTGGCCTGCGCATTTGACTACGGAAGAGAATGTGGTTCCCACGGTTGTTACTAAATTGATCACTTAGGAATAACTTTTAGACATAAGTAATCATTAAGGGATTTCTCGCCGATAAGATTAGGGCCAACGAGAAAGGGTTAATTACATACACTTCATATAAAACTATCAATAAAACAAGTGACAATCTACTTAATCATCAGGACAGGTCTTCTTATTGTCTCGAGTATTTATCTGTGTACGTGCATGTCTATCGCTGATTCGTGCTCATTAGTTTAGTTTATTATTTAATTGCAACCAAAACGTGCCAGTCTCTCAGGCTGAACCCCCTTGCGTTAGATTAGGTTGTAAAGCTAACTTAGAATATTAAAATACTGATTAGAATAACTAGATAATACGTTCCACTCTTAGTGATCGACACTCTACTTACCATTATATTCATACTGACCGGGTACACTGCTCGTTAAGTGTGTGTGTTATTGATAAGTCGGCTAAATATAAATTTAAAACTTTAGTAGGCATTAATACTGCTAAACCGCAACGACACATCGCACGCATCAAGTTTTTGGCGCCGTTGCCGGGGAGTGAATTGTTATTATCTGTTAATTTGATTAGTATTTTAATTAGATTTTTCTTTTTAATTTTTAATCTAACCGCTAACCGTGTTGTGTATTAGTTAAATTGCATTCATTGTATTATTTTGCATATTTTCTGTTTTTGTGTGTTTTTATTTGTGTTTATTTTGGTTTGTTTTTATTAGTTTTTTATTTTTCGTATTTTCTGTGTTCTGCTATCGTTGTACTGAGCTTATTCAAACGATACGGCGCATCTGATTTCTCAGATACGGCGTATTGCGTTTAATTTTTATAAAATACAACACGTTTAATTAATTCGATACGACGCATCTTTCCCCAAGATACGGCGTATCTGTTTTTAATAAGAAATTTTTTTTTCTAAGCGATAACGCGATACGACGCATCTGCTTTAGCAGATACGAAGCATCTATTATTTTAATTAAAAACAGTTTTCGAATTATTAAAAAGATACGACGCATCGATTTCTGTCGATACGGCGTATCTTCTGAATCAAAAATCTTATATTTTGAAATGTAACGAAGTAACGGCGTATTAGTTTTTGCTGATACGGCGCATTAAAATTTTTATAAGTATAACTAATTTTTGATTATTTAAACATACAGCGCATTTGATTTATCAAGCACGGCGTATTGCTTTTCTGAATAAAAGTCTGATTTATTTTTTACGTATTAAGATACGGCGTATCCCATTTATAGGATACGGCGCATCAACAGCAGACGTCAGCAGCTTTTATTTTACTTTAATTGTTTCACTCTTCTTTTGCACGAGTAAGTTTTATTTCAGGAAGATGGACGATCCGGATATTACAATGTAAGAATATATCAAGCTTATAGAGGAAAGAGCCTTGAGCAATAATCAGATGTATGATTGGAAAAGAGCAAGATATGGTGCACAAGTCATTGAGACGAAAGAAATCACTATGGAAGAATACTTGATTCTAGGACAAGAAAAGTCAAGGAAAGAAAGAAACAAATTGCCATTTCAACACACTTGGTGTATGTCAAATGATGATGAAGAAGATTCATATACCGTGAAACCAATTCCGGCAATTGTTATTGATAGTACTTTTTCTCCGGAGATTGCACAAGATGATGTGTATACGGAACCCTACGTTGAAGAATATTCTGCAATCGTATTACCACCATTAGACAATCCAACGGATGAAGATGAAAAGTATTCTGATTTCGAACCATTTGACGCCATAGTTTATGATGACATACCTCAACCAGATTTTGACCCAACGAGGGATTTTGAAGAAATCTGGGATTACTTATTTAGGGATGAAATTCGGGACGATGCTGAAATTGCAAGACCACTAGTTGAAGATGGAGATTCACAAGATGAATTGGAGTCACTTACAACACAAAGTGGTACAAATTTATTTAATATTATTAATCCCGTTACTAATAATCTTGCTAGTTTTCCTAAACAGGTTGCAAAACAAAAAGATGATGAGGTGAAATCTATTACACTACCTATTGAAGCACCTGTGATCAACCCGTTTTTGGTGGAGCTCGAGGAAGAATTTGGTGATGAGCTCTTGAACATTGCTTTGATCGAAGATGATGATGATGTCGACCCTATAAAGGTTATTGAGGAACTCGAACTTTTACTTGCTAAAGACCCTTTCTCATCTTCTGCGGAAGTCAAGGGACGCCTTACTACCAAAGAGGCTAACCAAGAAGAAAGGAGACTCATTTTTTCTCAACATACTACTCTTTCAGATGAAGTGGTCAAGTCATCCAATTTATCAACCAAACCGGGTATGAATAGGAAAGATGTACGTATATTGCCAAGGTATGATATTTACATATTTCTTCCATTTCTACTAGCAAATTTACACTCTTTTCGTGTTTATTGCTACTATCACCCGCACTTGATCTCAAGTGGGAGGAACAACACCCTATTACGCAGTAAATAAGGGTAGAGTCAGGCTCGTGACTCGAACAAAAACAAGCGCTTCGTGGGAGGCAACCCATGCTTATCTTTTATTTTATTTTCTGATTTTGTGTTGAGTCAGTCAGGCCCGCAGAGGATACGGCGCATCTCACTCCTGAGATGCGACGCATCTCCTGCACTGGTCATATCTTACTTTATTTTTCTGCATTTTTTATTTTTGACTTTAAAACTTTTTATCAGTTTATTTTAATGCGGCGCATCCCTGGTTAAGGATGCGACGCATCTTCTATTCTGGTTCGTATTTATCCCAAGCTCGATACGGCGTATCTTCTTCCATAAGATACGGCGCATCGACTGACCTGATGATTTTTATTTAATTTTTAAGTTCTATTTTTACTAACTACTAATGTATTATGCAAGTTTGAACCTTTCTTAACTTAGGTGTGTTTAAAGCCTTGGTGGTATTATAGATTCCTGCATTTCCTGTGGATACATCAATTATGAAGCTTAAACGTTCTCATCCACAAGAAAGATGATTTTTGCTCTTATACAAATGGAGGATCATACCGAGCAAATCTCAGGGGAGTTTTTCTGTTCTAATTCTTTTATTTTCCAGTTTTTAACCTTTGATACAAACAACGAGGACGTTGTTTAACTTAAGTGGGGGGATTGGAGAATTAGAACACTTACTTGTCCTAAACTTTTTAAAAATTATGCTTAAAATGTGCTTAATATATCAAAATTAAAAAATTTTAGCATGTTTTTGTTTAAAGTCTAAGTTGCATAGCTGCACACATGACGTTATTTTCAAAAATTGTGATATTTTTAAAAATTCACAAATCTATGAGTGTGCCGGTGACTTGTAAACTTTAGAACTTGGCTTGTATACTATTCGAGACCACCATAATAAGTATTATTTATATAATTGGAATGACTTGTCTAAATTGGTAAATTTCTAGGATTACACCCAAATAGCCTTTATATGTTTTGTATTAAGTGGTCGATATCACCACTAGTTGTTGTATATTATATCTATGGATTGAATGGGAGTTGGCAGTTATGGGAACACCAACTAAAGGTTATTCTTTGATTAAGATCTTGTTGAGTATAATTCGTGTCTACCTAAAGCGTGTGTTTCAAGTGTTAAAGCGTGAGTTATTCTATGATATGAGTCTTATTCATGGGATGGTTGGGATAGTGATTAACCACACTTAGGATTTTAATTTATTTGTTTTGTTTATTTTTCATTTTACACCAATTTATATCCCAAATATTATCCATACCCTATATTATTCTTTATCCAAACCTTTGATTTATTGAGATTAGGGATTTGAGCAATCTTAGGTATCGTAGTCGTGGATTCGGCTATGTATTTATGATTTTGTCGCCCTTTTTGATATAATATTATTGGTGAAGATTACTTGGTCCTATCTTTAGCCTATTCGAGTTAAGGATTTGAGCAATTGCAAGTATCGTGTTCGTGGATTCGATCATGTATTTGTGATTTTGTCGCCTTTTCTGGAATTTGAGATCGATAGATATTAAGGAGAATGATTAACCCTTAAACCTCAAAACCCTTTTTACCGCTTTAGACTTGTTATTCCTTGGCTTTAGTGGGGGAGATGTGTATACTTGCCAAGCTTATGATAGAATATTCGTCACGACTGGACAGTTAAACGATTAGATTTGCTTTTATCAAATTATTTTATTTTACTTCTAATTCGTTAAGTGTTTGGTTGTGTTATTATGACAAAAATGAATACATGCTTAAATATAAAAATAAATCCTAATATCTTTTAGGATACATTTTCATAAGATTAATTCTAAGGTTTACTTGGGGACAAGTAAAGTTCAAGTGGGGGGATATTTGATGAACTCAAATAAGTACATTTTATTACCATCATTTATCCTATTTATTTGACTTGTTTTATTATATTATCTGTGAGAATTGATACTTAATCGTTTACTTTTGTAATTCTCAGTTAAAAACAAGCATTTGGTGAAACTTGGCGATTTTGGACTAATTATGGAGCAAAACAAGCAAGTTAAGAGTCTACTGAAATGTACAAGATCAAGACATTCTGCTCCAGATACGCCGCATCTTGCTTATTACATACGGCGCATCACTATCAAGATTTCACAACATACGATCCAAGACAGCAAGGACATGCGCCGCATCTATAAATGGAGTTACGCCGCATCTTCTGGCGGTGTATGAATATTCCTGAATATATTAATCTTGGACCCCACGCGAAGTTAAGTCAATGCGCCGCATCTACTTATTAGATGCGCCGCATCTTACCCTCAGACAGAAACTATAAATACCCCAAGACCAGACGAATTTCGAGAGACATAATATATACGAAGTACGAAGACCACAGAAACCTAAGGCCGAATTCAGATGATTAGGCAGCACAAGACACACCCGAACGAAGATACAAGAGCTGTAAGAAGGTCCTGCATGTATTTAATTCATTAAGTAGTTTTGTTTTATTGTGTTAGTAAACTTTAATTCATCAGGATTGGTGGCTTGTGTAATGTGAGGAGAAAGATTGCACTCCCTTAAAACTGCTTTCCCATCAATTAAAGTTTATATGTTGATGTCTTTGGTTACTACTTATTAGTGCATTGATAACCTCTGTGTTTGTTAGTGGCCTGCGCATTTGACTACGGAAGAGAATGTGGCTCCCACGGTTGTTACTAAATTGATCACTTAGGAATAACTTTTAGACATAAGTAATCATTAAGGGATTTCTCGCCGATAAGATTAGGGCCAACGAGAAAGGGTTAATTACATACACTTCATATAAAACTATCAATAAAACAAGTGACAATCTACTTAATCATCAGGACAGGTCTTCTTATTGTCTCGAGTATTTATCTGTGTACGTGCATGTCTATCGCTGATTCGTGCTCATTAGTTTAGTTTATTATTTAATTGCAACCAAAACGTGCCAGTCTCTCAGGCTGAACCCCCTTGCGTTAGATTAGGTTGTATAGCTAACTTAGAATATTAAAATACTGATTAGAATAACTAGATAATACGTTCCACTCTTAGTGATCGACACTCTACTTACCATTATATTCATACTGACCGGGTACACTGCTCGTTAAGTGTGTGTGTTATTGATAAGTCGGCTAAATATAAATTTAAAACTTGAGTAGGCATTAATACTGCTAAACCGCAACGACACATCGCACGCATCACCACCCAACAATTTCAAAACAAGGGTCAAAAGGATTTTGAAACAAAATATAGGAAAATCAAAGCTAAACTTGCACTTCTTGAAACTAACCCCATATTGCCTTAGGCTGCTCAAACATCTAAACCTATTCAGACAAAGAACAAGGTATTAGTAGCTGAAGCATATGATTGGGATGAAGAAGAGGTTTCCTCAGATGAGGAAATAAGAGTTAGTGCACTGATGGCACTTTCTGAAGAGGATCAGGTGGCTGTGGGAAAAAGCCATGCTAGGAATGGAAAGTGGGTCAACATCACCATGAAGAAGGTAAATACTTTACTTTCTATGGATGATGATTCTGATTGGCAGTCTTACATGAATTATATTTGTGTTGATCTAAAGTTTGTTGAGGAACAAAGGCTTAACCTGTTTTCAAAATATAACAATATTGTGTCAGAATTGAATAAATGTAGAGATGAACTGCTTGTACTAAAGCAAGCCAAACTAGAAACAATAACTCTACAAATTCAGAACACTGAAATTTTGAAACAAAACCAAGCCCTACAAACTGAACTTAACAAAGAAAAGGCTGTCATCCAAAGCTGGACCAAGAAGAACCCCAAGGTTTTTGACACTGTGGGATTAATCTCTCAGAAAACCATTGGAATTGAGCCTCTTATGGTTGATCCCAATGTGAGTCACAGTGATCTAAACTTTGTTCCAGCTGGCATATCTTTTGAGCAAAAAATGCTTCCCAAGTCTAATGACTGGATTGTCAGGGACAACCCAGTCAGTAAGTTACCAAACTTTGAGACTGGAAAGATCTTGCTTCCTGAAAGTCAGGCCTTGAAAAATATGCTTGGACTTACTGAACAACTCAGTAAGCTTGAACTCACTAAACAACTCAGTAATACTGAGTCTGTGAATGAGTCTGAATCAGAATCATACCCACCACTTGCTCCACTGAATACCCTTCAGGGTGCTGCACCTAACTTAGGCCTCCCACCAATGGTCTTCTCACCACACTCTCCAAAGGAGAGATCAGGAAAGTGAACAACCATCCTGAAGAGACCAACCCTTGAAGTCTTAGTAAATACTGATGACTCATCAACTTCAATCCCTTCTGAAGTAACAACCCAAAGCCCTGATTCAAAATTTGATCAGTTGGCTGAAATGGTCAGGAAGCTGGGAGAGAAGATTGCATCTTCTGAGAAACCTTCTCAATCCAAGAAGGAACAAAAACCAGCTTCCTCAAAGACCAAACCCAAACCAACCAAACCCCTGAAAAAGTGTGAACTGTGCAACTATACAAATAATCTCACTGATGATTGCTATAAAGTCCTTTATTGCATGATTTGCAAAAAGGAAGATCACAGGACCTCTGATCATAAAATATGCTCAGTCATGTCAAACTTTTCAGGACTTAAGGCTCAGTGCTTGAACTACCCTTCTGATTCTAAGCAGAAACAGAAGCAAAAGGCCAAGCCTTTTCCACCTTGCCCATTGTGTGGATTCAATGACCATCATCCTGAGGATTGTCAAATTGACAAACACTGTGAATCTAGTGGAAGTTCCACTCAGAAGTCCTCAGGAAAAGAGAGGGTCATTCAGTCAAGTAGAGCAATGAATAAACAATCCTCTCAGACTACTGAGGCTACCACTGCGACAAAATGCAAAACATGTGGTAACTCAGTCCACTCAACCACTGACCATGAATTAATTAATACTTTCATAAAGACCTACAAAACCAAACCCTCCATGAAATGGAGTCCTAGAAAGAACATACCCAGTTTACTATTTGTGCAGATGCATGCCAGGGATCCTGTTTGGCATCTAGACAGTGGATGTTCAAGGAGCATGACTGGTGTTAAGGAGTGTCTGCACAAATATGTGGAAGAACCAGGACCCAAAGTGATATTTGCTGATAATTCATCATGTCTCACTGAAGGTTATGGTTCAGTAAACTGCAATGGTATTGTCTTTACTAGGATAGCTTATGTAAATGGTCTTAAGTACAATCTGATCAGTATCAGTCAACTATGTGATGCAAAATACATAGTTCAGTTTGATGATAAGCAAGGAACCATCTTCAATGCAAATAAGGAAATTGTCCTCATTGCACCAAGAAGAAAAGATGTTTATGCATTAGACATGTCCAGTCTAACTCAGGATGGAACTTGTCTCTTTGCTAAGGCCGCTGATACACTCAACTGGCTTTGGCATAAGAGACTCACCCACCTGAACTTTAAAAACATAAACAATCTTGTAAAACAAAACAAGGTCCTTGGCTTACCATCACTTGTGTTTTCAAAGGATAAACCATGCTCAGCTTGTGAAAAAGGTAAACATCACAGAGCATCCTTTAAAACCAAAACCAACTTTTCCATCAGGAACTGCCTACATCTTCTCCATATGGATCTATTTGGACCTGTCAGTCCAAGGTCTATTAACCATGAGAAGTATACTCTGGTCATAGTGGATGAATACTCTAGATACACTTAGGTATTCTTCCTGATCAAAAAGAGTCAGGCAGCTGAAACAATCATGTCCTTTGTCAGGAACATTGAAAATCAAAATGACATTAAGGTCAAACAGATTAGAACTGACAATGGGACTGAGTTCAAAAATTATGAACTTGAATGTTTCTGTGATGAGAAAGGTATCTCCCAAAACTTTTCCTCTCCATACACACCTAAACAAAATGGTGTTGCTGAAAGGAAAAATAGAACACTCATTGAAGCTGCTAGGACAATGCTAAGTAGATCAGTCCTTTCTAAACATTTTTGGACTGATGCAGTCAAAACTGCCTGTTATACACAAAATAGATCCATCATTGTCAAGAGACATGGGAAAACCCCATATGAGTTATTCAAAGGAAGAATCCCTGACATCAGCTACTTTCATGTCTTTGGGTGTCCTGTGTTTATTCATAATCACAAGGATCACTTAGGGAAATTTGATGTAAAAGCTGATGATGGATACATCCTGGGATACTCACTTGTCTCAAAAGCCTTCAGAGTGTTCAACACAAGGAGACAGTAGACTGAGGAAACATTTCATGTTACCTTTGATGAGAGCACTGATGCAATCAGGTTCTCAACTGCCTCAGTAGAAGAGATAGGAATTGATAACTCTTCAAGATATCCTCCTGATGAATATCTTCCTAAAAACAATCCTTCTACTCAGTATCAAGATGATGCTAACCTCTCCTATTACATAATCCCTCACAACCTACCAAACCCAACCATCACTGAGTTTGTAGAGGCACATGTAAACACTGATGAAATTAATCAGTCTGTTCAAAATGCTCAAGAACCAAACAATCTCAGTGATCAGTTAGACACTCAAGATCCAATCAATGATCATGTGTCTACTCCAGAACCAACCCCTTCACCCAATCAGGCCTCCACAAGTTCAAATCAGTATCCAGGACCTCAGGAAAGTTGGACTAGGTCTCAGGACATTGAACTTGTCAATATTATTGGAGAGCCTACTTGTAAAACCCTAAAATCTTAAACATGTAAAAAGACCAAATTGCCCCTACAAGTTTAAAAAGTTATTTAAAAGCGTGTAAAGTACCGAATCAATCCCAAACTACAGGAAATGAACAAGTTATGATACCAAATAATTTTGGCAACTCCATCTAACATTTTTACAAGTTGTAAAATACCCAAAATACCCTCAATGTTCAAATTTGTATTATAAATCCATAATAAACCAAATTAAATTCCAAAATATAAAATCAAGGCATGAAATTTGGAAAGAGCTATCATGGGCCGAACCCTTGACCTCAAGCACTCCCCTAAACTCGGCCTACCCATTTTATTTACAACTAATACCTCATTTTTCCCTAAACCCTAATTGCCGACATTTTAACACACACTAAAATCAAATACGCCTACATCCGGCCACCACAAATCGTGTAACAATTTTTGGAGGACCTTCATCGAGTAAGGAAGCTAGGAAAATTGGTATGGAGGCTAGGGACTCGTTCGTTTGGGCGTACGAAGGCTGTGGAGCTCGTGGTTCATCCGAGTGGATTATTTTCGTTTCAATCAATCCGTACGTTAGATCTTCGAGTTGGTAATTTTCTTATGACCTATTTAACGTTTATAACACATATAAAATATTGAATGCGATCCATGTACGTGAAAATAAGCCATACGAATTAAAATGGGTCAAAATGGGTTTTTAATCTAAAATACGTATAGCGATCGATTAGGGCTGCGAAATAATTTATTTTGGATCTCATGTGACTCTAATGACCTGGGAAAAATAAGATTTTGAATTATGGAAGCTTGCTTTAATCGTTTTTGAATTTTGATGTCAACCGGATTTACGTTTTCATATCGATTAGGTTAAAACCCAAGAACACATTTTGATGTTGATCTTTTGGGCATGGATATGGATAGTAAGTGTTGTTTTGATGACATTCAAATGGTGGTAACATGTGTTGATTCGAACGAGAGTTAGAGTTTTGGTTTTAAAAAGAAACTAACGATTTGGTTTATTAAAGAAAATGGGTCGTTTGGTATTTTAAGGAAACTAATGGGTTAAAAATGTTATTATACGATTATAAAGGGTTGTTTTGAACATAAGTTAACGTGAAGGACCAATGGTATAATATATATAACGCGTTGGGCTATATATGGAAATCGTTGATGTTAATTGGATCGATTTGTAAAATAATTAAATTGAAGGGCTTGTAATGTAATTATGTAATTCTTATGGATTATTCGTATAAAACATTTTATGAGGGACCTAATGTGTAAAGTTGGATAATTAAGGGTTTGAATACGTTATTATAGTAAATATATGTGTCAAATTGGTTTTTAATACTTAAAGGACCAAGAATGTAATTAATGAAAAGTTGAAGAAGATTTCATACATGTTTTAAATAAGGATACTTTAGGTAATTTTGGTAAAATGAAGGTTCAGTACGTATTTTAATTATAAGTTGTGGATGAAAAAGTAATTAAACGAATTATGGGGTTTAAAGTGTAAATTTATGAAGCTAAAGGGAATAAGATGTAAAAATGGAAGTTACTAAAAATGGAAGGAGAGGACCTGATCTTCTCATCTTATTCATTTCTGGTTGTGTTTGCTTTTGGAATAAGGTACATATATTCTGACCTTTCTTATAAGGTTTCTCATGACTCTTCCATATCTTTTGATTTGTTTAGCTTCTGATTTGATACCATTGCTATGATCCCCTTTGCTTTGAACCTTTGCTATGAAACTTTGATTATGAACCTTTGATATGCTCTTCTGAACCATTTGATATGAACCATTTGTTATGAACCTTTTGGATATGAACCTTTTGATATGACACTCTGATTATGATATGATATCTGACTCTCAGTTTGATACCCGAGCCAAAATATGTTCCCTAGCCATGAAGGTAACATGGCCGTGTCATTGATGCACCAATGGCATGACTAGTGTGTAGCCCTAGTGATTTGGTTACACCGTCCCCATTATGATATGATATGCGCGCTTTATGATTTGTTATGGCCAATATGATTTGTTTGGGGGGCGAATGGATGCATCCTAGATATGTTATGATATGGGCTCGTGGTGGATGACTGTCCTAAACCTTACTCTTTATTTCCTTTTCCTATATCTCATTCATTATGATATGTCTGTTCATTTCCATTTGATTTTGTTTCCGTTTATTATATATCTGTTCACTGGGCTTTTTAAGCTCAGCCGCATTTCTTTTCCTGCGGCAGGTTTTAGTAGGAAGCCAGGAGCTTGGGTTTGCTTTGGGATGAGAGATTAGCTTTTGAAGACGATACCTTAGTTTTAGTATTCATTTATGTATGACTATGTAGATTTGGTATATTTCCTTTGTAATATTGTAAACCAATTGTATTATGTAAGTCGTATGTCATGCTTGCCTTTGATATGTCACCATTTTCGTGACACTTCTACCCTTGCCGGGTTGGGGTGTTACAATTATGGTATCAGAGCCAGGTTTACGACTTGTAGTACATCTACCCTTGGCCTGTGTAAGTTAGGACCCCTAAGTTTCCACTGTAGGCGCTCGTAGGATAACCTTTGCGAAGTTGCGTAGAATTTTCCCATAGGAATATAAGTCATAACCGGTGAGGAATGGGTAGTCTAGGACATCCATGTGAGTAGTATTTGCTTCCGCATCACTCTGAATCTTGCCTTTGCCTTTAGTCATGCCTTATAAGAACGTTTGTCTCAGAAGACGAGGAAGTCTTATCTCCCTTCATTTTCATGATGAACCTTGTATGTTAACCAATTTTCCTTTGGAAGGATTTGATATTGGTAGTTGTCCAGTTTGGAATTGTTATCTGAGCATGTTGATGCTAATAACTGATATTCCTTACATCTCACCTCAGACAGTTAAACGATGTTCGTATTACTATCGGTGCACACCCTACCATTTCTATGTTATAAGCTAAACAAGATTTCAATCCATTGAACTGTTCACGATTCTAAATTTGATATATTTGACCTTGATATATTCTAATACTCTCCCATCCCACACTTTGATGAACCATGTACCTGAATTTGATATATGAACTATCTGTATGATTTGACAACCACATTCGCTCTGAGAATCCGTTTTCCTTTGGATGTATTTCACCTTGAGGTCTTTTGATTTTGGATTGGTGACTTTTGTGAAGCTACCGTAGACTGCCATATTTGAGACGTGACCTTTCATAATATGCTCCACCATATTTGGATATGATATTCTAAATCATTTGGATCTGTCAAAAATTTTGGGCTTTGGAAGCACATACCCTGATCTCCTTGATTTCCAATTTTCTCCTAACGTCTGTTAATATCCACTCTTGGAAAGCTCCGACACTTGAAAGTTTGTTGTACGAATTTCTGGTGTTTCTGATGAACCTTTTGAGGTCCGTTTGAGAAGTAAAGTTTGCATTGACCTGAAAGAGTTAAGAGATTGTAGGAACTGATGGAAAATGAGTTGTTCACTTCAGTAATCTCTTGAATGCTCCTGTTGATTTATGAAGAAGAAAGAGAGAAGTGTGCGGTGGCACACCGACCATCGTGAATGTAACCGTAATCATTATTCCATTTCCGCGTATCAATATTTGATTTGTTTTATTTCTGAAAATCCGTAGCAGACGACCTCATTTAAGTTTGAAAGACGGAAGAAGCAACCACAAGAACATCTGAGAAGGAAGTTGATTAGTTGAGATTAAGTACCGCGAAGCATTACAATTTGATTTGTGAAGAGAAAGATTTGTGATATGAAGTTTCTCCCTAAGAAGATTTTCTGAAGTTGCTTTAGTACCCGTGTGACCACTGTGAGTTTTGAATGATGTCAATTGTATTGACTAGAAGATTCATGTTTTCGCAAGTATTCGGACAATTGTCATAGTATGACAGTATGTTTGTGCTCAGAGATGAACGAGGAGCACGTTGACCATTTTAGTATGAAGTGAACCGACCCCTTTGTTCTAGAAGAATAGATTTACTTGACGATCAGAGATTGTAGCAGACAACACCGCCCGGTATCCAAGGACTAAAGAGCTTCCACGAAAAGGACCAAGACTGAAGACCATTGTCAGAGTTAGAGACCTTGTAGAAGATGTGCAGAAGAGGTTCGTGACAGGCGTTACCAAGAGAGAAGCAAGTGAGGAGAAGACATACTGAGATGAAATTCGATTATACCTCAAAGCAGCACGTGGAGATTTCAGTTGAGCATCAAGACGACCAGACCGTAGGAGATGAGCTTTCAGCACATGAACCAGGAAGTCCACAGCTGTTGAGTTGGTGAATTCTAAATCAAGTTAGAAGACCTGTAGGAGGCACGCAACCTTGTTTCTCTAGTCATTTTAGTTGTACTAAGATGAATTGAGAGCTGAAGCAGACTCGCCAATGGAGGAATGCACGGTGATCACGTAAGAGATTCATGCTACCACACCGAAGTGTCCAGAAGAAGTGTCGAAGACTTGAGGAACCAGACTCAAGTTTATGATTTTCTTTTCACCCTATGATCGTATGATTAGACAAGAGAGCGACTACTTGGAATTTGAAAGGATTCGAGATCATGAAATTGAATGGAAGAAATTTTGTAGTAAACGTTTGGATTTGGAAGATGTGATCGTTGTAAAGGATGAAGATATTGAAGACGAAGTTCATTTCCTTTTAGACCACTTAAGTTTCCGTTACCTTTCGATAGGATCTTTTGAATGAGCCTGACCCTATTAAAAATTCCGTTCTGTGTTCGTTATGCATTTGTTTAGATGATGGTTTCATTATGAGAAGAATGATGAATTGTGGAAGACCTAACGTTTCGACGACGAGTTTCATTTTGAGGTGTACTCATTCCGTTACGCTATTTGTACGTTCAAATTCCTCCAATTTAGAATCCGTAATGATATTTGTTTTGGACCAACCTTAGGAAGTAGAAAGACTGATAGGTGGTTAAGATAAGTAGTTATGTTCGCGACTTGAGATAAAGTATGACCATCATGATGGTATACTCATATGATGCTGGTATTATGACGGTTCGCGAACGTGATAATACTTACGTCATATGACGTACCCTTATTGTGTTCATAGGATATTTCGAGGAGTACTTTAGAAACCTTAGAATTTTGATTAGAGATGTGAGAATTTTTGCATTTGTAAGATTTAGGTTCATTCCACCTATACGCTTAATCCGTTCGCCGTTATACGATCTGATACGTTCGATTCTTGACACGCAATTGTTGATCCCTATACTTCTGACAAGAATCTTAAGATCTGCTGTGAATCTTTCTGCCATTTGATGTCACCAACAATCTATGTTCTGTACGATCTTATGTGATTTGCTTAATCAAATTCTATGGACGGCATATCCGTCAAAATCCTATGTATTCTTTGTATCTTTCCGAGAGAACGCGATAATCAGTTGTCATGTTGGATATGATCCTTGCAATCTGAAATTCAGTATAATATGTTTTTCTGAGAAACCCGAAGCTATCTTAGATCGACAACGAAGAGTCATGAAAAGCAAGTCTTTTACATTTCCGTTCGCTGTCAGTTGTGTCTTCTGTTTCGTTTCATTTCCAATCGTTGGGATTATTCATTTCCGTTCGTAACGATTCTTTGGAAGAACCACCCAGAGCGGGAGGCTACCTGGGAAACCGAGAAATCGATACGAGCTAGTTATCCGCATTTTGTATTCTGATCTGGTACGTCCCTATTTTGTTTTCGATCCTTTCATTTCTGATCCTTTGCAAATTTCGAGGACGAAATTTTTCTGTTAGAGGGGAAGAGTTGTAAAACCCTAAAATCTTAAACATGTAAAAAGACCAAATTGCCCCTACAAGTTTAAAAAGTTATTTAAAAGCGTGTAAAGTACCGAATCAATCCCAAACTACAGGAAATGAACAAGTTATGATACCAAATAATTTTGGCAACTCCATCTAACATTTTTACAAGTTGTAAAATACCCAAAATACCCTCAATGTTCAAATTTGTATTATAAATCCATAATAAACCAAATTAAATTCCAAAATATAAAATCAAGGCATGAAATTTGGAAAGAGCTATCATGGGCCGAACCCTTGACCTCAAGCACTCCCCTAAACTCGGCCTACCCATTTTATTTACAACTAATACCTCATTTTTCCCTAAACCCTAATTGCCGACATTTTAACACACACTAAAATCAAATACGCCTACATCCGGCCACCACAAATCGTGTAACAATTTTTGGAGGACCTTCATCGAGTAAGGAAGCTAGGAAAATTGGTGTGGAGGCTAGGGACTCGTTCGTTTGGGCGTACGAAGGCTGTGGAGCTCGTGGTTCATCCGAGTGGATTATTTTCGTTTCAATCAATCCGTACGTTAGATCTTCGAGTGGGTAATTTTCTTATGACCTATTTAACGTTTATAACACATATAAAATATTGAATGCGATCCATGTACGTGAAAATAAGCCATACGAATTAAAATGGGTCAAAATGGGTTTTTAATCTAAAATACGTATAGCGATCGATTAGGGCTGCGAAATAATTTATTTTGGATCTCATGTGACTCTAATGACCTGGGAAAAATAAGATTTTGAATTATGGAAGCTTGCTTTAATCGTTTTTGAATTTTGATGTCAACCGGATTTACGTTTTCATATCGATTAGGTTAAAACCCAAGAACACATTTTGATGTTGATCTTTTGGGCATGGATATGGATAGTAAGTGTTGTTTTGATGACATTCAAATGGTGGTAACATGTGTTTGATTCGAACGAGAGTTAGAGTTTTGGTTTTAAAAAGAAACTAACGATTTGGTTTATTAAAGAAAATGGGTCGTTTGGTATTTTAAGGAAACTAATGGGTTAAAAATGTTATTATACGATTATAAAGGGTTGTTTTGAACATAAGTTAACGTGAAGGACCAATGGTATAATATATATAACGCGTTGGGCTATATATGGAAATCGTTGATGTTAATTGGATCGATTTGTAAAATAATTAAATTGAAGGGCTTGTAATGTAATTATGTAATTCTTATGGATTATTCGTATAAAACATTTTATGAGGGACCTAATGTGTAAAGTTGGATAATTAAGGGTTTGAATACGTTATTATAGTAAATATATGTGTCAAATTGGTTTTTAATACTTAAAGGACCAAGAATGTAATTAATGAAAAGTTGAAAAAGATTTCGTACATGTTTTAAATAAGGATACTTTAGGTAATTTTGGTAAAATGAAGGTTCAGTACGTATTTAATTATAAGTTGTGGATGAAAAAGTAATTAAACGAATTATGGGGTTTAAAGTGTAAATTTATGAAGCTAAAGGGAATAAGATGTAAAAATGGAAGTTACTAAAAATGGAAAGGTTTGTAATTCTTTTCTACCCTCTAGGTGTGAAGAAGGAGAGGACCTGATCTTCTCATCTTATTCATTTCTGGTTGTGTTTGCTTTTGGAATAAGGTACAGATATTCTGACCTTTCTTATAAGGTTTCTCATGACTCTTCCATATCTTTTGATTTGTTTAGCTTCTGATTTGATACCATTGCTATGATCCCCTTTGCTTTGAACCTTTGCTATGAAACTTTGATTATGAACCTTTGATATGCTCTTCTGAACCATTTGATATGAACCATTTGTTATGAACCTTTTGGATATGAACCTTTTGATATGACACTCTGATTATGATATGATATCTGACTCTCAGTTTGATACCCGAGCCAAAATATGTTCCCTAGCCATGAAGGTAACATGGCCGTGTCATTGATGCACCAATGGCATGACTAGTGTGTAGCCCTAGTGATTTGGTTACACCGTCCCCATTATGATATGATATGCGCGCTTTATGATTTGTTATGGCCAATATGATTTGTTTGGGGGGCGAATGGATGCATCCTAGATATGTTCTGATATGGGCTCGTGGTGGATGACTGTCCTAAACCTTACTCTTTATTTCCTTTTCCTATATCTCATTCATTATGATATGTCTGTTCATTTCCATTTGATTTTGTTTCCGTTTATTATATATCTGTTCACTGGGCTTTTTAAGCTCAGCCGCATTTCTTTTCCTGCGGCAGGTTTTAGTAGGAAGCCAGGAGCTTGGGTTTGCTTTGGGATGAGAGATTAGCTTATGAAGACGATACCTTAGTTTTAGTATTCATTTATGTATGACTACGTAGATTTGGTATATTTCCTTTGTAATATTGTAAACCAATTGTATTATGTAAGTCGTATGTCATGCTTGCCTTTGATATGTCACCATTTTCGTGACACTTCTACCCTTGCCGGGTTGGGGTGTTACACTACTGAAGGCATGCTCACCAGGAGCATGGCTGCTAGTCTAAGAGCAGCCTCATCCAATGAATGCCTATTTGTGGACTTCATTTCCACAATTGAACCCAAAAGTGTTAAAGAAGCACTTACACATCCAAGTTGGGTTCAGGCCATGCATGATGAACTGGAATAATTTGACAGAAACAAGGTAATGACCTTGGTCAAATGTCCTGAGAATGTCTCAGTCATTGGCATGAAATGGGTATTCAAAAATAAAACTGATGAAAATGGCATAGTCATTAAAAACAAAGCCAGACTTGTAGCCAAAGGCTATAATCAACAAGAAGGCATTGACTATGAAGAAACATTTGCACCAGTAGCAAGGATGGAAGCCATCAGGATCTTCCTTGCTTTTGCTACATACATGAACTTCAAGGTGTACCAAATGGATGTTAAAAGTGCATTCTTAAATGGTTCACTGAAAGAAGAAGTTTATGTTCCGCAACCTCCTGGATTTGAAAGCCATGAGTTTCCTGATCATGTCTGTAAGCTTAATAAAGCCCTTTATGGACTGAAACAAGCTCCCAGGGCATGGTATGAAACTCTTTCATCCTTTCTGATCCAAAACAATTTTGTCAGAGGCAAGATAGACAACACATTGTTTATCTATAAGACAAATACTGATGTCATACGAGTACAAGTGTATGTTGATGACATCATCTTTGGCTCAACAAGTTACAAGCTTTGCAAACAATTTGAAAAACTAATGGCTAAGCAATTTGAAATGAGCATGATGGGAGAATTAACCTACTTCCTTGGTCTTCAGATCAAGCAGACTGATAAAGGAACCACTATCAGTCAAGAGAAGTATGTTAAGAACCTACTGAAAAAGTATGAACTCAGTGACTGTGCCTCAGTCAAGACTCCCATGGTTCCCCCAAACAACCTTGGTCTTGATCTCACTGGTAAACCAGTAAATCAAACTCTCTTTAGAGGAATGATAGGATCACTGATGTATCTACTTGCATCAAGGCCTGATATCCAATTCTCAGTATGTCTATGTGCCAGATATCAATCTGACCATAGAGAATCACACATCACTGCTGTGAAAAGGATATTCAGGTACCTGAAAGGTACTCCAAATCTTGGATTATATTATCCAAAATGCTCAGGCCTTGATCTTAAAGGATACTCAGACTCTGACTATGCTAGATGCAACATGGACAGAAAAAGCACCTCAGGCTCTTGCCAAATACTTGGTGGGAAACTAGTCTGTTGGAGTGCTAAGAAGCAACAATCAGTTGCCTTGTCCTCAGCTGAGGCTGAATATGTTGCAGCAGCTAGTTGTTGTGCAAATGTACTCTGGATGAAAAGTCAACTCAGTGACTATGGAATTCAGTATAAGATGGTACCCATCTTTTGTGATAACACAAGTGCAATTGCAATCTCAAACAACCCTTTTCTTCATCAGAGAACAAAACACATTGATATTAGATATCATTTCATCAGGGACCATGTCATGAATGGTGACATTGAATTACACTTCATCCCTACTGAATATCAGTTAGCTGATATCTTCACCAAACCTTTGGATGAACCAACTTTCACAAGACTGAAAGGTGAATTAGGAATGTTGGATATCGAGAATCAGTCCACTGATTGAATCCTTCCAACTGAAGTGTAAATTCTTAAAACCTCAGGTCCCTGACTCAATGTGTACATCAGTGAAAAAATCACTGAATCCTCAACCTCAGGAACTAAACCCAAGTTCCTGAAATCTTTAGGGTTCAGGAACTAAACCCAAGTTCCTGAATCCTTGTAGCTCAGGAATCATTCCATATTCCTGAATCATCAGTGACTAATCCCAAGTCCCTGAAAAACCATCACTGAATGAAAAGTCATTCAGGGCCCTGAAAAGGACATTCAATACTAACTTAAATGCTCTAAGTATCTAGTTAGTAAATGTCCGAGGTTGGTAACTGAACTCTTATTAAATATAAGAATATTTGTTCCTTTGCCTTTCTGGCATACACCTCATGGGCCCCCACTTCCCAACTTGGCATTCAATGCCCTCTCTCACACAATACACTGTGTGATGATGAAAACTCTGCAACTTCTCCTTTTGCAGAAACTGCTCAACTGTTCACTCTGCCAATTGTGAAAAAAGAGGAAAAGTGGAGTGGTGGCATTTAATGTGGATCTCAAACATTTTATTCAAAATAATTTCCAAATATTATATTTTGATTAAATAAAACCACTCAAATACCAAAAATAACCCCATCTCCACTATCCTATAAATAACCCAACCAAAACAAACACACACACGCGTTTTAAAAATCTAAGCTAAACTCTGCCCATTTTATCTCTCAAAACTCTGTGTGTGTTCATAGCATTTAGAAAACCAGTCCATTTGTCTAACCAAACACAAAAATGGCATCTTCTAATGCTATTACCCTCGCCCCAAATGTGAACTTTCCAATGGAGGGCGTGGATATGACCAAAAACAATGTGGTTGGAAATTTCCGCTACCCCCAACAATATGAGGGGTACAAGGATGTGGTTAAGTATTTACATAACTGCTTCCTTGCCACAGCTTTTACCAAAACCCCATCAGTCATTTATCATGACTATCTCAGGGAGTTCTGGTGTACCGCAACGGCTACTAGCCCTAAGGACACCAGAGAATCAATCATCACATTCACTGTGATGAATGGGAAGAAACCCCTCTCCCTAGACTACAAGACCTTTCTCAAGGCCACTGGTCTTGATTTCGCCCAGACCTTTGAGGCAAACCCTACTGACCAGGAAATTAAAGCAGAAATGCTATTCATTGGGCCTCATGACGCTAAGCGTCCCACTTTGTCTCCTGAAGCCTTGTTAGAAAAGGCTCCCATAGTGAAGACATGGTTTCACCCCATCTGGAGACTCATGATGACATTTGTCATTCAAGTCCTAGGAGGGAATAAATCCTCCACTGAGCAAGTGAACTCATCACAGCAAATGATGATGTTCAGTCTCTTGGAGGGTAGAAAAATTGATATCGGAGGTATAATCTTCCGAGACCTCGTTGCCAAGCTCTCAGGGAAACATAGGCAAAGACACATGTCTTATCCTAGGTTCATTTCCTGTGCGCTTCAGGACCTTCTTGGTTCTGACTACTTAAGGTCTGACGATCAAGGTACAAAACCTGACGTCTTGCATAAGACCAATTTTAGTAGTGACATCACTGAGGCACAACCCACCACCCTGACCAACTACATGTTAGTAGTCATTCAGGGTGAGAATGCTATCTCCCCAGTACCTTCACCAACCAAGAAGGTTAAGAAGAAGAAAGGGGGACAGTCCAGTAAGGTGGTTAGACCTAAACCACTCGTCACTGAGACTGTTGCATCAGGCACCCTTAACATTGTGGCCCAGACCTCTCAGACACCCACTGCAGAGACCCTTCTGACCACAAAACAACCGTCACCAGAGGTCACTGAGAAATCATCCTCAGTGTCCTCGGACAAACCCTTTCCACATGTTTCCTTTGACATAAACAAGTCAGAGGGATCAGGAACATCCACCCAATCACATCCCAATGAAGGCACTGATAAATCACAATCAGAGCCTGAGGGAGTACAGGGTTCTATATCCTTAGTGGGGCAGCACTACTCCACTGAGAAGGGGACCCACACCCACTCACATCCCGCTAACGTCTCTGAGAAATCACACTCAGAGTCTCAGGGAGTTCAGGACCCTAAATCCCCAAAAGGACAGTCCAATCCTGATGGGAAGGGGGTCCATACATCTTCACAAGGAGTGCCTCATGATTCCACTGGAAAACACCCATCAGTGGATGAAGGCGCTCAGGGGGACAAAGACTCGGAGGGATATAAACCACCCGCCGATACGGAACCCAAACCCACCTCAGGCACTTTTGTTCTCTCAGGAACTGACCCTAAAAGTCAGGCTGGGCAAACCCCCCCCCCCCAGTTATTATGACTAGTCAGGCTGGTCAAACCCCACCAGTTATTATGACAAAAGAGTCAGAACCTGGCCACAACGAAGGTGAGCCCTCTTCTGAGGGGGAGCCGGATATCCTGAAGGCTCCTTCTCTGGCTGACTATGAAAATTTGTTAGCTGATGAGTCAGAGGAGGAGATTGATTTTGGTGATGATGATATCCCTGATGCTGAGGAGGAAATGGAGAGTCAATTAAGCCCTCAGCCCTCTGAGCAACAACATTCTTCTCCTCCTCCTGAGGATCAACCACCCAGTTCCCCATCAACCTCATCATCATCATCAGGTGCTTCAGCCACTCCTAAGTGGTTGCAAAAGTATGACAATGCTCGTCCGGCTTCTGAAAGACAAATGGCCAAATTCCTTCGCAAAGCCAACGAAGGTCTTTACAATATACTTACGGATGAGCAATGGGATAAGCACACTGAAGTGGCAGCCTCCTATGCCGACTTCAGGGCTTCTGTAGAAGAATCTCAGGCAAAGATTCTTCAGGCCGCCACCCTCACTGATAAACAACTTGGAGACCTGAACAAATCTGTAGATGACATAGCCACTGGACAGCATCAGGAACTGTCCAACATCCTCAAGACTATTGAATAAGTCTAAGAACATCTTACAGATGATCCCACCTTTGTCAAAAGACTGGATGCATACTTGGCCTCTCAGGCGTCCACCTCCACCAGCATTACTGAGCTTCTAAAGCTCCTTCAGGGGGTAGATCTTCAAGGTCTAAGGACACAGCAAGAGTCCATTCATCAGGCTGTTATTGCATCCAAGGAGCACCTGATCAGAATCTCTTCAGCCTTTGAGCAGCTCTCAACAACACATAATGAGCTGGTCACCCACTACACCACCCAAGTCACTGAACTCACCACCCACCAAAAGGAAATGGCTGCCGAATTAAGTGCCGTGAAGAATGAGACTTCTGAGACAAAGTCTATGGTCTCAGACATCCTATCTATTCTTCAGGCCTCTCATGCTCCTCCAACTCCTCAGTCAGCAGGTGTCTCCACTGAAGTTTCACCATCTGCTGAGGGGGAGAAAAATGATGATCCGATCCCTGATCCTACTTCTGCTTTGGTAACTGTCCCTAAGACATCCATCAGTCAATCCCCTCCCATTGACAAAGGAAAGAAAATCATGGTGACTGAAACAAACCCTCCTCCTGAAGCACACTTAGTCAAGGCTTCAACTGAAAGACGTGCAGATCCTGATGCACCGTTCTATGTTGATTTAGAGGATGGGAGAAGGGTCTATGGGACTCAGGAAGAACTTGCTGAAATCTTACACCAAGAAGATTACAGGAAGAACCAAGAGAAAGAGCAGGAACTCAACAGGTCTGTAATTTCTGAGGTTGCCAAGGAAGAAATTAAGGAGTCTGATAAAGAAATTCAGGGAGATGAATTCATCAGGCTACAAGCCCAACTTCTTCAAGAACACAAAAAACAAGCCAAACTTAAGGAAGAAAGGAGGCAGAGGATATATGAGAGGTACGTATGGCACATGACCAAAACCAAGGATGAAGGCACAATCACTGACATCTCCATTCATAATACCAAACCCTTAAGCATAACAATTCATAGGGGGCCAAGAAAGTCTGAACATCTTCCAACAATCAAATTTTCAGACTATGGGTTAAGAGAATGGGATATGATAATGCTCATCCTGAGGAAGAAGACCTCGAGCAAGAATGCCCCAACCCTCATCAAGTCTCTGAGTGCTAAGTATGAGGAACTCTCAAAAGTGGCCAAAAGTCTTGGAATTGACCACGAGAGGGCACTTGCTTCTCAGGACTGACTATCCCTGAACTTACTCAGAAGACCGGGAAGAAAAGAAAAGCTGTGGCTCTTGAACCTGAACAATACATAGCTGCACTTCACTGCAACAGGACTACTCCTTAGGGAGTCAAGTTCCGTCCCAACCTGGTCATCAAGGAACCTGAGTATGGTATCTTCTTTGTGGATGAATTTGGTCAGGAAGCCTTTCAAAGAGTCTCTGACATTGATAAAGTGGAAACGACAACACTCCTTGCCTACAAACTGATGGCGCTTAATATCAGGAGTCCTGATAATGTGGAGTTTGTCAGGCTGATGGATCAAATGATGAAGGATCGACCTGATAAAGAGGTGTTGATGTCAAAGAAGGCGAAACTAGAACTCATGGGTCTTGTTCAGGAACCTTGAGTATTTTGTACTTAGAATAATAGGACTTGTAATGATATGAATAAATGGATGAATGTTTTGTTATATCAATATCCTTATTTATTTTTTAGTACATTCAGTATGAGCAGAAGACTTTAGCTCACTCATACTGATCAAAACACTTAGGCATAATTTATATCCAAATGGGGGGAGATTGTTGGGTTCGTAAAACACCCAATTATCTTAAACAGGATTTGAACACAAATTAAGCCAAGTGTTTGCTAAACCGAGAACAATTCAAGTCACTGAGAGAACAGCCTCTCAGTGAGTCATCTTCAGGATGCTTAAGGTGAGTTCAATAAAGGACTCACTCTCAGGAAGGCGGTACTCCCTGAGTAGGACTTAAGCCAAAGAAGAAGGTGATGGTTCAGTGAGTGTTGGACAAGAACTCACTGAACCCCAGTCTCCTCAACAACATTAAAGTGATTGAAGACTGAGGAACCAATGCCTGAAGAATAGGCGGGAACAATAGGGAAAGATCTGAGAAGATAAAAGTGTCAGACCAAACACTCTTCTCTTGTCAGATACCAACCTTCCCTATTGCGGCTAAAAGTCATGGAGTGTCAGCCAACAACTCCCAAAGTCTTTTAGCCCATTCCTATTGGTTCTTGGAAATGAGAATTACTATTTGTAATTGTCAGACACGCTACCTCAACAACTTGTAATATTTTAATCACTTATACTTAGATTACTTGTGTATAAATATATCAGATGGAGAGAAGTTAAGTGTGCTTTGTATATTGAAAGCTTAGAACTTTTACAAAGTAACTTCTCTCCTACAAAGAGTATACAACTCACTGAGATAGCTCAGTAGGTATATTGTTACCACTCAAGCAAAACTTGAGTTTCGATAGGAGACACCATAAACCCTTATCTATTCAATCCCAAGTGTTTGTTCCGCAAAACACTTGGGTAATAGATTCTTCGAATTATTTCTAATAAGAATTTAAACGTTGAAAAATATTGTGTTTTTTATATTCACGTATTATAACTGTTAGAAATATTCTTTGCATTGATCTCAGTCATAAGCTCACTTAGTTTAACTTACTTGTTATTACTCGGTGTGCTAAGGGAACAACACTTATCCAAATAGCTGCCCTGAAATTGAAAGCTTGTTCAGATATTGTGGAGATACACCATATTCAGGTTATATTCCTTGGGCTTAAAAACTGATTATCTTTGCCCTTCTGTTCCATTTATAGATGTGTATGATTTTGAAACAATGTGAACTAGATGGATCTTTATATATTATATAGAGATATGACAAATTTTAGTCATACAATAAATGCCAGTGATGGAGTTCTAAAGGCAATTATTTGGTAAATCATATGAGATTGATGGGTTTAGAGTTTATTGTTTAGAGTTTAGGGTTTATCTTAAGACAATAGGAACAATGAAGACACTTTGTTTCTAGCTCTTTAGACATAGTTTGAGATAATGGCTTAAACTAAAGTATGGGATAATCACCAAAACTAAAGTTTGGGATAATGGCCAAAACTAATGGATAGAGGTGATAATTTTAACCCATTTGTTCAAAATGGGTCAATTTGGGTTGTGTTTTATTGGGTGTAATAAAACAGTTAGCTGTAAAATAACCGCGTCCGGTTGTGTTTTACTAGTGAAAAAAAAAAAACCCAATGTAAACTTTATGTACCACCCAAAAAAGGTTGGAAGCCTTTATGTACCACCCAAAAGAGTTGAAGCTTTCATCAACCTTATCGAAGGACTGAGTCGATTATGAAGGTTAGAGCATGCTGGGTTTATTTTTAAAGGTAAACCCTTCATTGTTTAGTAAATTTATAAACTTGAACAAAAAGTAGTGGTGGATCAAGCATACTTGTTTTGACCCGCCACTATTTAACCCGTTAGCCAAACCAGCCCACCCGGCCATCCCATTTAGTCACCTCTCTGCACTAGACTTTATGGACTTTACGCACACAGGTTGACTTGAATTTAAATAAAACTAATCACATATCTTAAGATAAAATATTCGGTTTTCAAATTCCTTTTGGTGATTAGATAGAAATTTCTTAGAAATTAGATAACAATACATAATAAAAAATTTGAAGACAACAAAGTTTGGTCCATGATACTTCAAGTGAAGGCTACGTTATAACTACTCTCGATGTTCAATTCATAGAAAGTCAAGACTTCCAATCTGGAACTGTTGTACACGGTTTGAACATGAGGTATGTAATTCAACTAATGTTAATGTTATGGATTACTTTCCCCTAGTTTCTATTGTTTTGTTTCCTATGTCTTGGAAAACGCATGATTCTAAAAGTAACATGTACCAAAACCCAAACCAAAACAAGTGAGGTATATCAGCCTTCTTAAAATCAAGTATACAAATGAGATGAAAATTTTGAAACAATTCAAATTGTGTCATAACGAGGTTTATTCCCGCTCTTTAGACATTGAGGCAGATTAGTTATGTATACTTATTAAGCTGTGCTAAATCTTCCTTTAATCGTGGTTCACTTGATAATTATGAATTATTATGCTTACACGAGTCTTGAGCCCGAGATCCATCTATTTCACAAAGCTCCATTTTCAACCATCACACACTCATCATATCATGATAAATCTCTAGTTGATTTATATTTAAAATTAATTATCAAATAATTAGTGTAGAATAACTATTCATTGAATATTTTATAAGTTAATTACATACATTAATATAAACTTATTAGAGTTGGTGGAAATATTTATGTAATATTAAAATGTTTAGGAAAAGCATACAAAAATTGAACAGGAACAACACCTATAAGATTATAGATAGTATCTTTTTCTATGATAAAAAATTGTAACCCTTGAGTAAGGAACTTATATTGATTCTGACTATTGATAACTTTATCTTGAATAAGGCGACTTAGACCATATGTAGTGGTTCAAACGAGTAAAATAGCCCGCGCGATGCTGCGGTGCGGCCGTTTTATTGCTATATTTTACATAAGCCGAAAACGAAATAACCCATAAGCCGACAATATAAGCCGAAAGAAACAGCCCATACTATAAGTTAGAGGCCGTTTATGCTTATGCTAATAATCATTAGTTTACATAATAGGTACGTTACCTTTTACAGTTAATGGTTATATGGCAACTACACAGTTTTTGGTTATATGGCAACTATACATTAATGGTCTACCTTAGATGAATTAGTAGTTTCCAGTTTTTGGTTCTTCAGTTGTTTCTAATATTGGTTATTCATTGTTAGCATCTGCTTCATTCACATATTTGACTTCAGCCTGCAATTGAGAAAAATGTATACATAATTTAGGTAGATAAATGGTGGAACAAAGTTTTAAAGGAACCTCAAAAGGTTCCATACTCTAAAAAAGGGAATAAAAACTTTATTCAGAAGCAATACCTGGTATAGATTAGGACTCCCAGAGGCATTCAGCAAAAGCCCCAGAAAACCCATCTGTCCCCTTGACGAACTGCTTTACCGTATCGCGATACTGAAATAATCATAAGAATGAAACTGAAGATTCGGGTCCATTAGAATTTGTGCCTTGCAGCATGGTTTGTGCATTTCTGAATAGTTGTAAATTTCAGAAATAATAGAACATCCAACAATTACCTAGCCCGGTAGGTGGAGGAAAAAGGCGGAGAACATTCTTTAATTAAAGGCGCCAATACCCATATCAGGATTAGACCCAAACATGACGCATATACAAAGAAACAGGTAAGTGGCTTTCAAGTTTGTTCATACACGCAATGCATTTCTTCTCGGTGCATTAAAAATCAGTCCCAGAAATAGCCATGACAGAAAGTTGTGTCCTTTAATATATCTGTCCGAAAAGAAATTAAAGGCAGTAATTAAAAGGAACACTAATACGTAAATCATCTTTTGCATAAATACAACGTCCAAGAAAGACTTAAGAATACAAAATTACAGAAGTTTCTATTAAATCCAGTTATGTATAGTTGAAGTGAAGGTATTACAAATGATGAAGATACGCGACTACATAATCGTTCTAACATCAACTATGACACTGAATCTACATCTCGGGTTTCACTTTCATATCTCCATTTGGTAGTATGGTTTGTGCTTGTGCAAGATGCATTGATTCCTGCATTAGATGATCTGAGGGTAGCAACTATACGGTCGACAATTACATGAAATATCTTTCCCAAGGTTACTAAAGTATAGTAAAGGATTACTTGAGAATGGGTCAAGTCAGCCTAATATCCATTTTGAGCAGTTTTGATGTATAAAAATGACACATTTTTACTCATTAACTTATCCGGCCATTTTGCCACTTCCTAGGCTTCCTACTACACAAAGGTATCCCAAGAGAAAAAGATAAGCAAACGTTAGTTACCGTTCTATAGCAATGAAGTTAGACTATTCGATGTCAACGCAGAGGTTATCACAGCTGCTAAAAAAAGGGCAACATAGTCCGATGAATCTGGTGGCTTAATATCCTGAAAAAATAAGACAGGGATTACTTTCTTTAATTCACAAAATGGTGCTGATATTATAAATTCAAAAAGGATTGAATGTATCTTTTGAGAAGGAAATCTTATTATCTATTATCTGTTAATTAACCTTATTATCTTGTTAGCCATTCCTTATGAGAATAATTGCACGATTTTGTTTATCTTGCTTCACCACATTCCACAGATTATTTCTTGAAGCTGTATCGAGATCGGTGCTGGGCTCATTTGTATATACAACCTACGTATGTTTTCAGAAACCAATATTAGTGTAACATATGAGAGGATGCTAAAATCAATCGAGTACATGGACAATTAACCTACCTTGGGACTCCAAATTAATGAAATGGCAACACTAAGTTTTATACAGACCCTAAGATTTTTGACAAAAGATAAGAGCATATAACTTAATAAGACACACCTATTGTAACTTTGTTCAGTTTGTTACTCACAATCTGAGCTTATTAGGTTTTCAAAAAATTCAAACACATCAAAAACAACTTTTACACAAATATACTGATCCCTACTCATACAAAATTAACCAAAATAGCAATCTCGAAAAAGTATTGAATCATTATTATTAAATGAAACCGTATGAAAGTTTACCTTTTGTTTCTCTAATGCCTCCACATCTGTTCTCTCTTTCCAGTTGCTTTTGCGTAGCTTGATCGGTCGATTACCCACATAATTGCCTAAAAAACATAATTCTTAATCAGCCAACACTTTCTGGATGATATCAAACCTTATTATTTATAAATGGGTTGATTAGAAATCTGGTTTATCCCCCAACAGGTCAAAAGGATCCAGCGGGGAGAAAGTAGCCCAAAGGGAAATCTTTCTGCTTACGTGCTCCAAAATCATTTTATTATAAAGAAAATATAATTTAAGGCACTAACTAATTATAAAATGTGGAAACAATATGTTTGTAGACCCACCACACCCAACCTGTTTTGACCCGGAGTAAAAACATGTTTCACATTAGGTTGTTCCTTACTTTCTTTTGGTATGCTTTCAATTCTATTACCTTTTATAACTCATATTTGTTAGCGTTTCTTATGATGCATTGATCAAATTACCTGTTAGATAAAGGAATTAACAGGCCAAACAGAGCAGCAGCGAGATCAGTTGGGTTGGCAAAGCAGATAAACCCATATCCTTTCGTCTTTCCTGTTCGCTTATCTCGGACAACCTAACAAATGAGAATTGCCATTATATTTAGTTGCTAAACAGAAGTAAACCTAGCATATCATATATTTAACCAACAAACATAGTAACTCAGTAGATTCTAAGGTTCACAAAGGACTTATAGTTGTAGGTATGATGATGGTCATTACTTTAAAGTTTCGCAAGTGAAGCATGTCTCTTTTGAAATATCCACAAACATCTGCAATGTTTCCTTATTTTAGCGGTTTAGAAAACTGACAACATGTTGGTCGTTTTGAGTATAGGATACAACACAAACTAAGATTGAAGCTGGCCAACTATATCATGTTTAGGGGTTTATAAATTGACAGAGTACACTTGTTAAAATGCGACATCCCTCACATTATTAGTTACTTAAAATTATAATAAAAACATTTCTAAAATTAAGCGAAACAATTGGACCCTGGTACGATTTTCCAAACAAAATGACTCAATAATGAACAAAAATAGCCTTGTCAACGCTCAAGTGGTCGATAAGTTACTTTCAAGACTCAAGAGTAAGTCGTTCTCCACATGCAAAAATAAAATCCTACAAAAAATTAAAAATTAATAAAATTTTAACGATTAATAACTTATAGTCCTAGATGGCTAGGCCCACTTGTATACAATTCCTTCACAATAATCTTTATACTGACATTAAACATCAATATGCCTCCGTATCTATAACTGTAATCAAATAAGCCAAAACCACTTGGAGAATCATGCGTTAAATAATGTAGATAAACAGTAGTACATAAAATGTTGATGAACCTGGATGCTATCTTTGCAGTGGGTTCCATACTTGCAGCAGATTCCGTCATCTTGAAAGATACCATATTGGGTTCAAAATAAATCAAAATACTCAGAAAAATTGAAAACTTTACATTCATTAGCTTCTAACAAGCAATGTAATATTAAAATCATACATTAAACTGCCAAATTTAACCACGGGATGCAAAATATCAGAAGTGACCACCGTAAAACATGACATACCCAAATTCTAAATTTAACCTATCCATTTAACCACCACCACAACCGTAACGAACCACCGCCATAATCTAAATAAAGACATTGATTCGATATACTTTAACAATCACATGTAATGCTTAGACCCAAACAACCATTGTTTTATCAGTCACAGAAACAACTACTATATTTCTTGACATTAAAAAGCACATTTACTTGGTGTTATTAATGTCACGTAAACTAATTTTGTTGGTAACTTTTAATGAACTGTTTTTATTTTTCAAATAACGATGCTTACTCTAGGAACACGATAGAAATACAAAATTTATTCCATATGCATAGAAACCAAATTACCCGGCCTGCTTGTGTTAAGAGGAACATCAGTAGCAGCTGGATGATTTTCAAAGTTTTCAGCATTGCCCTCAGGGGTTTGTGTTCTCTCTTATAGAAGTTGCACTTTAAGTCATCATAAATGATAAGTACTTTGTAGCACGATCATCAAAAACACTCTCCCTTCATCATCGGGTCTTAATAGTCTTTGAGTTTGACTATCACTACTATCAAAAAGTATAACAAAACAATTGCAGCAGTTTGATTTTACGCATATTCACATAATCTTCAACCATACAGATACAAACTCTGAAGTGTGTACATATATCCACATATTCAAACAAACAAAGAGCCTTTAATTCTAAGTTCTAACTAAATGAACTACCAATTAGAATCAATTTCATATATTTCTGTTTTCGACCCGCATAATTGAAGGAAAATGAACACACCAACACGGTGGCTTAAAACTTACAATACCTCTTCGATTATAACCTTTCCCTTCCTTTATGCCTTCTTTTCAGGCCTCCAATCACCCGTACCATTTCCTTTGAACAAAAATTAAAATATAATCAAAGGCCGGAATCAATTCTCTATGATTAAACCCTAAAAAGCTGATAACCTTAAAAAATAGAATTAGGGTTCATTACCTTAATCTTCAAAAACAATACCTGTTGACCTCTATGGTTGAAAGTAACCTCTTTTTACTTGCGATACTGACCATCAGTCCAACAATCCTGACTCTCAAAACCCCCAAATTAACATAACCTTACTTTAAAAATAAAATTAAAAAAAATAATAAATAAATAAATAAATAATAATAATAATAATAATAATAATAATAATAATAATAATAATAATAATAATAATAATAATAATAATAATAATAATAACCATAAGATTAAACACAATCATAAATTCCAATTTAATTAAACCCGAATTTTAATATCCATTATTCAATTTATTCGAAATTAACAAAATAATAATAATAAATGAGATGGAGGCTACCTTTGCTCTTCAATCGATCATTAGTACATGATAGATTATTCATCATCCTCGGGTTTATTTTTTCCTCTCTCTCGAATTGCTGAGAAACCTGGTATACCTGTGTTTGTGTTTTCTGTGTGTGTTTTGTGTTTGTGTTTGTGTTTTGTGTGTGTGTTTTGTGTTTGTGTATTTTGTGTCTGAAAATGTGGTAGCTTCTGGAGAAGCCGGGAAAGGAGACAATAAATATACGCGTAATTGTATTAGGGGGTGATTAGGGGAGGTACTGCGTGAACAGTAAAGCTTCACCTGTTTGTTAGCCAATCATATGGAGCCACAATGGCTCCATAAGTATTAAAATGTTTTTTTTTCTCTTAACCATAACATGTGGACCAATCATGTTTAAAGTTAGTGCACTAAAAAACACATAATGACACCATATTTTGTCACATCATTTTTCATTATTAGTATATATATATAATGTATTGTTTTTTGGTGGAGAGTGGGGGGTTGTTTGACACGTGGCATGTGGGGGTATTATGGGGCTTTGTTGAAAAAGTGGTGTAGTGGTGAGTGGGGCGTTGTTTGACACGTGGCACTCCTTTTCTTTTCTTTTTTTATTTTTTTAATCACTAAATATTACATTTTTAATTAAACATTTAAAATAAAAAAAGTTTCAGATTCAAAATAAAAAACGTGGGCGGGATATATTCAAATTTCAAATTTAAATTCAAATTTCAAATTCAAACACATTTTTAATGACTATAAATATACTTGCTTGGAGCAGCAAATATCACACACAAACACATTCAAAATCCAAACTATTCAGATTCAAGATCCAAAGTTCTCAAATTCAAAATGTCTTCCAGAAAAGATTTCGGGCAACAATTTCCATCTCCACCTCGCCAAAGGGATTTTGGACAACAATTCCCCAGTCCACCCCATGAACAAACCTTTCCGGTTTTCAGCCCACCCCATGAATTTCCAACTCCACCGGTTAACAATCCACCAGAACATCCGTTTGGGTTAACAGAGGAACAAATCCGACAAGAAGAAGCAGATATCCTAGTCTTCCTGGAAATGGAAGCACTTGAAAGAGAAGAGGAAGCTGCTCGTTTGGAGCGGGAAGCCAGGGAGTATGCAGAACGCAGGGCGAACTGGGAAAGTGGTTATTTCACACCTGAATCCTCTGAGGATGGTTGGCCAGACTCAGATGATAGCTTCTTTTAATTTCCGTATCGTAGTTTCGTTTTTAATTTGGTTCGTTGTTTACGTTAATTGTTCGTTGTTTAATGTAGGTTCAATTTGATGTTTAATGTATTATATTTTATGTTTAATGTAGTTTCAATTTGCTAAGATATTCAACATTTTACAAGTTTTCAAAACTTTACATCTCAAACAACTACACATTCTCTAAAAAACAAAACAAAACCAAACCAAACTACAAAAAAAAAAAATAAATTCTTGGGCGCTGTCAGAACCACCGGAGAAGCAAATTTTGGGGCAACAGCGTCCCGGCGTTTTGGCCATAGGGGCGCTGTTGGGGCGTTTTTAAGGCAAAATAGGGCAAACAACGCCCAACTACGGATAGGCTTATATTGATTCTAACTATTGATAACTTTATTTTGGAATATCTTTATTTTTACCATATATAAAAAGAAAATGTTTTAACTTAAAAACTTTTAAAATAAGAACTATTAAATTATTATTAATTTATTATACCTCTATGTCTTATTATAATTAGTTAACAGTTTTTTTGAATCATTAGATGACTTCTTTTTTTCATTTTGTGTTGTTTCTAAAGCGTCGAAAGTCTTTTTATTAATCTAATGTTGTTTCTAATATTATGCTCAAATATATTTTCATCATAAGCTTTAGACGACACCTTTATTTGAAAAATGAGGAGAGTGTTTCTCGAAACACTTAACGACAACTTTGCAACTATTATTAGGTGTCATTTTAAATTTCATACGCTACACACGGGTATTTGTCTAGTTTTTTTTTTCTTTTTTTAAAAAAAAAAAAAAAAAAAAAAAAAAAAAAAAAAAAAAAAAAAAAAGTAATTTTTTTTTTTTTTACACACATATAGAAAAATTTTGCTTTTCATTTCAACTATTGATCATTGAATATGTTGTGGAGCCGAGCTGTGAAACAACACAATGAGTTTGATGTGCCATTGTTTCCATATTTTGGATGCGTAAAATGGAAATTTATGTTCTTGTTATTCAATCATACAAGCCCACAATACAAAATGAAGAACAAACATAAATTTATTTATTCCAACCCTATAAAATCATGTAGAGTTCATCCTTAGTACATTTGGCTAGCAAATGAAACCATGCATGAAGCGCATTGTTTATGAAAAAGGGCAACTTGAAGATCCCCCACCGGTGATGCTATCTTCGGTAATGGTCGCTCCTCCACCTTTGATTAGACCCGCCAGCAACTCTCCTCGGTCGTAGAAGAACTCTACTTTCACGATCTTGAAATTTTCATCCAACTGGTATTTACATTCCAAAATTAAATATCGACCATTAAGATTGGTATCTTTTACTTTATTAAACCGTAAAATGTGGAATTGTTAGATGATCATATCGGGATGGGTTGATCCCCATTAGACCTCTTTATGCATTTAGCAAATTATCTTCTTGCATTTAGCAAATTATCTTCTTTAACCCGTTTGATTAGAACACAACCAAATCGACCCATTTATGAGTAAACGGGTCGAAAAGGTCACCTTCAATAAAAGCATTATGGGATACAAAATCGCGGCTTATATAGATAAGTATATTAGTATCACTTACCTCCAATGTAGACACACCAAACATTTCCACCAATTCTCCGGAAGGAGGCTGGCCTTTAAATGGACCTTCCATGTAACCCCAATGTCTAAACTTATACGCAATCACCGGTGGACCAGAGTAAACCTGTAGAATCTCTACCACAAAACCACGAGGAAATGTGGTGGTGAAGAGTTTGTGAGCAGTATCCACAGTTTCTTCCATATAATTATAAACTCGTAGTTTTTCTGGCAATGATGTTTGAAGAAACATATTGTAGCCTCCACCTATTTTAGCTACATCTTGTGGTGTCATAGGTTTCCTACCTGAAAATCATGAGTGCGTAACATACAAGCAGCTATTATTAGTGCACGTCTTTACTCTCTTGAACGGATTTGAAACAAGTCAACAACAAAAGTTAAGGTTAGTCACATCAACTGTTTTAAAATCTTGTGGATTTATTTTGTGGAATATCTCCATTTTCCATGTTTTCACAAGATTTTGAACTTGCTCTTCTAGTGAACCTGCAGGCCATATCTTACCATCCAAAGTATAAAACATGCATTAATCTAAAAAAGAAATTACATACTTCTATAAACTTCAAGTTATAAGTTTTTATGACATTGATGTAGTATCTGTTAGAAAAAAATATTAAAAAATATATAATAGGCAAGTCTAATGTGGTACCTTGGTTCTGCCTTCTTCGAAGAGTTTGTTGACCACATCAAAGTTAGGGGGCACACCCAATTTCCATGTTGTGTTATTCTCACTTTCTCCACTCATGAAACATCTGTACTTGTCTAAATCAGAACCTTTGTATTGCTCCATTGTTGTGTTTAGTTCTTGATGATTAAACCATATGATCTTTCTTTATATAGCAAGTGGAAAAGGGCCAATGCAAGGAGATCAGAGTGGGGGTTGGTAAGAGGTCACTTACCTAGTCCTAGAATGATTTATTTATTGTTTGTATCAATCATTGTAGAGCAATAATAACATATACGTAATTCTTTTCAAAATGTTGATTTTCCGGTCTATATAAAACATAGCAGATGCCGGTTAGTTGTCTGGTGTTCCTCGCGTCAAGGGATACTTTTGCATCGGCTATAAACGATGATAAGTATTAACAACGATCTTTCCACATGTCCCATTCCGAATGCAGTATATAGAAAGCAAAGTTGAGCTTATGCTCGAGACTAACTTACGCTTGTTTAGGTTCCCTTCGGCGCAAAAAGATTGGCCGCGACCTTTTTTACCTTATCCTAATGGCTGCCGTGAAATTGAAAGCTTGTTTGGTTAAAATCAAAAGGTACGCTTACTTTTAATTTGGTTAATTAATTTACATGTTATATGATCTACTCGCTTCCGCTATTACTTTGATGCTTTATGTGATTAATTTGTGCTTGTCATGATATTAATATTTGTAACACCCCCAAAAGCTGGTTTAGCGGAAGCATACATGTTTGGGTGCTACTAAATTGGTATCACAACACAAAGTACAAAGAACGGTTTTACCTCAACCGTTTAAAAGAAGTTTCATATTCAAAAGTATTTTGTTTACAGCATTCCAAAAACAGTGTGGTAATATAAGCCCATAAAAGAAGTAAAGTGGTCTCAAATACATCAGAGTCATCTATGACCATGTCATGCCATGCCAAAGCTTCCAACAGTAAGCTATCGCTTTAAACCTGAAAATACATGCTAAAAGTGTCAACACGAGGTTGGTGAGTTTATAGGTTTATGATAAAGCAGTAAAAATAATGTGAGTTCAATAAAAAAATTTGTGACCATTGTGTCACTCACAATGTCATGAAAATAAAGTTTATTTTTAGGTAAATTAATAAAGTGGACCACAAGGTTTTCGTGTGTGAATAGTTGTTCACATACAAATCAAGTTTAGTATTAGTGACCACTGCTTCACTCACAGCGTCATGAAAAGTATCAGTAGTAGACCATAAGTATTAAGCAATAAAGTTGGACCATAAGCAAAGTATGTGACCATTACAACGAATATAATGACACATCAAAGTAAGAGTCTATTACGCTAGCACTAAGTTCATGCAACCGAAGCTACGACAGTGTGCATGCTCTAGAAGCATGTTAAATATAAAGGCCCGGCAAGTGTTTATCCCGATACACTTGTATTCCGACATGATATACGCCCGACATTTGGCCCATCTGACCAAACCCGAACGGGGAAGTCACCCCCAATAGATCTATTTATAACATTCGTGCTGAGGCTAAGCTGCGTAATAGTTTAATAAAGCATAAGTTTCAGTTTGGTTCATAAAAGAGTTTGCATGTTTCACACCCCAAATTTTGCAATGCAAAGTAAAGTTAAAGAGTGGGGCTATAACTCACATATATGTTTTCAAGCACTTGTGTCCATGAGTAAAAAATCAAGTATGTAATGAGTACATAATATTGCATTCAAGAAATCAAACAAGTATTAAAGCAAAGCAAAGAATGCTTCCGAGTAATTAAATCATGTATGAGTATAATTTAATTAAAGAGTTCGAGTAAAACGAATGAGTAAAGTATGCATGTATTCTCCCCCAAAAGTATTTCAAAACAAGAAAAAGTATGGGTCATAAACTCACCTCAGCAAAGTAAGCAGTAAGTGAAGTAAATCAGAGAGAGTGTGGCACCAACACGCGACCTAGATTAGTAAGGCATGTTTTAGTTCATAGTTTAAGTTTAAGACTCAACGAAGTCTAATTAAACTCAAAAGTTTTAAAGTGTTGTGTTATTGTTGCTTGTGTGGCAGCATTTAAGTTTGAAAACAGTTTTCTAAACGTTTCTGTGTATTGGCTCTTGGAAGTGTGTAAGTATACAATGAATAAGATATCGAGGACGAACAGTCTTTGGTTTGAAAATAACCAAAAGACAATGTGTGGAAATGATCAAAAATGAATACTGGACGTTGACGAATTTTGTAAACCTTATGGTTAAAAGACTTTATAATGCTAAGTGTGTATAAAATGTCTAAAAAGTTAATTATCACTTTATTTTCTCATTTGCAAGTCGTGATTAAACATTGTAGCTTATAAAAATAAACGTATGTTTATATTTCATTCCTTGGGAAAAATGGGCATGACCCGTGTATTTATGCTAGGTTTCTCGTGATTACTTTGTGTTATATATAAAAATATATGTTTAGGTAAAAATCATTATTAACTTATAAAACGTTAGTAAGTTTTTATATAATTATTTCGAGTGTGAACAAGTCAATTGGGCGGTATAAGTAATTAGCATGTTTATTATTTACGAGTTTAGTTTCGAGTTCGCGCTTATAGGCTTTAATTGTAAAAGTGTTTATAGTTGCATGTGTGGTGTATACCAACTTGAGTTATAAGGTATTTATATCATTTCATTACAAAACCATGTTGAGTTACAAAGTAATTTGTGTGTTGTTTTTGCGAATTTGTGATCGAGTGAGTCAAAATAAGTCGGAATCAAAGCCGTGTATAGATATATCAAAAGTACACCCGAGATGAACGTTGTGCTCCGGACTGCATAACGAAAGTTTTTAAATATGTGGGTTGTGGCCCAAAGCGACAGTCACGCTGCTTTATGAACAATGGGCTTCGGCCCAAACTGTAACAGACCAGCGCACTCCCTATTCGTTTATATGGTTGGGCCGGGTAGGCTATGACTCACTCCGCACACACATGAGCCCAAATGGGCATTTGTTAACCCCCTTTTCTTTTGACATGCACTTTTGTTTGGAAGGGAAACAAAGGAGTACTCTTTACATGGGACAAGTTATACCACTAGTTTTCTATGCATTCTCGAGCACTCGAGCATGAGGGAAACGTAAGCAAGTTTTTACGTGATACGTGTATTAACTCAACACCTCTTGAGTTTAGACTAGGACGAAGAACATTCCCCTTGGAGTCCTTGTGAGACTTGAACCAGGTGTGACCCCAAATGGTTCACATACGCAACAAACTAAACCAATAGGTGCACAAGGTTAAAGTCATCTCGTTATTCCAAACGAAACACGAACACTACACCCGCACCATATGTGAGTCGGATGAGCCAAACGCAAAACAAGCACTCTTTTGATCCTTTGAGTTTAATTTGAACAACGACCCACTCTTGGTGGTGTCCTTGTGGGATACGAACCATAACAACCCTATGTGGGTTATGGAACCAAAAATGACTCAACACAACAAGTTTATAACCCTTTGCCTAGGCTGCAAAGTGAGCCAAGCTTTGTGGTCGTTCTGAAACTCAACCCAAGACGTATGCACCCTACGTGGGTTGCCGTCTTGAGGAGAACCTAAACCAATATGGCCTTCCACACCGTGTACCTAATCTTCTATATCGAAAACCCGCAACAACTAGATTAATGCAAAGATGCCAAAATAAAAGATTAAGATTAAGCCAACAACAACACTTCCAAGTCCAAGTTTTGTAATTCCATTTTTAGTTCGACTTGTAAATCTTTACCACACAAGATAATAACACAAGAATTTAACCCTCAATCATATAATTTGTTTTATATAAAGAGAAAATAACGACTAGTCAATTCACACAAGAGATTATAACCAAACAGATCTAAATAAAACACAAAGGTATCCCCATATTCGAATGAAAACAAATCAAACAAGAATTTTAGAACCTTACAAAAAATGAAGTCGATTAACAATGAGACCAAAGAAAATCAATAACCCAAATCCGATTCCAAGCAAACCCACACTCCTCCGAAAAGCTTTTAAATCTTTATAAACCGAACCTTGTAATTGTTTTGTTAGAGTTTGAGAGTGTGTGGATTTACTGGAATCGTTTTTCATTTAAAGGATCGTTAGGGGTAGCTTTGACTTCTCCTTTAGGGTTTGAAGAGATAGGACATAACCGAATTGGGACAAGGGACTTATCATTCTTGGTCTCTTCCTCCTTGTCGTCATTGACCTTGATGTTTAGACAAAATGGATCCAGACCTGGTGTGGCTTCAAGGACGCTAGGGGACCGATTGTATTTTTGTTGTCATCAAAGATGGATTAGATCTGTGTATATGAGGTGGGGGAGGGAATTGACGGTATAAACTGAGGGTGAGAGAGAGTTTGCAGCGTGTGGGGATAAGAGAGAAAAATAGATGTTTTATCTTTCTTTTTTTTTTTTTTTTTTTTTTTTTTTTTTTTGGTTTTTGTTTTATTCGGTTTTTATAAAAGTTAGTGGGGTTATATTAAAAGGTAGGTTTTTAATTTGGTGTTTATAATATTTGTGGGGGTTTAAGTGTACCCCGTGTTTCGCTAAGCTTCGGTTTAATTCAGTGTTTTTCGGGTTGTCGTGAGCACGAAAGATACTGTCTTCGAGTACGTTTTTATAAAACTCATATAAAAACAAGGTTTTGGTTCTCGGATAATAAGTACTGGTTTATTCCGTTACTAGATTTGTGTTGGTACGCGTGTCGTGTTGTGTGCGAGTTATTTCTCGTTTTATTACGTAAATACTCAGTAATAGTCAGAAAATGAAATATTCACATTTTTCTGATAAAATAACCAATGTAATGAGTTACTGTAAGTGATGTGTCGTGTGTAGTGCAAGTTTTAAAATTTTATAAAATCAATTTATCCAATTCTCTAATCAACACATACGAGCAAGTATACTCGTCCGTAGTAGTAAAGGTGGGTAAGTTGAGATCGTCCCAAGGGAATTGGGGTTTAGGTTTGCAAAATAAGCTTTGACAAAAAAGATTGTCAATCCTTTTTGGTGTAAATTCTAAGGTAAGCGAAAATCAATCAATCAAAAATAAATATACTTGTGTGTAGTTCCATGATAATTGTATAGAGTAATCTAACAAGTTTGGTGTGACTTGTAATGATGCACAACTTAAAATGAATGATTCACAGTCAATGGTTTTTATCATGAGAAATCATTTCTAAGAATTCAATCTCCTAGTTAATTCCTTTCGGCCTTTGTTAACTAGTGCGATAATTCTATTAATCTCTTTGTTGTTTGAAAAGCATTTCTTATTTTAGGAATTCCTACGAATCCTTTCAGCCTATTCTCGTGATGAAATCGTTTCCAAATCCATTTTAATGAGTTAATATGGTGCTTGTCACACACCATAGTCCATACTAATTCGTGCACTAACTTTTTGGAATAGAAACATAAAGAAAATCCTTTCGGCCTTTGTTAATCTTTAAAACTGTTTTTACCAACCAATTAAGCAAAATTAGATTGTATTTCAACAAACTCATAAAACAAGATATGATTTCATGCATCACTATGAAATAAGAATACTCCAACAATTATCACATCATACACACAAGCATAACCAAAATCACTCCATAATAATCATAATCAAACACAAGTAATCAACCATACTTTCATTCATCTTAAAGTAAAAGTAGTTCATAATAACTCAAACAAGAAATACCTAGTTGTGAAATTACAAGAACTAGAATTGTGGAACTATAGCAACCACTCTCCTCCAATCGCCTATGATCACACGTAAACAACTCCACACTTGGACACAACTCTTGAGACTTGAACTCAAGATTCCCTGGACGTTCTCACAGCAACTACAAGCTTTCGGGCAATGATAATAAGTTTAGCAAGACTTGGTGTAAGCCTTACTAGGTTTTTGGGTTGTCACACTTGTAAACTAGCCAAGGGTCTCTTTAAATAAGTGTAAGAACACTTACTCCTCAAGCAAAAACGTCCTCAATCAGTAAATAACCAAGAAATGATAAGCCACCATGATTATGGGGCTTAAATTCGTCATTAAATGCGTTTTTGTAACTTCAGTCTCATCCAACCGATCGGTTGGATCTCTCGGTAAATTACTTTTCTCCCATCCGAATCGGATGCGGGCACCATCCGATCGGATGGGCCATTCTGCCATGCATACTTTTATTTTTTCTTCCTTTTCTCGTTACGTGCTTAATCCTTTGTTGTGCCACTATTTCTTTCCATAGAACTTGATCTTTTCTTGATATATAGACATAGAAATCTTGACTTTATCAAATCCTTGAATTCTTGTGTGGTTCTTTTCTCGTTTCTTTCTCGTGATTCTTCAAATGTGCATAATTTCTTCATTTCTTCATCTTTTCCTGTACTTGGCTATATTACACTTTTTCATGATTTAGTAACAAATATACACAAATATAACCAAATATGATGCACAAATCCAACGATAACGTGACTAAAAACATGTTCATTTTGAGCGTTATCAAATCCCCCACACTTGAGTTTTGCTCGCCCTCGAGCAAGTCTAGCTTTAAGAAAACTGAACTCAATGGCCACTTCATTATGATTTAAAAATCCAACAACTATCCCAATGGAACAATTGTCATTTTTAACTTTTAGGTGTGAAAAATTCTTGAAACATAAACAAGTTAATTTGAGCTTGATAACATAACTAAGCTCCTCTCATAGGATTTTTAAATTCACTCAACACTCAAGGGTAAATTTAATGGCATATCACTCAATTGCTCAGACATGAATCACGTTTCTTACCATAAGCTTGTACGAGTATCAAAACAACAAAATAAAACATCAAAGAGGTCTTTTATTCGGGTTTGAGGTTAAAGGTTACGGTTACCTGGCTATTGTACAAATATTTCATACAAGAATGTAATAGCTCGCTAACAACGAATTCTTGACTAGTCAAGCAACGGATGGTCACTAGATTGTACCTTTGGTTCGCTAACGATGTTATTTGCATAACGGATGGTCACCAAAATGCGCACTAGCTCGCTAGCAACGTTTTTCAACTATTCAAAAACCCGGATGGTCACTAGAACATCCATGCACTACATATCTAGACAAAGCCATTACTAAATCCGGATGCTCGAAAGCTAACAACGAATCAAGTAATTGGTAAAGGTAAGGATAAGACATGGGAATCATTTGTGATTGGTTTCTACAAAATAAAAAAAAAAAAAAAAAAAAAAAAAAAAAAAAAAAAAAAACGAATAAATAAGAATCAAGTCCAAATTCCGTTCCCAACTCTTTATACCTCAAATGATCACTCCACCAAACTTCTTCGATTGTCATTCTTCCGCATCTCATACTAACTCCTTTCTTATCAATCAATCACCAAATATATATATCTCGTCTTAGCACATTGGCTAATCGATATCTCAAACATACTTCATCTTCCTTCATCTTCATAATAATATAACACATTGGTTATCACTTTTTTCTTTTTTTTTTAACTCGTCATTCCCCCCACACTTTGGATGAGCACACGCTACAAAAAATACAAATAAGAGTAGCGACCTCCTTCTTCAATGAAACAACATATACACATACAAGGTGTGGTCAACATGTAATCATCAAAAAAAACAACTAGTTTCGAACTTCAATTGAACTTGATTCGGGTAAGGCTAAGGTGTAAGGTGTAAAATCTTTTTGTAATTTTCTGGGTTTAATCAAAAGAAAAGATAAAGCTCAGAAGGTGTAACTAAGGGTATCTAGCGTAAAAAGATTAACGCTAACAAATGGGTTCCAAATACTAAGGATAACTAACCAATGCGGTCAGCAAAAATATTTTTGTAAACGGAAGGCCATTTGGTGAAAATCCTAATTTGCCTCTTATCATTTGAATATATTTTATTACTCGAAAGTAATTTTATCCGTAATGCATAACACGTACAAGTTCTAGAATCAACATGATCACCGGCACACTCATAACAAAATATAGAGCATAAGAAATGCTTTATACAAAAAAGGCTTAAATCCTCACAATTTAAGGTGGGTTATAACATGTGCTAGCAATAGTTATCAATAACTCTCCTTCCTTGATTAAATTCCAAAAAATTTTCAAATAACCTCATTCTTACCATTGAATCAAAATATATAAATAACTAAAACATCAAGGGCGAACACAACTCTAGTCACTCGAATCCCAAAATTCTACTAAAACTAAAAATTAAAAATCATACCAATTTTTCCTATTTTCTTCCCTCCCCCACACTTAAGTTTTGCATTGTCCTCAATGTAATAAAATGAACTTAAAAGTAAAGGAAATGGGAAAAATTTAGAAAATAAAATAGAATACAATAAAATACTACCCGTAAAAAATTCGCATAGATTTATTTGATCTTACGTAAGCACATGAGTTCTCCTAACTCCGAATATTGATCAACACTAAGCTTTCGCGAATTCTTCCCCTGCAAACAAAAACTGCAAAAACTATATGCGAAACAAACAAAACAAACCATAAATAATAAAATCCTAGTAAAGTTAAGATAAAAGTAGTGGAAATAGAAATTATTCAACTAACATTGTTTTTGAAACATAACCATTGCTTAACCATCTCTTCGATGATCATCAATCATCGGCATCCATGTGTTCATCGCCATAAATCCGCTCATCTTCACTCTCGTCATCATCCTCATAGTTCTCTTCATCATCCCTGATCCACCTACAAGATAACTCTGTAGAAAAAACAAACATATGATAGTATAAGAGCATAAAAACCAATATGACATGATTAAACAACACTTAACTCTAAAACTTAAAACATAACTTCATAAACTTAATAACTTAATAAACCAAGACAATAAAAAAGGTCTAAACTCAAACTTAAAATTAAACTTAAACTTAAATGCAAACATTAAACTACTAAAATGAATAAAAATTAAAAAGAAAACAAACAAAACACTAGTACAAGCTTGTGCTTTTATTCTTCAAACTCTTGTCTTTCATCCTTCAAAATATTCGTGCCTCAAGATATCTTCATTTTGGAACTTCCCGGACAACTATCGGTTAGTCATTTGCGTTTTAAACTTCATTGTAAAGTTCCTTCCATCCGGACAAACTATATCAAACTTCACATGCCATTCACCGTCTTCTTTTTCCTTCTTGTAAACACTTGCTCCTTCGGGTCCCATTCCAAATTCTTCAATTGGACCGGTAAAGATCCAAGAAAATCTGTCAATTTGTTAAACACAAAAACATTCTTAAACGGGTTATAGAAAGCCTCCATCGCTAGAGCTCTTTCCATCTCATCTTCAATATCAAAGTAACTTGGGACAACCGGCCCATATTTAGGCCTCCCTTCTTCATCTCTACCTACTTCAAAGCAACCCAAGTGGTTTTCTTCTTCTTCTTCTTCTTCATGAACTTCTTTAACAATCTTTCCTCTAGGCTTTGGATAATAGGTATGCTTCAAGATTCCATCACTTATAGTCATAGTACCTCTACCCATATCTATAATAGCTCCACAAGTTCTCAAAAATGTTCTTCCTAATAACAATGGTAACTCCTTATTCACCGGAATATTAAGCACAAGAAAATCGGCCAAGAAAGCTTGATATCCTATTTGGACTCTAACATTCTTTACTTCTCCCATCGCTTTTTCTCGTGAATTATCAGCCATAGTAAGATTATATTGATTTGGTTGAGGATTACCAAGTCCTAATCTCTTATACAATGGATACGGCATTACATTCACACTTGCTCCTGTGTCAGCCAACGCATACATCGCATCGGTTCCATTAACTTTAATAGGTAACACAAAATTTCCTGGATCGCTCTCCTTTTTAGGCAACCCATTCTCAACTATCCTTTCCCTTGCAATCTCATCAAAATTCTTATCCTCTAACCTAGCCCTTGCCATCATAACTGCATCCAACTTCTTACGATAAGTCATATAATTATTCAACACTTCAATTACCGGCTTCTCCTCCATAAACTCCTTAAACTTTGTTTCCAAATTTTCCAGAATTGCTTCTTTTTGCTGTTGGGTTAATGGTTTAACTATTTGTGGTGTTTTTGCTGGTGAACTAGATGAAGAACTCTCATTCTTAGGGGTGGAGGGTTGGGTAAGTTTGTTAAGTGGTGTTTTCTTTCTATTTGCTTTGCCCATTTTAACAATCTCTCCCTTTCCTACCTTTTCTTCTACCATATCATCAACATCTATCCTCATCTCTCCCAATGCAAAATCAATCCTACATTTAGTCTTAACCATAAAATCTCTACCAAGCACAACTTCTGGTTCATCCGCATTTCCATATTCCAAAACAACAAAATCAACTTTGAACACATGACCATGAATATTAACATTCGCATCTCTCACTATCTTTCTTCCGTAATCCTCATAGTCAAGCCTAACAAAACCAAGCTTACCAAGCATATCTTCCATAATGTAGTTGTCACCATATTCCATGTTAAGCTGAGCATCCCAAGCTTTTATACCTTCCACTCCACAAGGTGTAGAATACCTCATGAATGGTACATCAAACTCTTTAGGTGGTGCTTGTGTAAACACAACAACTCTCTTCTCCTTAGGTGAAATAACATGACTTTCTCCAACTTCTTCTTGTCTTTCCAAATCAACCTTAGCTTCTTCCAAAATATTTCCCAAACTTTCCAATGAATCACCCGAATCTTTCAGCATCTCTTCCAAATTTCTCAAGTATTCCGAAACTTCGCTTAAACTCTCCATTCTACTTAAACACTAACTATAACATAACCACAAAAAAACAAAAGAAATCCAAACTATTAGCGTGAGGGTTAGTTATAATCGAGATAACTTATAAATAAAATCAAAGCAAACAAACAAACAACTTCTAACTATTAAAACTTCATAACAACTAAAAATTAAAATTTCCAAAAAATTTTACCGAGGCATCCATCCGTTCGGTATTAGAACCCCTCCGATCGGATAGTTGAATCGTTAAAACTCATATTTGCCCAACCGAATCGGATGCGGGCAGCATCCGATCGGTTAGATCGAATTTTTCTAAAAAAATTTTTTTTGTTATTTTTTTAAAAAAAAACTAAATTAAGACTTGTTTTTTTTTAATTTAATAATTAAAAATAAACTAATTCATAAAAAATTAAAAACACATAATTAACAACTTAATAATCTTTAAACTAATTAATTACTTTATTAACTTGGTTAAACATTAAACTTATTAACTATCACAATTAAAAAAAACTCTTAAACTACCAATTATTAAACTAAAATTAACTCTATTAATTAAAAACATTAAAGGCATGTAAAAAAAACTATTCTTATTACCCTATTTTAAAAAAAACTATTATTGTCGGATATATATGATTATGAATGGAAAGGAGGTACTGACGAGTGGAGATGGAAGGCTAATGCAAGTGGCGTGTATTCTGTGAATGATGCAAAAAAATTGATTGCTAATGTTCCTCGACCGACCGGTTATGCTCAAATGAAGTGGAGAGGATGGGTGCCATTAAAATGCAAGATTATGGTGTGGAGAGCGATGCTTAATCGTCTGCCGACTAAGCTGGAGCTCCTCAAAAGGGGTTTATCTTTGCCGTCTGATTTGTGTAATCTGTGCGACTCGGAGATGGAGACGACAATTCATTTGTTTACCGGTTGTTTCTTTGCTGCAGAGATATGGTCCCGTATAGAATCTTGGTGCCGTCTGCCTCCTTTTATTGCTTTCGATGTCCCTGATTTAGTGAAGACAGCCGACTTACATGCTACATCAAAGCAATCGAGATACATCTTGAGAGGTATTATCTTTACCACTATGTGGGCGTTATGGAATGAACGTAATGATAGAATCTTCAAAGGCAAAAGTCGTCGAGCTATTGAAGTGGTGGAGAACATCAAAATGACGTCGTTTTTTTGGATTCGAAATAGAACTAGAATGAAAGGTATAGATTGGAATGTATGGTGTAAATATCCATTGGACTTGTTGTAATGTCGTTTGTGTGGCCGGGGGTCCCTGATTTGAGGACCGTTCGTGCCCCTTTTTGAATGAAATTTACCTTTCAAAAAAAAAAAAAAAAAAAACTCAATTAGTTCTAACACTTCAGTACTTAAACATAACATTAAATAAACATAATAAATGAAAATTAATACTTAATCCTAAAAACTAAAAAAAAAAAAAAAAAATTACCGAGGGCTCCAACCGATCGGATAGAAATCTATCCGATTCGGTTGGCTCCGAACCAAACCTTTTTTTTTTTACTTTTTTTTTTACTACAAAACTTATAAACTAGCAAACCAAACTACCAAGTAATTTAGACAATTCCCCGGCAACGGCGCCAAAAACTTGATGTGTCGTGTGTAGTGCAAGTTTTAAAATTTTATAAAATCAATTTATCCAATTCTCTAATCAACACATACGAGCAAGTATACTCGTCCGTAGTATTAAAGGTGGGTAAGTTGAGATCGTCCCAAGGGAATTGGGGTTTAGGTTTGCAAAATAAGCTTTGACAAAAAAGATTGTCAATCCTTTTCGGTGTAAATTCTAAGGTAAGCGAAAATCAATCAATAAAAAACAAATATACTTGTGTGTAGTTCCATGATAATTGTATAGAGTAATCTAACAAGTTTGGTGTGACTTGTAATGATGCACAACTTAAAATGAATGATTCACAATCAATGGTTTTTATCATGAGAAATCATTTCTAAGAATTCAATCTCCTAGTTAATTCCTTTCGGCCTTTGTTAACTAGTGCGATAATTCTATTAATCTCTTTGTTGTTTGAAAAGCATTTCTTATTTTAGGAATTCTTACGAATCCTTTCGGCCTATTCTCGTGATGAAATCGTTTCCAAATCCATTTTATTGAGTTAATATGGTGCTTGTCACACACCATAGTCCATACTAATTCGTGCACTAACTTTTTGGAATAAAAACATAAAGAAAATCCTTTCGGCCTTTGTTAATCTTTAAAACTATTTTTACCAACCAATTAAGCAAAATTAGATTGTATTTCAACAAACTCATAAAACAAGATATGATTTCATGCATCACTATGAAATAAGAATACTCCAACAATTATCACATCATACACACAAGCATAACCAAAATCACTCCATAATAATCATAATCAAACACAAGTAATCAACCATACTTTCATTCATCTTAAAGTAAAAGTAGTTCATAATAACTCAAACAAGAAATACCTAGTTGTGAAATTAGAAAAACTAGAATTGTGGAACTATAGCAACCACTCTCCTCCAATCGCCTATGATTACACGTAAACAACTCCACACTTGGACACAACTCTTGAGACTTGAACTCAAGATTCTCTGGACGTTCTCACAGCAACTACAAGCTTTCGGGCAATGATAATAAGTTTAGCAAGACTTGGTGTAAGCCTTAGTAGGTTTTTGGGTTGTCACACTTGTAAACTAGCCAAGGGTCTCTTTAAATAAGTGTAAGAACACTTACTCCTCAAGCAAAAACATCCTCAATCAGTAAATAACCAAGAAATGATAAGCCACCATGATTATGGGGCTTAAATTCGTCATTAAATGCGTTTTTGTAACTTCAGTCTCATCCAACCGATCGGTATTGAGGTCCAACCGATCGGTTGGATCTCTCGGTAAATTACTTTTCTCCCATCCGAATCGGATGCGGGCACCATCCGATCGGATGGGCCATGCTGCCAAACATACTTTTATTTTTTCTTCCTTTTCTCGTTACGTGCTTAATCCTTTGTTGTGCAACTATTTCTTTCCATAGAACTTGATGTTTTCTCGATATATAGACATAGAAATCTTGACTTAATCAAATCCTTGAATTCTTGTGTGGTTCTTTTCTCGTTTCTTTCTCGTGATTCTTCAAATGTGCATAATCTCTTCATTTCTTCATCTTTTTATCATCTTTTCCTGTACTTGGCTATATTTAATTGCATATACACTTTTTCATGATTTAGTAACAAATATACACAAATATAACCAAATATGATGCACAAATCCAACGATAACGTGACTAAAAACATATTTATTTTGAGCGTTATCAGTAAGCTACAGTGTGCGGGTTTGTTTCCCGATTTAGATATGCAAGCTCATGAATGCTGAATCAAACAGTTAGGTACTAATAAATTAACATTTATTATTAAAATATTGGTTGGAAAATTACCGTATGTCGTAGTACGTGGGATAGCTTCCCGTGATTTAGCCCAGTGAGCTCATATATGCTCAGCTAATTAGATAAGTAATAATAAATAGAAGTCTATTATTAAAATAATGTTTAAAAAATTATGGGTGGTTACAATATCCCAACAGTGGCATCACGAGCCTTGGATAATGTGTAATTAATTACCAAAACGCATAAAAAACGAATATTGAATTGTGTTAATATATGTTGGTCGAATTTTTAGGGTATAAAAAATTTCGAACCCTAATTTTTTAAGGGCTGATTGCCTTAAAATTATATCTAGGGTTTGTAACACCCCCAAAACGGGTCCATCAGAAGCATACATGTCGCTGGGGTGCTACTAATTGGATCACAACACAAAGTAAAGAGAACGGATTTACCTTATCCATTTAGAAAAATTAGTTACATTATCATAGTAAACCAGTTTACAACATTTAATTTGATATGAAAATATGGCCCATATAAAGTAAGCAATTGGTCCCAATTATATCAGAGTAGCCTATGACTGTGCTCTTGCCAAGCGCCTCCAACAATAGATTGTGCCGTAGTAAAGACCTACACCTGAGAATACATGCTAAAAGGGTCAGCATAAAGCTGGTGAGTTCATAGGTTTAAGTAAACAAATTATGCATGGACCACAAGATTTCAAAGACAATATGTTAAAACATGTTCATGAAAAATATTACTGTTGCACTAAGCTCATGACACCGAAGCCTTAACAGTTAGTTCATGTAATCACCCCAAACAGGTGCTTTGCCAAACACCTGTACGACATCAAATGAAATGCGTCCGTTTGACTAGTTGGAGCGACCAACCCGGATGGGGGAGTTTACCCCAAATAGATCTATTCACAACATTCGCTGTTACAAAGTAATTAACGGTTCATGATTGTGGGGAATTTATGGAAAACGACAACAACTTAGGCAATCAATAAATGTTTAATGCACTTGTGTCCATATGTAAAAACAAGCAATCTATTCCCTCCCCAAGGTATTTCAAATCGAATAGTAAAACAAATAAAAGTGGGGCTACGAAACTCACCTCAGCAAAAGCAAATCTCGGTTGGTAAACTGGTAAATGTTAAATAAAGTCCAATAACTCTAATCGCGACCTAAATAATACATATGTATTAGGTTCGAAAACAAGGACATGCATGCAAGTTCATACTTTACTTTATCACTTGTACATGTTGTTGTAACGTTTACCGTCAAAAATATAGTTGCGTCAATTTGATCCTTTATTTAGAAAATTCACCTTTTTAGAAAACATAAATTGTTAATCTCGTGATCAAATTTTAGTCGTCATGTTAATAGGTATTTCAAAAATCTCTAACGCGCCTAATAAGTGTATATAATGTTCTACCATTTTCGTTTACGTCATTTTAGTCAAAATACACTCTAAAGGGTCCAAAATCTTCTTCAAATAATCCTAACAGCTTTTCTAATAGCAAAAATATAAGCTGTCAACGTATATGTCGTCGTAAACTTTCGTTAGGCCATAACTTTTGCGTCGTAGCTCCGTTTCTTAAGTTCTACCTATCCCCGCGAAGGTATTTAAGTATACTATCGTATTTTTAAGGTCTCGGCTAGTCTAGTTACCATTTAACCTCAGTTTTCATCTCTCAAAATTCTTAACAGCTTCAACTATTTTCTGAAAATTTAGTTTTCGTCGTATAAATTGAAACTAGCGTATCTTTTTCGTTATAAGCCCGTTTTAACTCATTCAAGCGGCTACGTTTTCGTTATTGAGTCTATTTTCTATATTTCTAGCCTAAACATGTCACCACACTACTGATTTTTCTGTATTAAACAAAACGGGACAGATTCATTTTTAAGAGTGTCAAAACATTTTCCTAATTTTCTAGTTATCATAACCTCTTAACAACAACTCCAAATCTAGTCTTAATTCACCCACCAACTTCTCAACATAACAAAAGTGATCTAACCATGAACTTAACAATATTCAAGAGTCCATGTAAATGATCATCAGGAATGTTTAAAATTACAAGTTTACTAACATAAATATATATATGATGTTTTCATCACTTTCTTGTGGAGATTTTCACTAACTAGTTTTCTTGTAATAAAAACTTATTCAAAACACAACCTTTTGTTAAAAGATCATTGTGAATGTAAAACTTTATCAACATGTACCAAGTGATAACTAAGTATATATACTTGATCTAGCATTATGACATGAAAAACATGAAGTTTTGCAAATGTAAGATTACTTACAAAAGAGATTAGTGAGATAAGAGTGCAAAATACTTGATTAACCCAAAGATTAATGTTACAAACCCTTGCTAGAGTACCCTAAGTATGCTTGAACTTAACCAAAATCAAGATTTCTCCTTCCTTGCTCCTAGAGTGTGTCGAATTGTAGGTATAGATGGGAGGTGATTTTATATATATATATAATATATATATATATATATATATATATATATATATATATATATATATATATATATATATATATATATATATATATATTTTCACTTGAGCCAGTAGGTGCAAAATGAAGACAATTTGATCTATTTATACTAGGAGTATTCAAAGGATTAATAGTGAAGTCAAGATCATGATCTTGGCTAGGTGAGGGAGGTATGGCCGAATGGTATGGGGGGAGGGGAGACAAGGTTGAAGTCAAGCCATTCTTTGAAATTACACTCCATGATTTGAGGATACTTGTCTTGCAATTAATAGCAAGTAAGATTTTTGTCTTGAAATATTATAGGATATTGGGGGGGGGGGTGGCACATGTGATATTTTTAGAGTAGATGACTTGTTTTGATACAAGAGTGTATATGTTGTATGTATTGGGTGTTAAAAATAGGTATTGGTTGTTGGTTTGATGATTAACGAAGGTTATACGTAATTAAACGTAAGATATAAAGAATTTACCTTAGGCGTAAGGAAATATTTTTGGAGCTTTGGTAATCATTTAGGAAGTATAAAAATACGTTAGAAATAATCGTTGGGAGAATTGGGTGCATCGGGTGTTAAATTTTAAATTACGAATAGCGTTTGTTGAATTGACAACCGTAAATAAATAAAGAAAATGAAATTGTTTTAGGGTTTAAAATTGTGAATTAGAGTAGGAGCAAGCTGTTGGAATGTTGTGGACTAAATATAGCCTAAGTCCTAGTGCACAAGGGGTTGTTCCTAGTTTTACGTTTATTTAACTAAAAATGTTTTTCATAAAAATGTTATTGTAAAATTTCAAAGTAATAAATTAGAGTTTGGAAATAAATGTTGACATGAAAATTTACGGGTTGTTACAGGGTTTGAGTTTTAATTTAATTTGATTAGAAACCCTAGATTAACATGTTTATGTGTTTAGTATGCGATCTTGTGGCAACTTGATAATTGGTATGTAGAATCCATGAAAACGTGCATGTTTGGCATTGATTAATTGTTGTGATAATTTAAATTGTTTAAATTTGCTATATGAATTAATGGTTAAGTTTTACACATGTAATTTAATTTATAGATGTCGAATTGGGGAAGGCTCCAATATATTAAGTAATCAGTTACGTGCTATGTGGTGTATATTTAATTATGAATTACGTAATTTATTCGTCAATGCATGTGGTTCACTTCCTTGAAGTGAGGGCCTTAGTTGAATATATACAATATAAACCTAGAATTGATTATTAATAGTTTTTATCGAATTAAGTTTGCATGTGGCTACATGTTTACACATATTAATTGTTATGTTATGTGTGTTTATTTAGTTGTGTTATTTTTTATTATTACTTGTTTTGTTTATATTATGTTTGACATGTTTAAAATAAAAGGGTAATTGATGCGCGTGATGTGTCGTTGCGGTTTAGCAGTTTTAATGCCTACTCAAGTTTTAAATTTATATTTAGCCGACTTATCAATAACACACACACTTAACGAGCAGTGTACCCGGTCAGTATGAATATAATGGTAAGTAGAGTGTCGATCACTAAGAGTGGAACGTATTATCTCGTTATTCTAATCAGTATTTTAATATCCTAACGCAAGGGGGTTTCAGCCTGAGAGACTGGCACGATTTGTTTGCAATTAAATAATAAAATAAACCAATAGGCACGAATCAGCAAGTAGCACACACGTACACAGATAAATACTCGAGACAATAAGAGGGCTGTCCTTATGATTAAGTAGATTGTCACTTGTTTTATTGATAGCTTTATATGAAGTGTATGTAGTTAACCCTTTCTCGTTGGTCCTAATCTTATCGGCGAGTAAACCCTTAATGATTACTTATGTCTAAAAGTTATTCCTAAGTGATCAATTTAGTAATAACCGTGGGAGCCACATTATGTCCCGCAGTCAAATGCCCGCAAGCCACTAATAAACACAGAGGTTATCAATGCACTAATAAGTAGTAACCAAAGACATCAACATATAAACTTTAATTGATGGGAAAGCAAGTATTAAAGGGAGTGCAATCTTTCGTTGTCACATTACACAAGCCACCAATCCTGATGAATTAAAGTTTGCTAACACAATAAAACAAAACTACTTAATGAATTAAACACATGCAGCACCTTCTTACAGCTCTTGTATCTTTGATTTGGGTGTGTCTTGTGCTGCCTCCTTGACTGAATTCGTCCTAGGTTTCTCCTGTTCGGTCTTCGAATCTAATATAATGCACACGAAATTCGTCTGGCCTTGGGGTATTTATAGTTTCTGTCTGAGGGAAGATGCGGCGCATCTATTAAGTAGATGCGGCGCATTTACTTAACTTCGCGTGGGGTCCAAGATTATAATATTCAGGAATATTCGTACACCGCCAGAAGATGCGGCGTAACTCCATGATTAGATGCGGCGCATGTCCTCTTGTATCTTGGATCGTATCTGGTGATATCTTGATAGAGATGCGGCGCATGTCATGAGTGAGATGCGGCGCATCTGGAGCAGATTAGTCTTGATCTTCTTCATTTCAGTAGACTCTTAACTTTATGCATGTTTTGCTCCATAATCAGTCCAAAATCGCTAAGTTTCACCAAATGCTTGTTTTTACCTGAGAATTACAAAAGTAAACGATTAAGTATCAATCCTCATACATAATATAGTAAAACAAGTCAAATTGATAGGATAAATGATAGTAATAAAATGTACTTATTTGAGTTCATCAAATATCCCCCCACTTGAACTTTACTTGTCCCCAAGTAAACCTTAGAATTTCTTTTATGAAAATGTATCCTAAAAGATGTTAGGATTTATTTTTATATTTAAGCATGTATTCGTTTATTTCATAATCACACAACTAAACACTTAACAAATTAGAAGTAAAATAAAATAAGTTGATAAAAGCAAATCTAATCGTTTAACTGTCCAGTCGTGACGAATATTCTATCATAAGCTTGGCAAGTATACACATCTCCTCCACTAAAGCTAAGGAATAACAAGTCTAAAGCGGTAAAAAGGGTTTTTAGGCTTAAGGGTTAATTATTCTTGATTACTATCGATCTCAAATTCCAGAAAAGGCGACAAAATCACAAATACATGATCGAATCCACGAACACGATACTTGCAATTGCTCAAATCCTTAACTCGAATAGGCTAAAGATAGGTCCAAACCTCACCAATAATAATATATCAAAAAGGGCGACAAAATCATAAATACATAGCCGAATCCACGACTACGATACTTAAGATTGCTCAAATCCCTAATCTCAATAAATCAAAGGTTCGGTTGGGAAAAGAATAATAAAGGGTATGGATAACATTTGGGATATAAATTGGTGTCAAATGAAAAATGAACAAAACAAATAAATTAAAATCCTAAGTGTGGTTAATCACTATCCCAACCATCCCATGAACAAGACTCATATCATCGAATAACTCACGCTTTAACACCTGAAACACACGCTTTAGGTAGACACGAATTATACTCAACAAAATCTTAATCAAAGAATAAACCTTAATTGGCGTTCCCATAACTGCCAATTCCCATTCAATCCATAGATATAGTACAACAAATAGTGGCCATATGAACCACTTACATAACTTTACATAAGTTGGTTAAAACTAACTTCCAACTTTTCTTTCTTTCTTTTTCTTTTCTTATTTTTTCGATTTTTTTTTTTTTTTTTTTTTTTTTTTTTTTTTTTTTTTAAACTTGAAACATAATTATAGATGTGTAAAATTTCACCACATCACTACAACTTTCTTTCCGGATAATTTTTCCATACTTTTCATAACTTCAGAAATAACGGTAATAGTGAAAGTAGTAAACACACGAAAAATAAACTCAAAAATATACAATATTTACTTTCACTCCAATTGCATTGTGCAATTTCCCGACCTAACCAAAGATAATGAATTACGCACGCGAACACAGGTAATATAAGGAAACACACTCTGCCTATAGCAATTAACCAACCACGGATTCTAATCTACAGGGTAGGCTAAGGTGTAAGGGTGTAACGAATAATTTTAAACGCAGGTGTAAGAATCGAAAGGAATGGCTCTGAGGGTTTTTCTAGAGGTATCTTACTCTAAAAATGAGAGTAACAAAAGGGTTTATACGGGGGTTAACTAACCAGTGTAGTTAGTTAATAACACATAACATATAAAGGCTATTTGGGTGTAATCCTAGAATTTTACCAATTTAGACAAGTCATTCCAATTATATAAATACTACTCATTATGGTGGTCTCGAATAGTATACAAGCCAAGTTCTAAAGTTTACAAGTCACCGGCACACTCATAGATTTGTGAATTTTGAAAAATCACAATTTTTGAAAATAACGTCATGTGTGCAGCTATGCAACTTAGATCTTAAACAAAAACATGCTAAAAAAATTTTTAAGTTTGATATATTAAGCACATTTTAAGCATAATTTTTGAAAAAGTTTAGGACAAGTAATTGTTAAGTGTTCTAATTCTCCAATCCCCCCACTTAAGTTAAACAACGTCCTCGTTGTTTGTATAAAAGGTTAAAAACTGGAAAATAAAAGAATTAGAACAGAAAAACTCCCCTGAGATTTGCTCGGTATGATCCTCCATTAGTATAGGAGCAAAAATCATCTTTCTTGTGGATTAGAACGTTAAAGCTTACATACTTGATGTATCAACAGGAAATCCAGGAAACTATAATACCACCAACACTTTAAAACATACCTAAGGTAAGAAAGGTTCAAGCTTGCATAATACATTAGTAGTTAGGAAAAATAAAACTTAAAAATTAAAAATGAAAATCATCAGGTCAGTCGATGCGCCGTATCTTATGGAAGAAGATACGCCGTATCGAGCCTGGAATAAATACGGATCAGAATAAAGATGCGCCGCATCCTTAACCAGGGATGCGCCGCATTAAAATAAACTGATAAAAAGTTTTAAAGTCGAAAATAAAAATGCAGAAAAATAAAATAAGATATGACCATTGCAGGAGATGCGTCGCATCTCAGAATTGAGATGCGCCGTATCCTCATGCGGGCCTGACTGACTCGACACAGAAAACAGAATAATAAAAATTTTCCGGGTTGTCTCCCGGTAAGCACTTGTCTTTATTCCAGAGTCTTCAAGTTAGACTCACGTTCAGCTCTTTATTATCGATCATTGACTCCCACATTGCTTACGTAGGATCCATTTAGCAACTAATTCGTCATGTATATATTCAGGTCCCAACTTCAACACTCCATTGTAGAATCCTTCCATCAATTGGTATGGGTACTCAATCCCTCTCTTATTGTCATCATCACTAACAAAAAGGAATGGAGAAAATTTGTAGCAGATCCTACTAGTAGCATGTTTAAATCCAGGATGAGTTCGGGGCATCATATAAGTGATAACGTCGCTTCCACATTGAAAGGTGATCTTTCCTTCAAATCGTTTTGCATTAATAGTGATCTCCCTACAAAATGGTTTTCCAACAATCACGTCACCCATATTGCTGTCACAATAGGCATTCATGTCTTCAACAACGGCGAACTCAGTTACAATAGTAAAGCGTCCCACGAATATCGGGACATTAATGAAGGCTACAACTACATTCTTTCCCCTACACTCCACTTTATTTCTCATAATAGAATTGTAAAAGCTTCTTGACATAACATTGATCGGCAAAATAGGAAAGAAATTGGCGTCAATACATTTTATCCAATCATGCATGGGAATTGCAAATTGTAAGCACAATTGGCGTGGATCCTTCTACCATAATCCCAAGAACCATCATATCCCTCAAATTCATCGTAATTCCTAGTATTAATAACGTTGACTTTTGGACTATCCACAATTTCTCCTTCTTCTAACTCAGATTCAACATCATCCATGAACAGGTCATTGGATTCCAATGGTCCATTAAGGTCATTAAGTTCAATGTAGTCCCCATCGTAATGTTCGAGTGATTTATCATGCACTAATACTTCATTCATAAAATTGGCTTCGAAGTCGAAGTCAATCAGTTCTCCGTATCCTTCCATTTTTCTTCTGAAATAATCACGAAAGCATCAGTAGGATTTGCTCGCAAGAAGAAAAATTAACGAATTTAGAAACGGATATGAGAATAAAAATATCTGATGTCTGCAGACGATGCGCCGTATCCAAAGAGTTGGATACGCCGTATCTTATAATCGTTAAAATTTAATCAGACTTTATTCAGAAAATAGATACGCCGCTTTAGAATTTATGAATGCGCCGTATCTAATTAATTAATCAAAAATCAGCTTATCTAATTAAAATTAAATGCGTCGTATTAACGAAAGTTAATGCGCCGTATTTTCGTTACGTTTAAAAATAAATATCGATTTTTGATTCAGAAAGATGCGCCGTATCGATATAAGATGAAGCGAAAAGTGTACCGCTTTTAAGGGGTCATTTAAGCCTTAAATCGTATTTATTTGATCAAATATTGCCCTAAATCGTTCCTTTTGTCATTTTAGGTACTTTTGAGGAGAAATCTGGAAAAGGAGGCATTTTGGACGTTTTTGGAGCATAAAAGTGAAGAAAACGGCAAAGTCTCAAAAATCGGCTGAAAGTTACCTTTGACGGCGTCACATTTAACCCCAGACGGCGTCATGCCTTAGCAAGAAAAGGTGGACGTGAAATTTACTCATGATAAGCCAGTGAAAATACCATGTGAATTCTGACGGCGTCATGCTTTAACTTGATCAAGGGCGTCACGGCTTAAATCAAAGAGGGACGGCGTCACGTTCAAGGTTAGACGGCGTCAAGCCTTGATAAGCCAGAATGGATTTTTGAAGAGCTAAAGAGGGACGGCGTCGAGAAGGTCATCCAGGAACCCTAAAAGCGGCGAGGTGACGGCGTCACACTCCATAACGTGACGCCGTCAGATCCAAAAATCTATATATAGTTTTCTAATTTTTTGTCATTAAGAGAGAGCTTAGTGTGTGGAATTTTGGGAGAAAACCCTAAGACGAATTCAGCTTCTTTTTCAAGGCTTTTTGCCTTGAGATCTTCCATGTTACATTGAAGATAAGTTATCAATTAATCATTCAACATGTCTATGTGTTGTTTGATTTTATCTTATTCTTGTCTTTTGATTAACATGTTAGGCTAAATTTATCTTGTGTTTGCTTAGATCTAATGAAACCTAGCTATTGATTATTGGTTATTAGTGTGTTGTTAGTTGTATTGGATGATTGTTTATCTATGTTAGGCTTAAGAAAACTGGCTAACTTCCTATTCGGTAACTTGCTTGAACGTCTTAAGAAACATGAACCAAATGCGTACTAAAGGTTTTTATGGTTGTATTTAATGCACAAGCGAATTCTAGTGATCCCATGTTAGGAGCTTCCTAGCCGGCTCGACATAGGAGTGAACTAGGAGCTTGTAGAGTTGGGGAAGTAAGTACGCCACCCCACGAATGGTATTAAGGAATACACCCGTCATCCACGCGACTAATACACACTAATTAACCGGTAAAAGATAGTTAGGGAGTAAGGAAATCTAAGTAAACACATTTCTCTACACATAAGTTTCTCACCACATTTTCATTTTTGTTATTTTATTTTATTTGCATCCGTAGTAATTTTGGGTTAGTTGACTAGCAACTAATTCCGCCCACTCTTTCAAAACCGAGATTTTACTTGCTTTCATAAAAATATAAAAACATAAAAAGAATCTTCCTCAACCCTTAGACCTAATTAGAGTAGTCTTTCACACCTAACGAACACTATTCCCTGTGGAGAACGATCAATCCCCCGTACTTACCACTACACTATACTACATCGGTCAGGTACACTGCCTGGTGGGGTTGTAAGCCTCTTGAGATCCCTCGAGAGGTAAAACCTATTGTAAGGTTGCAAAACCCACGCATCAAGTTTTTGGCGCCGCTGCCGGGGAATAGTTATTGTTTAGGTTGAATTTTTATTTCTATTAGGTCTACTCACTAGATTCCTTTCTAGTGAGATTTTTATTTTCTTTTTCTAGATTTTCTTTAGTCTATCTATTTTCTTCGTGTCTTTGTTCGTAACCATACCATCCGACATCATGGAAGATGGTAATATCCTTAACCCCCACAACCCACCACCACAACAACCACAACCACCTCCTAGAGCCCGTACTTTAGGAGAGTATTCCCGTCCTAGCCACCATGGCTATCGAAACACCATTGAGCTCACTCAAGGAGCCAATATCACACCCTTGCGATCCGACACCATCCGGTTGGTGCAAAGCGGATGCGCATTCCATGGACTTCGTTCTGAAGATCCTAATCAACATCTCAAGGACTTTCTCAAAATCGTTGATTCTATAGACCTTGATGTTGCCACTCGAGAGACGACCCGATTGCGTCTCTTCCAATTCTCTTTGCGGGACCAAGCTAGTCAGTGGCTAGAACGTCAACCCGCAGGATCCATTACCTCTTGGGATGATCTCACCACTCGTTTCCTTGCTCAGTTTTTCCCACCGGGAAGAACTACCAAGCTAAGGAATGATATCTTGATGTTCCAACAACGTCAAGGCGAAACTCTCTACGAGGCATGGACTCGATTCAAGGACTTACTCCAAAAAGTCCCTCACCATGGCATAGAACTTTGGCTCCAAGTCCAAATCTTCTATGACCATATCAATCTCTCCACGAGGCAAACCATTGACCAATCGGCCGGTGGCAAGCTACGTGATCTAAGTGCGGAACAATCATGGGCTCTCCTAGAGGATCTTGCTCTTTATGACAACGAAAGTTGGAGTGATCCCCGTGATTTGAATAAAACGGTCAAGGCAATATCTTTGCCTTCGAACAATTCAAGCACTTCCGACCGTAGGATCATAGAACTTGAAGACCAAGTCAAGTTTCTCATGAAATCCTACGAGGCTCCTAAACCTTCAAGCCAAGTGAACAAAATCACTTCTTCATGTGAATTATGTAGTGGTCCCCACGACACTCGTGATTGCATGGAACTCCCCGAACAAGCTTTTGTTGACTACGCATCCTCGCGTATCGACGGAGCGGGAGACAAGTGGTACACTTTCAAACCCGAGCCAAACCATTACGGTGATTCATACAACCCCTCATGGAAAAATCACCCGAACCTTAGGTGGAAACAAAACCAAAACACGCAACAAACCAATTCTTCCAACCCACCTAATCGTTTCCAATCAAGCGGTTCCAACTCGAACCGTACTTTCAACAACAATCCTTCCGGCAATGGTAGTACCGATAACTTTGAAGGATTGATGTCTCAATTTATGGCATCTCAAGAAGCTCGTTTAGCCAAGTTTGAAACCGATTTCAAACAAAAACAAAGCGAGATGACCGATAAGATTGACACCTTGTTGAAAGCCCTCCATGACCAAGAAATGGGAGCACTCCCTAGCAACATGGTCAAGAACCCGAAACTAAACGTCAACGCTATTTCATCGGTTTCGTCCCCTAGTTCTTGTCCACAATATTATTCGGTCAATTCCATGAGCACGTGTTTCAAACAAACCCAAGTCGTTCCAAATAATCAAGAAGTTATGACATCCAAATTGGTCAACAACATAGTTGAAACACCTCCCACTCAAAACCTTGACGAAGAATTCAAGGAGCTCCACCTTGAAAGTCCGGTTGTTGATGAGTTGGATGAGAAGAAGCTCAAGTTAGGCGAAAAAGGGACCGCCTTCGTTCAAAACAAACTACCTAAGAAGTTAGATGATCCGGGCTTATTTGTTCTACCTTGCAAGATCGGTAATTCGGAGGCTTATGACACATTAGCCGATCTTGGATCAAGCCTTAACCTACTTCCGTTACCTCTCTACACCTCTCTAAAACTAGGAAAACTTGAAGAAACCGAGGTGATAATAGGTTTAGCGGATGGGAGTGTTGCTTACCCGGTTGGAGTAGTTAAGGACGTGTTAGTGCACATTGGAAAACTAACCATTTTAGCCGATTTCCACGTCCTTGATATGGTTAGCGACCCTACATGCCCCTTGTTGATAGGTAGAGGATTTTTGGCGACCGCTAGTGCTATGATTGATTGTAAGGAATCCAAGATAGCGGTAGGAGAAGGAGATACTTGGTCAGTCTATGATGTTAAGAAACATGCCTATGATACTAGTGAGGAACCAACACCACATTGGCTAGAATCAAATAGGAGACCATCTAGATATGGACCTTGGATTGATAGAGACTTCATAGGACCCCAACGCCCATTTTACCTAGAAGAGGACTTTGTTAACCGAACGCATTCGGTAGAGCAACTCTTGGCTAGGGACACCGAATTGGATCCATTTGAAGATTCTCTAGTTTTTAGAAAGATGATTGATTTCCTAGGAGTTTTGCCAATTAACCTAGGAATGAATAAGTGGATTTGTGAGGAAGATGATCATAAGTGGAATTGGGATAAACCACCCAAAGATGGAGATGGGTCATGGCATATCAAGATGACATTGTATGACCCGGATGGAGAGAAGTTTGAGAAGATATATCGTACTAAGCGGACCAATAGGAAACTTCAATCCAAGCTTAACCCTAAAGACGTCCTCGATGACGAGCTCACTTATATAGGGTAGCGTGACTTTGAGTCTAGCTACAAGACTCGTTAATAAAGAAAAGCGCTTCTTGGGAGGCAACCCAAGCTTTATTTGTTTTATTTGCTTTGTGTGCTTATTTATTTGTTTGTTTGTTTTTATTTGTTTCCGTATGTGTGTTTAATTTTTATTAGTATTGATTCATGTTCAAAAGTAATTTGTGAAAATGCTTTATTTTGTTTTTAACTTCGTCTTAACTACATATAAAGGTATTTTGCAAAAGTTAAGTGTAAGGGAAATCTAAATCGGTTTAGTAGAACACAAATTAACATGAATCATAATAATACTAAATTAGCATACATATTAGTGTTTGTTTGAGTCAAATGCTTGTATCGAGTCATAATGATGTTTTGCAGGATTTCCAGGAAGTAAGGTAAAGATTTTTCCAGAAATTTTCCGGAAACTTAAAATGAAAATTTTTGTCAGGTCATTTCTGACGGCGTCAGGGTTTATAACCTGACGGCGTCAGATTTAATTTTCAGAAATTTTTGAAAGTTTTGTTTTTAAAAAGTTTTTATTAAAATCTCCAACTTATAATCTCAAGGAATCTGCAAAATTATCATTCCACAAGCATTATATCCTTATATATAGATTTTATCCCGCCGATGTTATGCAGGTTTTCGTGTTTGTTTTCTCAGGTTTAACAGGTTATTTTGGACAAGGAGATGTTTATGGAATCAAGCTTATGGCGATGCATTAGTCATGGAGCTTCAACATTACTTTGGAGGAAGATCTAACCGTGTAATTTCATTATCCACCGAGCGAATCAGGGGAGTATTTGATTTCATTCTTTTACCTTATTTACTTTTACATCTTGTTATTTGAACATTGGGGACAATGTTCATCTTAAGTGTAAGGGGGGGTAAAAGTACGATTTTAGAGAATGCCATTGCGCTTGATTTTTGTTTGTTTAATAATAGATGTGTAATAAAACTGAGATAAATACCTGTTAGGGTAATTTTAGTGCCAAATTTAAAATTTTTTACAACACTTAGGAGTGAAACTTTGATCTTAATGAGCGTCTCACGGATAGGAGTTATATGACTAGCACAAAAAACCGTACCACTAAAAAATTTTCCACCCCAAATATGTGAGGTTCGCCCCTAGAATTGGTAGGAAAAGCATTTATGCTATGATGTGTGTACCGGTAGCACTTAGATTCTAGAACTTGCGTTAGGACCATTCCGAGGCCACAAGTGAGACTACATTCGTGTAGTTAGATTTACTACATGATAAGAGGCATTAGGATTAACCCATTGTTTTTACACCTGTGTTTTTGTTATAATTACATTGGCTACATTGGTCAAGTAATTCTCCCACACCCTTTGCGTTGTACTCATTCTTAGTACACGATACCCCTAGTACACCCCTCAGAGCCTATCTTTTCGTTTCGACCTTTAAGCATTTTACTTAAAGGAAGAATTTGTTACACCCCACTTAAATGTACACCAAAATCGCCTTAGCCTACCTTGTATGCACTCATTTTTAGTGCATTATTGTTACAACATTTGTTTAAACCCAAGTTAATTATCTAGTTGATTACATGGTTGCTAAGTCAAGTCATATCCTTGTACATATTGTTTTGGGACGATTGGGACTCATGGGTAAAGTACTAGTATAATGGAGTAATGGGGAAGAACATCATTTATTACCCCCATATGTGCTAAATGTTTTAAAAGTACTCCAAGTTTTTCAATTATCTTAATTCAAGTCATTAGATTAGTATTTGTAAAGTTATGTAAAAGTTCAAGTGTAAGGGGAATGCAATGCCCCTATGATGTATTATTTTAGATGGTAGGGCAAGAGTGTATGTCAAAAAAAAAAAAAAAAAAAAAAAAAAAAAAAAAAAAAAAAAAAAAAAATCGAAAAATCGAAAAATCAAGAAAAACACAAAAAAATGAGAAAATGAAAAAATAGAAAAAAAAAAACATACGGACTACCATCCCGTTTCATTTTACGTTTGTTTTATGTTTGTTTTTGTTTTTGTTATTTCGTTTCTAGCTTAAGATCGAGTCTAGTCTTGGCTTAGCAACATTGTATAGTACATGTAATTGATCAAGATCTTTAACTAGCCACCAGTAAAATATCCTTTATCCAACAAAACCGTGTTTTCCTTTTCCCTACACCTAACGTTATAACCCATTTAAAAGCCCTCTTTGATAGTTTATCTTAGGTGCTTACGCCTAGTGGAGGAGGTTATCGATCCTTTCCCAAGCCTATGGTAATCTATTTGCTATGACAGGTAGTGAGAGATATTATCCGTTTTCATTTATGAGATTTATTTTGATGACACTTGAGAGATGTGAGTATCTAAACACTACTTGTGAGGTGCTAGTTTGTAATCTCCGTGCTTATTATGATTGAAGTGGAACGAATATTTGTTGTAATTACTTTTATGTTAGCATTAAATGACCCCTAACTTGTATTTTGATTAGAATAAAAGCGCATTTGCTTGAGGACAAGCAAATCTCAAGTGTAAGGGTATTTGATGAAGCGAAAAGTGTACCGCTTTTAAGGGGTCATTTAAGCCTTAAATCGTATTTATTTGATCAAATATTGCCCTAAATCGTTCCTTTTGTCATTTTAGGTACTTTTGAGGAGAAATCTGGAAAAGGAGGCATTTTGGACGTTTTTGGAGCATAAAAGTGAAGAAAACGGCAAAGTCTCAAAAATCGGCTGAAAGTTACCTTTGACGGCGTCACATTTAACCCCAGACGGCGTCATGCCTTGGCAAGAAAAGGTGGACTTGAAATTTACTCATGATAAGCCAGTGAAAATACCATGTGAATTCTGACGGCGTCATGCTTTAACTTGATCAAGGGCGTCACGGCTTAAATCAAAGAGGGACGGCGTCACGTTCAAGGTTAGACGGCGTCAAGCCTTGATAAGCCAGAATGGATTTTTGAAGAGCTAAAGAGGGACGGCGTCGAGAAGGTCATCCGGGAACCCTAAAAGCGGCGAGGTGACGGCGTCACACTCCATAACGTGACGCCGTCAGATCCAAAAATCTATATATAGTTTTCTAATTTTTTGTCATTAAGAGAGAGCTTAGTGTGTGGAATTTTGGGAGAAAACCCTAAGACGAATTCAGCTTCTTTTTCAAGGCTTTTTGCCTTGAGATCTTCCATGTTACATTGAAGATAAGTTATCAATTAATCATTCAACATGTCTATGTGTTGTTTGATTTTATCTTATTCTTGTCTTTTGATTAACATGTTAGGCTAAATTTATCTTGTGTTTGCTTAGATCTAATGAAACCTAGCTATTGATTATTGGTTATTAGTGTGTTGTTAGTTGTATTGGATGATTGTTTATCTATGTTAGGCTTAAGAAAACTGGCTAACTTCCTATTCGGTAACTTGCTTGAACGTCTTAAGAAACATGAACCAAATGCGTACTAAAGATTTTTATGGTTGTATTTAATGCACAAGCGAATTCTAGTGATCCCATGTTAGGAGCTTCCTAGCCGGCTCGACATAGGAGTGAAGTAGGAGCTTGTAGAGTTGGGGAAGTAAGTACGCCACCCCACGAATGGTATTAAGGAATACACCCGTCATCCACGCGACTAATACACACTAATTAACCGGTAAAAGATAGTTAGGGAGTAAGGAAATCTAAGTAAACACATTTCTCTACACGTAAGTTTCTCACCACATTTTCATTTTTGTTATTTTATTTTATTTGCATCCGTAGTAATTTTGGGTTAGTTGACTAGCAACTAATTCCGCCCACTCTTTCAAAACCGAGATTTTACTTGCTTTCATAAAAATATAAAAACATAAAAAGAATCTTCCTCAACCCTTAGACCTAATTAGAGTAGTCTTTCACACCTAACGAACACTATTCCCTGTGGAGAACGATCAATCCCCCGTACTTACCACTACACTATACTACATCGGTCAGGTACACTGCCTGGTGGGGTTGTAAGCCTCTTGAGATCCCTCGAGAGATAAAACCTGTTGTAAGGTTGCAAAACCCACGCATCAATATAGATCGATGCGTCGTATCTGTTTAATAATTCGCAAACTGTTTTTAATTAAAATAATAGATACGCCGTATCTGCTAAAGCAGATGCGTCGTATGGCGTTAACGTTTAGAAAAATTTTTTATCAAAAACAGATACGCCGTATCTGCTAAAGCAGATGCGTCGTATTGCTTTATCGCTTAGAAAAATTTTTCTTATTAAAAACAGATACGCCGTATCTTGGGGAAAAGATGCGTCGTATCGAATTAATTAAACGCGTTGTATTTAAAAAAAAATTAAACGCAATACGCCGTATCTGATAAATCAGATGCGCCGTATCGTTTGATTTAGCACAGTACAACGATAGCAGAACAGAAAACACGAAAAATAAAAATCAAATAAAACACACGAAAATAAAAACAAATAAAGCAAACAAATAACACAAAACAAATAACACACAGTACAACAAATATGCAAAATAATACAATGATGCAATTAATCTAATAAAAAGAAAAACCTAATTAAAATACTAATCAAATTAACAGATAATAACAATTCACTCCCCGGCAACGGCGCCAAAAACTTGATGCGCGTGATGTGTCGTTGCGGTTTAGCAGTTTTAATGCCTACTCAAGTTTTAAATTTATATTTAGCCGACTTATCAATAACACACACACTTAACGAGCAGTGTACCCGGTCAGTATGAATATAATGGTAAGTAGAGTGTCGATCACTAAGAGTGGAACGTATTATCTCGTTATTCTAATCAGTATTTTAATATCCTAACGCAAGGGGGTTTCAGCCTGAGAGACTGGCACGGTTTGTTTGCAATTAAATAATAAAATAAACCAATAGGCACGAATCAGCAAGTAGCACACACGTACACAGATAAATACTCGAGACAATAAGAGGGCTGTCCTTATGATTAAGTAGATTGTCACTTGTTTTATTGATAGCTTTATATGAAGTGTATGTAGTTAACCCTTTCTCGTTGGTCCTAATCTTATCGGCGAGTAAACCCTTAATGATTACTTATGTCTAAAAGTTATTCCTAAGTGATCAATTTAGTAATAACCGTGGGAGCCACATTATGTCCCGCAGTCAAATGCCCGCAAGCCACTAATAAACACAGAGGTTATCAATGCACTAATAAGTAGTAACCAAAGACATCAACATATAAACTTTAATTGATGGGAAAGCAAGTATTAAAGGGAGTGCAATCTTTCGTTGTCACATTACACAAGCCACCAATCCTGATGAATTAAAGTTTGCTAACACAATAAAACAAAACTACTTAATGAATTAAACACATGCAGCACCTTCTTACAGCTCTTGTATCTTTGATTTGGGTGTGTCTTGTGCTGCCTCCTTGACTGAATTCGTCCTTGGTTTCTCCTGTTCGGTCTTCGAATCTAATATAATGCACACGAAATTCGTCTGGCTTTGGGGTATTTATAGTTTCTGTCTGAGGGAAGATGCGGCGCATCTACTAAGTAGATGCGGCGCATTGACTTAACTTCGCGTGGGGTCCAAGATTATAATATTCAGGAATATTCGTACACCGCCAGAAGATGCGGCGTATCTTTATCTTTGGATGCGGCGCACGTCCTCTTGTATCTTGGATCGTATCTGGTGATATCTTGATAGAGATGCGGCGCATGTCATGAGTGAGATGCGGCGCATCTGGAGCAGATTAATCTTGATCTTCTTCATTTTAGTAGACTCTTAACTTTATGCATGTTTTGCTCCATAATCAGTCCAAAATCGCTAAGTTTCACCAAATGCTTGTTTTTACCTGAGAATTACAAAAGTAAACGATTAAGTATCAATCCTCATACATAATATAGTAAAACAAGTCAAATTGATAGGATAAATGATAGTAATAAAATGTACTTATTTGAGTTCATCAGTAATTTTGAATAGAAAAATAATATGGACTAAATAATAGTGAAACAATGAATTATTTTCGAAGAGTTAAATTTTCAAGTGTTTAATTGATTGTTGAGTTTTATACCAATAGTACGAACGGCTCACCCAATTGTGATAAACTATAAGAGGGGTATAAGGAGGATTGACATTAAATTGTCAAACTGAAAGAAACGGGGTTTTAATTGGCTTTTAAAGCTGACCTTAGTTTCTCCGCTCCTTTGTGCGTCAAATTGGAGCTACCAAGTACGACTATTTTTATGTACAAAATCATCTTAAGGGTGAATTAGCTTTAATTTCATGCGCCACTTTGTGGTAATTATCCGAAACACTAAGTCTTTGGACTTATGCAAAAGTACGATATAATGGATGATAATTAAATGTAAATTCTTTAATTGGTGAACCCAATACCTCAATCAAAACTTTGATAATTTGATCTTATTGAATTGGTTAATAAAAGTTTTTATTAAAACCTATGTTATGAAGTTGTATGCATGCTTCTTCATACATATTTTGATTATAAACATCAAAACTAGTACCCTTAAAAATTAAGTTAATGCCATCTAATTAAAAGAATACTTGAAGTTGTGATTTACGTCATGTGAGAGCTTGGACTAGATTGCAATGGAAAGGTAAATTCATACTTTCATTACTAGCAGATCAACTGATGTAATGAAACTATGTTAATTTGCAGTTCTTTAAATTAGACGACTTAATTGAGTTGTAAGTGAGAGCTTGGACTCAAGGCATAAGATGGGGATAAAACATGCTTACATTGCAACTAGGTTTGGCAATGTAAATCCCATAATGATCTAGGAATTGGAAATTGTTTGCCAATTATTGTTCGACAGATTACCTTATTTTATACTTTCATTACTAGCAGATCAACTAATGTAATGAGACTATGTTAATTTGGATCCTAGTTTTCAAGAAAATTCTATGGTTATATGAATATTTCCTTAGGTATTTTATTTTCTTGAAAAATTGTATTATTGAAAATACTAATAATTTGAACTTTCTTTATCTTTAGAAATGGCTCAAAACAATAACACTACTATGAGTTTTGCGTTCAAATCTTTCTTTGAACGAGAAAAATTGACTGGCTCTCAGAATTTCAATGATTGGTTTCGCTCGCTCAGGATTGTCCTGCGAGTGACAGATCAACTTGAATTCTTATATAAGCCTTGTTCAACTGAACATACTGCTGAAACTTCAACTGACGAGGAAAAAGAATTGTGGAAAGCTGAGTTTAAGATACATAATGATGTGGCCTGTTTGATGTTGGGATCGATGACACCTGCTTTACAAAAGTAGTTTGAGAAATTTTTTTTCCCAGTGGACATGCTCAGTGAACTCAGAAAAATGTTTGAAAACCACAAGCCGTTGAGGTCTATGATTTGATGGAATCTCTTCACGGCTATAAGCATGCATATGGTGAACCTGTAAGTGCACATGTGTTGAAAACGAAAGGTTATATGGATCAACTACAAGCACTTGGCAAGATCTATGAACAAGATATTGCTATTAACTTAATCAATAGATCCCTGAATAAGGAATTTAGTGGTTATGTGCGTAATTTCAATATGCACTGCGTGGGGAAGACAATAACTGATTTACACGCACTGCTTATTGACTACAAGAAAGGTTTACCATAGAAGGCTCCTACACCCTAGGTACTTGCTATTCAATGGGGTAGAATTAACAAGCCAAATGTGAACAAGAAGGGAAAGGGAAAGGCTGATAAGGGTAAGAAAGTTATGGCCTATCAACCTGAACCCAAGAAATACCCTCTTAAGAAGAAGGATAATCCAAAGAAGGATGAAGGTTGCCATTATTTTCATGCAGTTGGTCACTGGAAGAGGAATTGTCCTCTCTATCTGGAAGAGTTGTGAACAAATAAGAACAAGAAGTCTGGGCACTTGGGCGCCAGCACTTCAGGTAACTTATTTATGATTGAATTATTTACTCTAAATCATAAAATTAATTCCTGGGTATATGATACTGGATGCGGTATTCACATTTGTAATACGCTGCAGGGGTTTAGAGTTGACAGGAAGCTTGCCTATGGGGAGCAATATCTGCACGTGAGAAATGAAGCACCTGCAGCTGTTGAAGCCATAGGAGTGTTTAATTTAGTTTTGCCTTCGGGCTTAGTACTGTCATTAAACAATTGTCATTATGCACCTTCTATTATTAGAGGTGTTGTTTCCTTTTCATGTTTGTTGGATTTGGGTTTTATTCACACTATCACTAGTAATGGAATTTTTGTTTCTTTAAATGGTATTTTTTTTATTTTAATGCTATTGCTGTGAATGGTGTGTTTGAAATTGACATGAATGATTATGTATTCGATAATAATTCAATGTATAGCATAAGTAAGAGAATTAAGTCAGACTTGAATTCTTCTTACCTCTGGCACTGTAGACTTGCTCATATAGGCAAGACTCGCATGAAAAAGCTACAACGTGATGGGCTTTTGAAAAGTATCAATGATGAATCATTTGATAAATGTGAATCTTGTATATCTTGGAAGATGACTAAGAAACCTTTTCATAGTAATATGGAAAGGGCTTCTGATCTACTTGGTTTAATACATACTCATGTGTGTGGACCACTTAGACATGTGTCAAGGAGAGGGGCTAGCTACTTCTTAACCTTTACAGATGATTTCAGCAGATATGGTTATGTGTACTTGCTTAAACATAAACATGAAGTGTTTGAAACATTTAAGGTTTTCAAAGTAGAAGTAGAATTGCAACTAGGAAAGAAGATTAAAGCTCTTCGATCCGATAGAGGTGGCGAATACCTAAGTCAAGAGTTTAAAGATTACTTAGCTGAGAATGGAATTGTCCAGAATCTCACATCTCCATATACTCCACAACAAAATGGTGTATCTGAGAGAAGAAATCGTACATTGTTAGACATGGTACGATCAATGTATAATCTTACAACTCTTCCTTTATCTTTTTGGGATTATGCCTTAGAATCTGCGGTTCGCATTTTAAATATGGTTCCCACCAAGAAGGTTGATAAAACACCATATGAAATATGGAATGGAAAAGCTCCAAACTTGTCTTATTTAAAGGTCTGGGGTTGCGAGGCGTATATCAGACATGAATCAGCAGATAAACTCCAACAGAGATCTGTAAAGTGTATCTTTGTAGGATACCCAAAGGAAACAATCGGTTACTACTTTTACTACCCACCTGAAAACAAAGTAATTGTTGCTAGATATGGAGACTTTCTTGAAAATGAGCTTATATCTCAAGAATTCAGTGAGAGAGTTTATGATTTGGAAGATGATCATGTAGATACATTACCTTCTGAAAACACTAGCGTACTTCCTGTGGAACCTGATAGTATGGGTCCTCCACCTGAAGTTGAAGTTGTTCCCATTCGTAGATCTGTAAGAAATACGCGTGCTCCTGAATGTCTATGTCTTAACGTAGAAGTTGAGTGATGAACTCAAGTAAGTACATTTTATTACCATCATTTATCCTATTTATTTGACTTGTTTTATTATATTATCTGTGAGAATTGATACGTTAATGTTTACTTTTGTAATTCTCAGGTAAAAACAAGTATTATGTGAAACCTGGTGATTTTGGACTAATTATGGAGCAAAACAAGCAAGAAGATAAGAGTCTACTGAAATATACAAGATCAAGACATTCTGCTCCAGATACGCCGCATCTTACTTATTACATACGGCGCATCACTATCAAGATTTCACAAGATACGATCCAAGACAGCAAGGACATGCGCCGCATCTAAGAATGGAGTTACGCCGCATCTTCTGGCGGTGTACGAATATTCCTGAATATATTAATCTTGGACCCCACGCGAAGTTAAGTCAATGCGCCGCATCTACTTATTAGATGCGCCGCATCTAACCCTCAGACAGAAACTATAAATACCCCAAGACCAGACGAATTTCAGAGGTTCGACATTTAGCTAAGTACGAGAAGACAGAAACCCTAGGACGAATTCAGTCGAAGTAGCAGCACAAGACACACCTTGAACGAAGATACAAGAGCTGTAAGAAGGTCCTGCATGTATTCAATTCATTAAGTAGTTTTGTTTTATTGTGTTAGTAAACTTTAATTCATCAGGATTGGTGGCTTGTGTAACGTGACAACGGAAAGGTTGCACTCCCTTAAAACTGCTTTCCCATTAATTAAAGTTTATATGTTGATGTCTTTGGTGACTTTTATTAGTGCATTGATAACCTCTGTGTCTAGCTGAGCGTTGATCGGGTCGCCATGCCTCTGCCCTCGCCTATTTATTAGATCGCCTATGCATTCTATCGTCTGTAGAAAAGTGGGAAGAAAGATAAATAGGATAGTCATAAGTAATCATTAAGGGTTTACTCGCCGATAAGATTAGAACCAACGAGAAAGGACTTAATCTCGGTGCGTTGCATCGAACTATACACTTCATATAAAACTAGCAATAAAACAAGTGACAAGCAACTTAACTATCAGGACAGGTCTTCTTATTGTCTCGAGTATTTATCTGTGTACGTGTGTGCTACTCGCTGATTCGTGCTCATTAGTTTAGTTTATTATTTAATTGCAACCAAACCGTGCCAGTCTCTCAGGCTGAACCCCCTTGCGTTAGATTAGGTTGTATAGCTAACTTAAGATATTAAAATACTGATTAGAATAACTAGATAATACGTTCCACTCTTAGTGATCGACACTCTACTTACCATTATATTCATACTGACTGGGTACACTGCTCGTTAAAGTGTGTGTGTTATTGATAAGTCGGCTAAATATAAATTTAAAACTTGAATACTGCTAAAACCACAACGACATACCGTGGGTATAAATTAGAGTATACGCACGCACGCATCAAGTTTTTGGCGCCGCTGCCGGGGAGTGAATTGTTATTATCTGTTAATTTGATTAGTATTTTAATTAGGTTTTTCTTTTTAATTTTTAATCTAACCGCTAACTCTGTTGTATATTAGTTAAATTGCATTCATTGTATTATTTTGCATATTTTCTATTTTTGTGTGTTATTTGTTTTTATTTGTGTTTATTTTCGTTTGTTTTTATTTGTGTTTATTTTCGTTTGTTTTTATTTGTTTTTATTTTTCGTATTTTCTGTGTTCTGCTATCGTTGTACTGAGCATATACAAACGATACGGCGCATCTATTTTCATAGATACGGCGTATTGCGTTTAATTTTAATAAAATACAACGCGTTTAATTAATTCGATACGACGCATCTTTCCCCAAGATACGGCGTATCTGTTTTTAATAAGAAATTTTTTTTCTAAGCGATAACGCGATACGACGCATCTGCTTTAGCAGATACGGCGCATCTATTATTTTAATTAAAAACAGTTTTCGAATTATTAAACAGATACGACGCATCAATTTTTGTCGATACGGCGTATCTTCTGAATCAAAAATCTTGTATTTTGAAACGTAACGAAAATACGACGCATTAACTTTTGTTAATACGACGCATTTAATTTTAAATAAATATCGATTTTTGATAATTAAAACTGATACGGCGCATTCTACTTTATAAGCGGCGTATCTATTTTCTGAATAAAGTCTGATTAAATTTTAACGATTATAAGATACGGCGTATCCAACTTTTTGGATACGGCGCATCGTCTGCAGATATCAATAACTTTAATTTTTCGTATTCCGTTTTCGTTGTTGATTTTCTGATATATTACTTTCTTGAACATACCCTACTGATGCTTTTGTGATACTTTCAGGAAGTGCATGACCGGGAGTTCTACGAAGAACTTGATTCAACCTTTCGACGATCCTGAACGAGCCTTTCATTCGCTTAAAAGGCTTTTCAACACAAAAAGCTTTGATATCTCAAGTTCATTCGAGCTTGATTATTTTTCTGAAGAGAAAGAGGAAGAAGAAACAGAAACAATGGGCGAAAACACAACTATGGAGGAATACATGAACAAAACCCGTGCTGATTACACTTCAGGAGTTGCTAGACCAAAGTTTGATGATAAGTCAAAGTTTGAATTGAAGGGTCAGTTTCTCAAGGAGCTAAGAGAAAATGCTTTCAGTGGATCGGAACATGAGGATGCTAATGAGCATGTTGAAAAGGTCCTCGAGATTGCAGATTTGTTTACTTCAGAAGGAGTCACTGACGATCAACTCATGCTAAGAATCTTTTCAATCTCGCTAAAAGGAGCTGCTAACAAGTGGCTAAGGAATGAACCTGCTAGTTCAATCACTACATGGGAAGATTTGAAGAGCAAATTCCTGAAGAGATATTGTCCACCTGCTAAAACCGCTAAAAAGATGGAGGCTATCAACAGTTTCAAGCAAGAGCCTGATGAAACTCTTTATCAAGCTTGGGAACGATTTAAAGATTTATTGTTAAAATGTCCTCAACACTATCTAACCCCTATGCAGGAGATAATATTGTTTTATCAAGGATTGGACGTGCCTACAAGACAGATTTTGGATGCTAAGGGAGCTGTGCCTCAAATGAGTGCAGCCAATGCTAGGAAAGCTATCCAAGAAGCTGCTGATCATTCTCAAAAATGGCACGATGGGACCTCTACTAGATCTAAGAGCAGCACTAATTTTGACGGGTTTGCTGCTATTCAAGCTCAATTGGATAAAATTAGTAGAGAGATGAAGAAGCGTGATGAAAAAGTGTATGCTGCCCAAGTTGGATGTGAAAAGTGCGAAGGACCTCACTACACTAAAGATTGCCCGAATAAGAATGAAAGTGAGACGTTTGAAGAAGCATATTACATCCAATTTGGACAACCATTCCGACCTTCAGGAAGATTTAGGGAAGCCACCCCGGGATTCTATCAAAAGAACAACTTTAATCCCGCTTATCAAGAAAGGAGGCAGACTTTAGATGACACTCTAAAGCAAATTATGGCCGATGCTGCTAAAAGACATGAAGAGAATACTGCTATGATCAAAGAAATCCGAGCTTCAACGGACACTATTACAAGAAATCAAGGAGCTTCGATCAAAGCATTGGAACAACAAATTGGTCAAATGAGCAAAGTTCTTCAAGAAAGGGGATACGGAAGTCTACCGAGCTCAACTGAAACCAACCCAAGAGATCATGTCAAGGCCATAAGCACCACTGAAGAAGTCACTCCTAACATTCCTTTTCCTAGAAGACTGATGAATGGTAATGATGGTGCAAGACCCGAATTTTTCTTTAATTCTTCAATCAGTTTAAGGAGACTACTAAAAGAGAAGACAAAGATTGAAGAAGAGATCAAGGCTACAATGAAAGAAGAGAGCTCTGCAACCGACTTACATGCCTTGCCTCATAAAGAAAAAGACCCAGGAAGTTTTACTTTACCTTGTTCAATTAATGATATATCTTTCAATAATGTGTTAGCTGACTTAGGAGCTAGCGTTAGTGTAATGCCCCTTAAGACATTCTGTAACACCCCAACCCGACAAGGGCAAAGGTGTCACAGATACGGATTCTTATCAGAGCAAACACAAGCATATGACATACATAATACAATAGGATTCTAAGGGTTACAACTGAAAATCTGATATTACAAGGCTACAAAGGAGATATACAGTAATTACTAAGTCTGAATATAACTCTTCTAATCATCTCTAATCCAATTTAGCTAGTAATGTCTTCTAAGTCCAAAAGTCTCTTCACTCATACCCAGCTTCCAACTAAAACCTGCCGCACACGAAAAGAAACGTGCGGCTGAGCTTAAAAAGCCCAGTGAACAGATATATAATAAACGGAAACGAAAGCAAAAGAAATGAAAGTAAAAGGAAAAGAACAGATATAGTATAACGAAATAGATAAGTAAAGGTACAGAGAGAGAGTAAAGGTTTAGGACAGTAATCCACCACGAGCCCAGAAACATATCATATCAAATCACATACCAGGGTGTATGGAGGGGTGACCTCAGCATACCAGGACAGGGTTGAGGGGATACCTCCAGGGTTGGAGTTGCAAGCTCCCAGGGTTGTGAAAGGCATGTATTGCACACAGTACCAGTCACCAGACATACCAGATATATCAGAAACAGAACAGGTCTAGGATGCATCCATTCGCCCCCCAGAACATATCATATTGGCCATATCAGAATCATATAAGCGCGCATAACAGAATCAGAATGGGGACGGTGTAACCAAATCACTAGGGCTACACACTAGTCATGCCAGTGGTGCATCACAGACACGGCCATGTTACCTTCATGGCTAGGGTCACAAATTTTGGCTCGGGTATCAAACTGGGAGTCAAAGGTCCAGGTCATAGGTTCATATCATAATCAGAGTGTCACATCAGAAAGGTCAATATCAGAAGGTCAATATCAGCAGGTCAATATCAGGAGGTCAATATCAGCAGGTCAATATCAGGAGGTCAATAATCCAGGTTCCATAGTAACAGTTCATTTAAAAAGGTTTCTAATTAAGAGTCCATTTAAATAATCTCTTAATAATGATCTTCATAAAATGATCTTTCAAAATGGTTTTTCATAAAGATAACCTTTTAAAAGGGTTTTCATAAAAGTTAGTAAAATCCCAATTAAAAGAGTATTGTATCACATTTGTAGTCATCATTTTAAAATGGCTTTTTCTCAAATCATTTTCAGGTAAGAATTAAAAGGCTTCACAGTTTAGGTTCATATAATAGGTCAAAGATTCAAGGCAAAGGATTCATAGCAAGGTATCAAATGTCAGGTATCATATTAGGGTTCATGTCAGGGTTCATATCAGGATTCAAGACAGGAGATAAATGCAGGGGTTCATTATCAGGAGGTCAAGTCTCAGGTATCAAATCAGAGGCTAAACAGATCAGAACATGAAAGAGGTCATAGGAAACCTTACAGAGAAGGTCAGAATATATGTACCTTATTCCAAAAGCAAATACAACTCAGAAATGAATAAGATGAAACAGAATCAGGTCCTCTCCTTCTTCACACCTAGAGAGGTAGAAACGAATCACAACCCTTTCCATTTTAAGAAGGTTTCCTCTTTTTAGCTTTTAGATTCCTCAAGTTACTCTTTTAGTCCTTTAGGTTTCATAATTTACACTTTATACCCCTTTACTTATCAAAGTTACAAAATGAAACCCTAGATTTACATAGTTTACATTTTAACCCCTCTCATTAATTTATTAACACATCACGCATTTTATTTTTCCAAGATTACAGAGTGTACCTTCAAATTAACTTATTATACGAATTATACCCTCAAGTTTCACGATTCACAATTTATAACCCTTAGCTTAGGAAAATAACAATTTACACCCTTTTTACATGTCATGATAGTTTTCAGGTATTAACTGGACTCGTTTTGAATAATTTGTAAACCATATTAAACCTTTGAAATAAAATCTATAAAAATTCATAGACGTTCCCCAGGGTCTTGAGTATTTTATGTAATTTTTCCAGATTTTATTAAGTTGTCTAGATACGAACTAAAAATCCTTTTTCCCAACCTGTTCCAGAACCGGATTAATTAAAAACACCCGACCATTTTTCATCTTCTTTCCCAGTCTAGAAAATTTATAAAATTCTACAAAACTTTCAGTAATTAGCTAACATGTGATATATTACTCAGCTAAAAGGACACATCCTAATTCGTTATGGTTTGAAAATGATAAATGAAAAACCCGGACTGTTTTTCCAGACTTTACAAATCTGATCAGACACATAATTTTACAAAAATCAAAAAGTAACCTTCCAGGCCTCCAAAAATTACAAACTAAATTTTTCCAGGTAGCCACTTCATTGAACTTAGTTTTAGACTCAAAAACCATTACAATACCCGTTCACATCATTTATTTACAGCCGGTTAAAGTCGGACAACTTTCCAGCTCAGAAACTGTCATCACAGAAACATGTTTATATTAGGGTTTTTATCATTCCTTTCATTAGTTCTTGACATAAAACGTTTTTTGATGAGTTCATCCATGATTAGGTCGACTTAATACAGGTCAAAACATATTCAAAACAATTTAAAAACCTCACATACTCCCTTGTCGATTTACATATATTAGATTTTAGGGTTTCTAGAATTCATGATTTTATGTGATCACTTATTGTGGTTAATTCGATTAGAACAAATAGAAAACAAGAACAAGGATTGAGCAAAGACAACGCGATACCCTTGTAGACCACGAAGAACACGAACACAAGACCAAAGCACCACACGAATTGGATCTTTTCTCCTCCTTCTTCCTTCTTGGATCGCACAGCAGCAGCAATAACAAGAGCAAGAACATGATTTTTGATTAGTTTTTGATTCACAATTTCGAATGGATCATTATATGTATTACGTGGTTACCTTGTGATGAATGAGACATGAATTAAGATCAAGATTAAGCCTTCCTTTTGGGGTCTTGAGGATCGACAGCAGCAGCACACAAGAAGAGCTGACACTTTTGGTTTTAGAGAATTAGGGTTTGATAGTTTTGTGATATTCGGTATAACAAAAAAAAAAAAAAAAAAACCGAGTGGTGGTTTAGGGAGAGGTTATGGACCGAAATATAGGCTAGTTAGGAGATATTGATGGGCTAAGCTATGGAATGGATGGGTTTAATTTTGGGCTAGAATCCAACAAGTTTCATGCATTCTTATTTAATAAATATGGGCCGACAATCTTGTGTGTAAAACACATCAAATGGGTCGAATAGATTAGTATTCGCTGGAGAGATTTTATTCGTACATATTATTTACATAATGTAATGTTTGACTTAATTTACTTATTAGGTAACTTAAGTTAAGTTCAAATGACGTCACAAATTAAATTTCCATAAGTTCTTAAATTTTGATTCGAGGGTATTTTAGTCTTTTCGGATTGTTTAAAATTTGGGGTTTTACACATTCACTACCCTAGGACTAGGAAAATTAGCACCAACTAAGTTACTTATTGAATTGGCTGATAAAACGGTAAAACGACCTGAAGGGATTGCTAATAATGTGCTAGTTAAGATTGAGAAGTTTGTTTTCCCTGTAGACTTTGTTATATTAGATATGCCCGAGGATGTTAAGATTCCTTTAATCTTTGGAAGACCTTTCTTGTCTACCGCCCGTGCTAAGATTGATGTGTTTAAAAGAAAAATCTCATTAAGGGTAGGGAATAATAAACTAGTCTATAAGTGCCAAGATCCTGTTAAAAGCATAATTAAAGGCGTCTATGTGCTAGGATTAAGAGAGCGTATGGACCTCGATCTTGAAGCTAGGCTCATGGGAGAAACATTGATTCAAAACAACTCAACTAATCCTAATCATGAGAACTTTGAGGAATTTATTGACCTTAATGTACCTACCGAACTTAGGCGCGATATTGTTAATGATTCTGATGATGAGTGGTATGATTGTGTAGTAATTAACAAACGTAGGAGAATAGTTGAGCATACAAATTTGAATAATGATGTGTTTATTGAACTACCACCTCACCTTGCATATTTGTGCCTATTTAATACTCCCTCCGTCCCACTATAAGTGTCCACTTTCCATTTGCACAAAGTTTTAGGAAAGTGGGGCCAACTACACTCTCCACCAATCAAATATCACTATTACCCACTAAAGTCTCTTCTCATTGGTTGAAAATATTCCCTGGACACTTAATATGGGACAAGCAAAGATACCATTGTGGACACTTATAGTGGGACGGAGGGAGTAATAAGAATTTCCCGTCTATCATTTTGTCATCTCTGCCCGAAAGGGACAGAACTTTGTTTATACAGATATTAAAAAAGAATGGCGTGGAAATTAAGGACAAGCAAGGAGTGTTCAATGTTACTGAATTGGCGATGAGGGAGCGCGATGTTTCCGACTCCTTCAATGATCGTTATTAAAGAGCTGAACGTGAGTCTAACTTGAAGACTCTGGAATAAAGACAAGTGCTGACCGGGAGACAACCCGGAAATTTTTTACTATTCTGTTCTGTGTCGAGTCAGTCAGGCCTGCAGCAGATACGGCGCATCTCAATCCCAAGATGCGACGCATCTCCTGCACTGGTCATATCTTATTTTATTTTCTGCATTTTTACTTTTAACTTTAAAACTTTTTGTCAGTTTATTTTAATGCGGCGCATCCCTGGTTAAGGATGCGACGCATCTTCTATTCTGATTCGTAATTATTCCAGGCTCGATACGGCGTATCTTCTTCCATAAGATACGGCGCATCGACTGACCTGATGATTTTCATTTTAATTTTTATGTTTTATTTTTACTAACTACTAATGTATTATGCAAGTTTGAACCTTCTTAACTTAGGTGTGTTAAAGTCTTGGTGGTATTATAGATTCCTGCATTTCCTGTGGATACATCATATATGAAGCTTAAACGTTCTCATCCACAAGAAGTTGATTTTTGCTCTTATACAAATGGAGGATCATACCGAGCAAATCTCAGGGGAGTTTTTCTGTTCTAATTCTTTTATTTTCCAGTTTTTAATTTTTTATACAAACAACGAGGACGTTGTTTAACTTAAGTGGGGGGATTGGAGAACTAGAACACTTACTTGTCTTAAACTTTTTCAAAATATGCTTAAAATGTGCTTAATATATCAAAATTTAAAATTTTTAGCATGTTTTTGTTTAAAGTCTAAGTTGCATAGCTGCACACATGACGTTATTTTCAAAAATTGTGATTTTTCAAAATTCACAAATCTATGAGTGTGCCGGTGACTTGTAAACTTTAGAACTTGGCTTGTATACTATTCGAGACCACCATAATAAGTATTATTTTATATAATTGGAATGACTTGTCTAAATTGGTAAATTTCTAGGATTACACCCAAATAGCCTTTATATGTTATATGATATTAACTAACTACACTGGTTAGTTAACCCCCGTATAAACCCTTTTGTTACTCTCACTTTTAGAGTAAGATACCCCTAGAAAAACACTCAGAGCCATTCCATTCGTTTCTTACACCTTTGTTATAATGTTTCGTTACACCCTTACACCTTAGCCTACCCTGTATATTAAAATCCGTGGTTGGTTAATTGCTTTAGGCAAAGTGTGTTTCCTTACATTACCTGTGTTCGCGTGCGTAATTCATTATCTTTGGTTAGGTCGGAAAATTGCACAATGCAATTGGAGTGAAAGTAAATATTGTATATCTTTGAGTTTATTTTTCGTGTGTTTACTACTTTCACTATTACCGTTATTTCTGAAGTCATGAAAAGTATGGAAAAATTATCCAGAGTTATCATTATAGTGATGTGGTGAAATTTTACACATCTATGTTTATGTTTCAAGTTAAAAAAAAAAAAAAAAAAAAAATCGAAAAAAGAGAAAAGAAAAAGAAAAAGGAAGAGTTGGATGTTTATTTTAACCAACTTATGTAAAGTTTTGTATTAAGTGGTCGATATCACCACTATTTGTTGTATATTATATTTATGGATTGAATGGGAGTTGAACGTTATGGGAACGCCAACTAAAGGTTATTCTTTGATTGAGATCTTGTTGAGTATAATTCGTGTCTACCTAAAGCATGTGTTTCAAGTGTTAAAGCGTGAGTTATTCTATGATATGAGTCTTATTCATGGGATGGTTGGGATAGTGATTAACCACACTTAGGATTTTAATTTATCTGTTTTGTTTATTTTTTCATTTTACACCAATTTGTATCCCAAATAATATCCATACCCTATATTATTCTTTATCCAAACCTTTGATTTATTGAGATTAGGGATTTAAGCAATCTTAAGTATCGTAGTCGTGGATTCGGCTATGTATTTATGATTTTCTCGCCTTTTTTGATATAATATTATTGGTGAAGATTACTTGGTCCTATCTTTAGCCTATTCGAGTTAAGGATTTGAGCAATTGCAAGTATCGTGTTCGTGGATTCGATCATGTATTTGTGATTTTGTCGCCTTTTCTGGAATTTGAGATCGATAGAGATTAAGAAGAATGATTAACCCTTAACCAACAAACCCTTTTTACCGCTTTAGACTTGTTATTCCTTGGCTTTTGTGGAAGATGATCATGTAGATACATTACCTTCTGAAAACACTAGCGTACTTCCTGTGGAACCTGATAGTCTGGGTCCTCCACCTGAAGTTGAAGTTGTTCCCATTCGTAGATCTGTAAGAAATACGCGTGCTCCTGAATGTCTATGTCTTAACGTACAAGTTGAGTGATGAACTCAAATAAGTACATTTTATTACCATCATTTATCCTATTTATTTGACTTGTTTTATTATATTATCTGTGAGAATTGATACGTTAATGTTTACTTTTGTAATTCTCAGGTAAAAACAAGTATTATGTGAAACTTGGCGATTTTGGACTAATTATGGAGCAAAACAAGCAAGAAGATAAGAGTCTACTGAAATGTACAAGATCAAGACATTCTGCTCCAGATACGCCGCATCTTACTTATTACATACGGCGCATCACTATCAAGATTTCACAAGATACGATCCAAGACAGCAAGGACATGCGCCGCATCTAAGAATGGAGTTACGCCGCATCTTCTGGCGGTGTACGAATATTCCTGAATATATTAATCTTGGACCCCACGCGAAGTTAAGTCAATGCGCCGCATCTACTTATTAGATGCGCCGCATCTAACCCTCAGACAGAAACTATAAATACCCCAAGACCAGACGAATTTCAGAGGTTCGACATTTAGCTAAGTACGAGAAGACAGAAACCCTAGGACGAATTCAGTCGAAGTAGCAGCACAAGACACACCTTGAACGAAGATACAAGAGCTGTAAGAAGGTCCTGCATGTATTCAATTCATTAAGTAGTTTTGTTTTATTGTGTTAGTAAACTTTAATTCATCAGGATTGGTGGCTTGTGTAACGTGACAACGGAAAGGTTGCACTCCCTTAAAACTGCTTTCCCATTAATTAAAGTTTATATGTTGATGTATTTGGTGACTTTGATTAGTGCATTGATAACCTCTGTGTCTAGCTGAGCGTTGATCGGGTCGCCATGCCTCTGCCCTCGCCTATTTATTAGATCGCCTATGCATTCTATCGTCTGTAGAAAAGTAGGAAGAAAGATAAATAGGATAGTCATAAGTAATCATTAAGGGTTTACTCGCCGATAAGATTAGAACCAACGAGAAAGGACTTAATCTCGGTGCGTTGCATCGAACTATACACTTCATATAAAACTAGCAATAAAACAAGTGACAAGCTACTTAACTATTAGGACAGGTCTTCTTATTGTCTCGAGTATTTATCTGTGTACGTGTGTGCTACTCGCTGATTCGTGCTCATTAGTTTAGTTTATTATTTAATTGCAACCAAACTGTGCCAGTCTCTCAGGCTGAACCCCCTTGCGTTAGATTAGGTTGTATAGCTAACTTAAGATATTAAAATACTGATTAGAATAACTAGATAATACGTTCCACTCTTAGTGATCGACACTCTACTTACCACTATATTCATACTGACCGGGTACACTGCTCGTTAAAGTGTGTGTGTTATTGATAAGTCGGCTAAATATAAATTTAAAACTTGAATACTGCTAAAACCACAACGACATACTGTGGGTATAAATTAGAGCATACGCACGCACGCATCATTGAGGAAAATATATTAGGGGATCTTGATGAACCTACTAATTATAGAGCTGCCATTAATAGTCCTGAAAAGGATAAATGGGTAGTAGCAATGAATGGGGAAATGCAATCCATGAGAGATAATGAAGTCTGGATTGAAATAGACATTCCTCCCAATGCTAAATTCGTTGGAAGTAAGTGGCTCTTCAAGAAGAAAACTGACATGGATGGCAATGTACACACCTATAAGGCTCGCCTGGTAGCTAAAGGCTTTACTCAAACCTTTGGGGTTGACTACGAGTAGACATTTTCTCCTGTAGTAGACATTAGAGCTATTAGGATTCTCATAGCTATAGCAGCGTACTATAACTATGAGATTTGGAAAATGGATGTCAAAACCACCTTCTTAAATTGTCGCCTAGATGAAGACATCTATATGGCGTAGCCTGAGGGGTTTGCGAATCCACAATTTCCAAACTGTGTATGCAAACTTCAAAGATCCATTTATGGATTGAAGTAAGCATCAAGGCAATGGAATAAAAGATTTGATGAAGAAATCAAAAGGTTTGGATTTACTCAGAATCTTGATGAGCCATGTGTATATCACAAAGCTAGTGGGAGTGATGTAATTTTCCTTATCCTATATGTCGATGACATATTGATTATGGGAAAAGACATTCCAAGTTTGCAAAGTGTTAAGGCATATCTTGGAATGTGTTTTTCTATGAAGGATTTAGGGGAAGTTGCATACATTATGGGAATCAAGATCTATAGAGATAGATCAAGGCGGTTAATTGGATTAAGTCAAAGTGCTTACATTGACAAAATATTGAAGAGATTCAATATGCAAAATTCCAAGAAAGGATATTTGCCAATGGAAGTAAAACATGGCTTAAGCAGTGAGATGTGTGCTTCAACACCTGCAGAGGTGGCATGCATGAGTATAGTTCCTTATGCTTCGGCAGTAGGATCTATCATGTATGCGGTTAGATGCACAAGGCCAGATGTGGCGTTTGCTCAAAATATCACCAGTCAATTTCAACAGAATCCAGGTGATAAACACTGGATTGCTGTTAAACATATTCTCAAGTATTTACGAAACACAAGAGATATGTTTCTAGTGTATGGTGGAAATCCAGATACAGAACTTGATGTTACAGGTTTCTGTGATGCGTCCTGACAATGTAAGAAAGATTCTCGGACGGGTTATGTCTTTGTTATCAATGGAGGAGCATAGACTGGAGGAGCAAGAAGCAGAGTACAATTGCGATGTCTGCGACAGAAGCTGAATACATAGCTGCTTCAGAAGCTGCTATGGAGGCTGTTTGGATTAGGAAATTCATTTCAGGGCTTGGTGTTATGCCTTCAATTGAATCGCCTATTAATATGTATTGCGACAATTCTGCTGCAATCATATTTGCCAATGAACCTGGAGTCATGAAGGGCACCAGACATTTTCTACGAAAGTATCACTATGTTCGACAGCAAGTCAGCATAGGAGAGATTAATCTCTTGAAAGTTCACATAGATGAAAACCTAGCTGATCCATTCACTAAGGCTTTAGCTAAAGAAAAGCTTACTGAACTTGCCGATGGCGTTGGACTTCGTTTAGCTAGTAGTTTCATGCATGATTGTGTTTAGTATTTGGATAAAAGATATTGTAAACATTTATTATTTTTAATGAAATAAAGTATTGGTTATGTTTATGTTCATTCTTTAATATTGTTGTCCTATATTTGCATGTTTAATTCGTGACTAAATTAGTTATTTTAAATTGTCCGTTGTCAATTAATAATATGGGAATATTATTAAACTAAGACAAAGGTGAGTTTTGATATAATATACTTGAAAGTATATTGATGCATAGATATGCCAATTTCACGTGATATTCAATGAATTGAATATAGGATTTATCCCAAACTACATGATTGTACTTTATGGATCTAGTCATTAAGTAAATCATGAATAGTTATCCTCAGACTTAAGATACCAGATAACTGTCATGAATGCAATGCATTTCTGTGGAACAATTTAACGCTACACGTAACTGGTAGTCATAAGGATTGTTTTCGGAAGTGTTACAAAATTCGTGGGTTTTGCTTGTAGTCAAGATATAATTTGTTCATTCAAATTTATTTTGGAGTTTAATACTGTTGGGCCCCTCGTAGGGTTGACAAGATGTTTGTGTGGCCACGCCTAAGATCTTCCCTGAATATGTTCAGAAGATTTGGTAATCTTGCTCAATCACAATCAACGAGAAACAAAATAGTTGAATAAAGAATGACTTAGATACGTATCTTTATTTAACATGGTATTAGTAACAAAAGGATAATAATAATGATGAATCATTAAAAGGTTTTTCCAGGAGACTTTACTCGAGTTGTACTAGAGGCATTAAAGTGTTGCTAGACGCTAACCGATGTGATCACACTATTAAGATATGTCCAAGTGGGAGTTGTTAGTTTTATGGACATAAATTAGTAGATGTGTGCTAGGATCGAATTCGAGATCACGGGATTGCACACTTTACGTATGAAGGGTAAATGATTAATAATTTAATATAAAAGGTTATATTAATTATTAAATACACAAAACGTATAACGACCGTTAGTAATTAACGGTAAATTGACTAACAACCGTTAAGTACAAAAAGAGAAGGACTAGATTGAAAATTGGATGTCAAGAAGCTTCCGGAACCCCTTGTGTGTTGGAGGCCGGTCGTGGGTCAAGGGTGCAAACCCAAACCCACTCAAACTTGATCACCAAGTTTCAATTAGTATATAAGCAAACTCAAGGGTCATTGTTTTTCACCTTTTGTGCACACACAATACCAAACCCTAAAAGTTTTCTTCTTATTTTCTTTTGTTCTCTATAACCGATCATACAAACTCCCTTCCTAAGGGATTCGATCGAGTTTTGTTTTAAACAAAATTGTTTGGTTTAGTTTTGTGTTCTTTTACCTAGCATATACATTTACTTGGTATTAGTACGTGTATACAAGAACGTGATTCAATCACACTATTGATTGTATCTTGGATTTAATTGCAAAAACGGTAAGGGGCAATTCGTGTAGTCCTTATAAACCCTAATTAGGGTTCTTGATCATTGTATTGAAGAATTGATTCTTGTTTGGCTAAAATCAAAAGATACATTTACTTTTAATTTGGTTAATTAATTAACATATTATATGATCCATTCGCTTCCGCTATTACTTCGATGTTTTATGTGATTAATTTATATTTGTCATGATATTAATATTCCAACAACAGCATCCACTGCATTTTATCTTAATAAAATATTATGAAGTTTTTAATTTTTTTTCTTTTTTCAGTATATATAAGTAAAAATATGTTTTTTTAAGTAATATTGCGCAAAATGTTGAAAAAAAGAGGTTATAATCAATATTTTAATATAGATGCGTCTCAGCATGTGGGTCTGCATAGGTTCATAGTATCCCGATTAGTTTACTCATGCAATACGTTCAAAAAGATTTTGATTTTACCAAAATATATCTAGACGAGTACCCGTGCTAGCAACGGGATTTTATAGCGACACATAGTTTATTGATAAAAAAAGTTTATAGGTTATAAATGAAAAATAATAAAAGTTTGAAGATTTGGGAATTAAACATAATGTTATGAAACCCGGTTCGACCCGGGTGGTTCAACCGGTTGAACCGTTCAGGTTGAAAATTTGGTCGATTTAAACCGGGTCAACTTGCTAGGTTGGGTCGAAAATTGGTCAAATTTAACCGGTTACAACCCGTCGGGTTTGAAGCGTTCCTGGTCAACCCGGTTTGTGATTTGTATTAATTGTTTTAATTGGTTATAAATGAAAAATATATAAAAGTTTGAAGATTTGGTAATTAAACATAATGTTTTGAAACCCGGTTCGACCCGGGTGGTTCAACCGGTTGAACCGTTCCGGTCGAAAATTTGGTCGATTTAAACCGGGTCAGCTTGCTAGGTTGGGTCGAAAACGGGTCAAATTAAACCGGTTCAACCCGTCGGGTTTGAAGCGTCCCGGGTCAACCCGGTTTGGGATTTTAAACATAATGTTTTGAAACCCGGTTCGACCCGGGTGGTTCAACCGGTTGAACCGTTCCGGTCGAAAATTTGGTCGATTTAAACCGGGTCAGCTTGCTAGGTTGGGTCGAAAACGGGTCAAATTAAACCGGTTCAACCCGTCGGGTTTGAAGCGTCCCGGGTCAACCCGGTTTGGGATTTTATAGCGACACATAGTTTATTGATAAAAAAAGTTTATAGGTTATAAATGAAAAATAATAAAAGTTTGAAGATTTGGGAATTAAACATAATGTTATGAAACCCGGTTCGACCCGGGTGGTTCAACCGGTTGAACCGTTCCGGTTGAAAATTTGGTCGATTTAAACCGGGTCAACTTGCTAGGTTGGGTCGAAAATGGGTCAAATTAAACCGGTTCAACCCGTCGGGTTTGAAGCGTCCCGGGTCAACCCGTTTTGTGATTTGTATTAATTGTTTTAATTGGTTATAAATGAAAAATAATAAAAGTTTGAAGATTTGGTAATTAAACATAATGTTTTGAAACCCGGTTCGACCCGGGTAGTTCAACCGGTTGAACCGTTTCGGTCGAAAATTTGGTCGATTTAAACCGGGTCAGCTTGCTAGGTTGGGTCGAAAACGGGTCAAATTAAACCGGTTCAACCCGTCGAGTTTGAAGCGTCCCGGGTCAACCCGGTTTGGGATTTTATAGCGACATATAGTTTATTGATAAAAAAAGTTTATAGGTTATAAATGAAAAATAATAAAAGTTTGAAAATTTGGGAATTAAACATAATGTTATGAAACCCGGTTCGACCCGGGTGGTTCAACCGGTTGAACCGTTCCGGTTGAAAATTTGGTCGATTTAAACCGGGTCAACTTGCTAGGTTGGGTCGAAAATGGGTCAAATTAAACTGGTTCAACCCGTCGGGTTTGTAGCGTCCCGGGTCAACCCGGTTTGTGATTTGTATTAATTGTTTTAATTGGTTATAAATGAAAAATAATAAAAGTTTGAAGATTTGGTAATTAAACATAATGTTTTGAAACCCGGTTCGACCCGGGTGGTTCAACCGGTTGAACCGTTCCGGTCGAAAATTTGGTCGATTTAAACCGGGTCAGCTTGCTAGGTTGGGTCGAAAACGGGTCAAATTAAACCGGTTCAACCCGTCGGGTTTGAAGCGTCCCGGGTCAACCCGGTTTGTGATTTGTATTAATTGTTTTAATTGGTTGTACATTGTGTATAAATCATTGTACTTTTAAGTAATGGGGTGTTTTAATAAGAGTATTAATTACATTTCATAATTTCCTTTAATAAAATTTTTCAACATTTCACATTCCTTGACTTTTTACTTTTTCACTTTTCCACTTTGACCATTTTTCCTTTATAGGTAGTATAGATATATCTAACATTATCAACTCAGCTACTTGGAAAAAAACACGTGCCTACATCAGATCGTGTTTAAATTCAAAGGACTCTAATATTCAGTTATGCACTTATGTTAGAATAAGAGTAAATTGCAAAAATCGTCCTTAAAGTTTGGCCAAATTGCAAGTTTCATTCTTGAAGTTTGAAAAGTGCAATAATTATCCCTGTGGCATACTTTTTGGGCAAATATCGTCCCTGGCCTCCGTCAAATAACAAAAATACCCCTGTATTTTTCTTTTTTTATATTCCTTTTCAGTTTCTTACACCAATGGTCCTTGTGTTGCGCAAGGCTTTACAAATTTAGTTCATTTTTTTACACAAATGGTCCTTCTTACACAAAATCGTCCTTGTGTTGCGCAAGGCTTACACAAATGGTCCTTTAGTCCGTTTTTCTTCCGGTTTTTACGTTTTCGTCCGTTTTTCTTACGTTTTTGTCCCTTTTTCTTACGTTTTTTTTCCGTTTTTGTCCGTTTTTATTACGTTTTTTTTACGTTTTCGTCCGTTATTCTTACGTTTTTTACGTTTTCGTCCATTTTTCTTACGTTTTTTCCGTTTTTGTCCATTTTTATCCGTTTTTCTTACAATTTTATTCATTTTTAGATGTTTTCGCCCGTTTTCTTGAGCTTTCATCCGTTTTTATCGTTTTCGGACGTTTTTCTTACGTTTTTGTCTGTTTTATCCGTTTTTATTCATTTTCCTTACGTTTTTTTCCGTTTTCTTTTTTTTTTGTCCGAATTTTTTGTCCGATTTTTTTTTGACCTAATTTTTTTAAAAAAATAAATAAAATCAAAAATAAAAATCAAAAATCAAAATTTTTGTCCGAATTTTTTGTCCGATTTTTTTTTTCTTTTTTGTCCGAATTTTTTAAAAGAAATAAAAAAAGTTCAAAATTTTTGTCCGATTTTTTTTTTTTTCTTTTTTGTCCGAATTTTTTTAAAAAAAATAAAAAAAATTCAAAATTTTTGTCCGAATTTTTTTTTTGTCCAAATATTTTATTTATTTTTTTTTAAAATTTGGTCAAAAAAATCGGACAAAAAAAAAATTGGACAAAAATTTTGTATTTTTTAATTTTTTTTAAAAAAATTCGGACAAAAAAGAAAAAAAAATCGGACAAAAATTTTGATTTTTATTTTATTTTATTTATTTTTTTTTTAAAAATTTGGTCAAAAAAAATTTCGGACTAAATAAAAAATTCGGACAAAATAAAAAAATTTGGACAAAAAAAAATGAAAACGTACTAAAACGTAAGGAAAATGAACAAAAACGGATAAAACGTAAGAAAAACGTCCGAAAAAGATAAAAACAAATGAAAGCGCAAGAAAACATGCAAAAACGTATAAAAACGGATAAAATTGTAAGAAAAATAGACAAAAACAGATAAAAACGGAAAAAATGTAGAAAAACGTATGAAAACGGAAAAAAACGTAAGAATAACGGACGAAAAAGTAAAAAACGTAAGAAAAACAGACAAAAACGGATAAAAAAGGTAAAAACGGAAAAAAAAAAAAGGTAAGAAAAACGGATGAAAACGTAAAAACCGAAAGAAAAACGGACTAAAGGACCATTTGTGTAAGCCTTGCGCAACACAAGGACGATTTTGTGTAAGAAAGACTATTTTATTAAAAAAAAATGACTAAATTTGTAAGGCCTTGCGCAACACAAGGACCGTTGGTGTAAGAAACTGAAAAGGAATATAAAAAAAGAAAAAAATAGGGGTATTTTTGTCATTTGACGGAGGCCGGGGACGATATTTGCCCCAAAAGTTTGCCACAAGGACGATTCTTGCACTTTCCAAACTTCAGGGATGAAACATGCAATTTGACCAAACTTTAGGGACGATTTTTGCAATTTACTCTTAGAATAATATGTTGATGTTGGAAAAAGATTAGTTAATCTGTCAAACTTGAACTTGATGACAATTTCTGTTTGATGACTTATTAAAGCATCTTGAATTCTTGATTACCTGTGCACATACGTCATTAACAACTCCTTTATTATAATAGAAAGGAAATAATTGTTTATTGATATTTGTACTTCTAAAAAAAAAAAAAACAATAATTTTTTAATCTCTTTTTTAACCAAATGCACGTAATATCAATCAACAATTTTCAAGTTGGTCACCGTTCAAAATCGTCAAGGCTGAGGTACTTTATTTATTTATTTATTAAAAACGTACTATCTTTTTAGAAATAAAGATGTTCGGCTTATCTTTTTACAAAATGTTTAATACATAAAACGATGAAATAAATTCCAAATTAAATACATGTCACATAAAATGACGTTGTCGTGTGCTTTTTGAAACAAAAATATCAATTATCTTGTTATAATACACTTTTTTAAAACTAAATACTATCAATACATTTCTATTAAAACATTCTACGATAAAATATATATAGATTACAAAATTTTCCTATCTCATCAAACATGTTTTGATTATACTTTCACAAAATACCAAAAAGTCTGATCTTCTTTTTTTCTTTCTAAATTATACTACATAAAAATACGTGTTATTTCTATCCTAGAAAAAACACATTTTGGCCCCTTAAAACTGTTATGACCCTTTTTTTTAAAGTAATTGAACCTCAATTTGAACCCTTCCTAACTGTTTTGAACTTTCCGTCCATCCCTTCCCTACTAAGTACTAACCAACATCCATCCTCCTGTTGACGCATGTGTCCGAACGGCCTGTCTTGACCGGCCGTCCGAACGACATATAGCCGTCCGGACATACCGGAGGACACACGACTCTTCCGGCCTAATATCACTGTAAGTAGTAGGACAGGTGGCGTTTATCTTTTGACAGATGGCAGCTGCAGACACCGCCGCCGCCGCCCCAGGATTTACGGGATTATGTCGGGGACATGTCTCCTGAAAACCCGGCGCCGCCAATCCAGGTATCGAGGCCGAGTACTATAAATACTCAGCTCATTTACTGCCCTCAACTAACGTCTTTACTCGCATTTACTTCTCACTATAGTTGACAGCCCTTTCGGAATACCAAATACTTACTCTCGCACCGGAGGTGGGTCCTGGGATAACACCCAGGGCGAGCCTAACGTGTGCTGTTGTGTGCAGATACCGGAGGACCTCTAATCGCCGACGGGATCAGCACCCAAGCCTCCCGGAAGAACCCTAGCTGAGTTCAACCGGTAGGCCCTCTTTATTTGTCTGAAGTGGTTGCAAGAAATTACTTCAACAAATTGGCGCCATCTGTAATACCTGAAATTTTAAAACATGCAAAATGACCAAAATGCCCTTACAATTTTAAAAATTGATTAAAATGCATCTAAGTCACCAAATAAATCCCAAACCTTCGGGAATGAACTAGATATGAATCCAAATAATTTTTGTGACTACATTTCAACATTTTAAAAAGTACAAAATATGCAAATAATTATTATGGCCGGTTTTTAATTATTTCGTGTATTATTATTATTGTTAATACAAAATAAATTAAATAAATACAAGATAAATGCAAATAAAATTAGGAAAAGATCACAATCAGTATTTGACCTTAATTAGGCTTGCTTGGGCCGAAATTCTTGAATCCTTATAACTTATACACGTTTTTATAATTTATGTATATATATAATATACCGAAAACCTTAAAAACCCTTCATAAAATTCGATCTACTTCATACGATCTGGGGAAAACTCTTGGGCTATTTTTCTGGTGTTCTACAATGTCTAAGGAAGTTAGTAAAATTGATTATAATTTCGTGGGTTCATCCATTCGATCGCTAGACCTTTTCCTGTCGAATTAAGTTAAACCGAGAGGTATAATTCTATATAACCCTTTCGTACGTTCGATTCTTCATGTTATATTTTTCTTATGTTCTTATGATCATATATGACCTAAATAAAATGTATAATTCAAATCATGCATGATAGATCGATCGCGATAATTTTAGAGATCTAAAACGTGTATAAAATCCAAAACAAGCTATACGATTTATCCAGGAGTTATAATTAATTATTTTGAACCTTATACGAATCATATGAATTGGGAAAAATGCTAATTCGAATTATAGAAGCCTAGATAGGTCGTGGTTAATTTATTTGTGTATCGAGTTTTATGAAAAACAAAGAAAAATTATAAAAACCCTAGAACCGATTAGGGTTAGGGTTTTGGGTGATGGATCTGGTCTAATTAATGCATATTAATGATGTAGTAATGATTGTTTGATGATTGGTAACTTTAGGGTTAGGGTTTATGAATTAAAAAGGTTATACGCCTAGAAAATAAAATAAGGAGGACTTGTTTTGCCAACTTTGAAACTTAAAGGTTATTTTTATAATGTTAATTAGATCAGTATAAATGTATAAAAATTATAAGATGAGGTCCTTATGTGTAAAATATGCAAGATCATAATTTATTGGTTTAATTATGGTTCGAATTCGAAATTAATAAATTAGAGGGACTAAAAGTGTAAATTCAGGAAACTTATGATTGTTTTGTGTAAATAATATTAGTAGGGAGGTAATATGTAATTTTGGATATTTATGGGGTTAAGGTGTAATTAAAATAAAGTAAGGATGTAAATTGTAATATTTGTAAACTAAAGGGACTAATTATGTAAATATGTGAAACATGGAGGTGTAATTCGTATCAAATGATAATGTGAGGGTATATTCTGTAATTTAGTAATTATAAGGGCTTGTGATGTAATTATGAATATTAGTGAGGGTTAGATTGTAAATTAAGTAACTATAAGGTCTATTTTATAACTTTAGTAACTAAAGAGGTGTAAAGTGTAAATAATGAAACTTAAAGGACTAAAGATGTAATTCTGATTAAAAGATGTATTTAAAATTAGTAACTTGTGATATTTCATTTAAAACCCTTAACTTTAGAATATTTACAATTAAAACCCTAATTTATGGAAACTTGTCATAATTAACCCTGAACTATCTTAACTTGCTAAAATGTACCCTATTTCCATAATAGTATTAATTAATGACTTAACAAGAATTGATACTTAAATCTTTCTAAAAATGGAAACTTACTTGAAATGGAAAGATAACCAAGAGTACTTTGTAATTCTCTTCTACTCCTCTAGGTGTGAAGAAGGAGTAACTCGATCTCTTTCAGCCTTTTGTCTTTGTTCTTGCTTGCTAATAAGGTACAGATATTCTGCCCTTCTTGTAAGGAGCCTTCGTTTCTCTTGGTCTCTTGTTTTGATTCGTTTAGGATTTCCCCAAGCCATTGCTATGTTCCTTTGTATTGTGAACCCTTGTTTTGAATCTTTGTTTTGAACCCTTGCCTTGAACCCTACTATGAACCTTGATATGAACCTTGCCATAAAACCTTGACTTGAACCCTAATATGCTTGATATTGTAATTGGATGAGAAAACCTTTTTATTTATTTATGAAAATGTTTTAAGAAGACCATTTTTAAAACTATCTTATTGAAAACTATTTTAAAAGGATTGTTTTCAGATGAACGTTTAGATTGAACCTTGACTTAAATATGGATATGACCTACTTGAACTAAAGCTCGAATTAAACCCATTGATATGTAAAAACGAACTTGAAACTTGAACTGGACTTGTACACTTGGCCTTGACCTTGACCCACAGTTTGAGACTACGAGCCATACTAGGCATGAGGGTTTCATGTCCTTGTCATTGATGCACCAATGACTTGACTTTTGGGTAGGAAAGTGATAACCTATCCCGTCCCTGCCATGACTTGATAATTGAATTGTACACGTAGATGAAGACATTGTGGCAGCCTACAGGGGCGCATGGATGCATCCTAGATTTGGATTTGTACTTGATTTGACTTGATTACTTGTATTGTTAGTGACATGATGGGTGTGTGCGATACACGTCATTCACTCTTGGGAGTACGCGACTCCAACCCTTGGAGGTATCCCCTCATATTATACTTGGCATACCGAGGTCACCCCTCCGTATACATGTATACTTGTTTACTTGATTTGATATGATATGTTCTGGGCTCGTAGAGGATTGCTGTATCTGTTTATCTTTCTATTTACCTTACCTTTTTCACTTGTACATTATTCCTCATTTATTTCCTATGCCTTTACTCTTGATAACCTTTACTACATTTACATTTCGTAAACCTTTATTACTGCTTGTTATCGTTATATCTGTTCACTGAGCTCTCGTAGCTCAGCCGCATTTTTCTTTTCCTGCGACAGGTATTTAAGCTAGGAAGCTGGGTTTTGCTTTGGGATGAGAGCAACTTTGAGTGAAGCATGGACCTTAGTACCTTAGTTCTACCATTTGAAATTTGACTTGTTATGCCTTCGTTTGGCACTTGATTGTTTAGTACTTCATTTATTTCTTTTCATTGTCTTGTTGAACTTGATATAAGTCTTGTTGGCTTATTATCTTTTGGTTTAATGTTAAGACTTCCGCTGTTTTATTTTTACTTGTTCTGATGTGAAACCATAGCATTGTGACATCTTTGCCCTTCTCGGGTCGGGGTGTTACACCATCCGTGGGACCTTTCGCTCGATCTACCTGAGGTTCGGGATGACAGGTCCTACACCAACGTTTGGAACGTTCGAGACGACGAGTACTACACCCCTCTTCACCCCTGTCCGGAACGCGGGGGGAGCCGGAGGATCCGGAGGAGACCAAGATCCTCCCGATGCCCAAACCCTAATTACGGGTCATCTTTCGGCTTTGAAAGAACTGTTCAAACAACCAGGCAATCGCAACCTAGTAAGCCCTGGAATGCTGAGGCTCGACGATGGGTATGAAAATTCGGAGGAAGAAGATGTTGGAGGATCACCCTATGGAAAAGGAAAGAAGGCGGATGATGATTTGAGCAAACCGTTCAAGGAAATGATCAAGTGCCCGTTCACGAAAAGGATCATAGAGTTCTCATCTCCCAAGCACAAGATACCGACGAACCTGAAACCGTACCAGGGAACCACCGATCCGGATGACCACATCAATCGTTTCACCGGAGCAGGAAATCATGAAGAGTGGCCCATGCCCGTATGGTGTCGAATGTTCCAACAAACCCTGGACGGGAAAGCCAGGGGGTGGTTTGATAAGCTCCCGACGGGAAGCATTGATAGCTGGGACGAGCTTCAGAAGAGGTTTTTGAATAGATTTAGTATGTTAAGGATAAGCACCAAGGACCTAACAGAGATCAATAAAATTCACCGGAAGGCGAACGAAAGCCTTCCGGACTTTAAAGAAAGATGGATTTGCGAGGCCAACAACTTCCCGGACGCCCCAGAAATTATGCAAATCGGATCATTTCTGAATGGTCACCACTGCCCGGAGTTAGCCAAGAAATTCTCAGATAAGATTCCTAAGACCGTCGACGAGATGTTGGAGAGGATTGATGATTTTGTTTGTTCTGAGGAGGCCTTCCGGACAACAGAATTGCCGAAAGGAGAGAGAACGGAGTCTCGGCCTAATCCGTACCACAACAAGAGCGACTACCAATCAAAACCCCCTGTTGGAGATTACCGCCGGAACAGCCCTAAGATCGGATTTAAAGGACGAAGAAACGATTACTATGCACCTTATGTCGCTCCAAGGTACGGTAACGCTGGGAGGACCGACCCTCGCCGAACTGATGTCCGCCGCAATGATACGAGGCCAATAGACTTGGACATCCTTACCAAGACGCCGAAGGAAATATTGGCAACAGAGCATCAGCTGAGGTTACCGCAGCCTCCTCCAACAAAGGGAAAACCACAGAAGGATTGTGAGGACAGGTATTGCGACTATCATGGGGAGAAAGGACATTTCACTGACGACTGCTGGCAACTCAGGGAGGAGTTAAGAACTGCGTTGAGTACAGGGAAGCTGGACCATTTGGTGAAAGACCTCAGGAAAGGAAGGAAAACTAACCAAGGAGGTAACAACCAAGGGAATAAAGGGAAAATAATCAACATGATCCGAGGCTTTAGGACCTCTCGGAAAATGGAAGAAACAGAGATAGAAGAATGGATGAACGCTCCGATAAGCTTTCCGGCCATTTTTCCGGAGAAGATGTCAGACGAACCGCTGGTAATTGAAATTGAAGCTGGGGGGAGGAAAATATGTGAGGTCTACGTCGACCCTGGTGCCTCGATGGAAATAATGTACGGGCACCAATTCGAGTGTCTGGATCCGGCGGTCAGGGCACGATTGAAGGAGGTTAACACAATCTTGATGGGATTCACGGGAAAACCCATTAGACCACGAGGGGTGATAGACCTGGAAGTCTGCTTCGGAAATCAGGATTTGTCCCGAAAAGTCAGCTTGGAATTTGCTGTAATCGATTCGCCTTCCCCCTACAATGCCATACTGGGACGCATCGGTTTAAAAAAGTTGCAGGCCGTACCTTCAACTGTCCATTCGATGGTCAAATTTCCCACACCGTGCGGCATAGCAACATTGGTCACTCGGACAAAAGTACAAAGACATCACGGTACAGGGGAGGAGCCTGTTGCAAGGGTAAGAGAAATCAGGGAAAGAGCTCGTTCGCCGGAGGGAAAGCGAGGGGACATACCGCATAAACAAAAGAAGGAACCCATCGTCGGAAAAAAAGACGGGAGGAAGACGAATCGATATTGTGATCGAGAAGGCCCCAACAGACCCACCAAGGTACGAGTGACGGCTCAGGTAATCGTCAATACGAAATAACCACTGGAATACCTTTGTTATTTTATTCTATCCTATGATTATGTGCAAACTAACGAAAGGAACGCAAATACTTTCGTAACTTAAGACAGGTAATACCACATGTCGGGGAAGCAAAGCCTATGGGAACACCATCCGCCAGAAGCACGAGCCCCTCGAAATGATGGAAGCTCACCGGATGAGAACACACGAGTCGAGTAGGGAGGGGCAGAGAAGCGCTGCAAGCATAACGGGCGACTGATGATAAAAAAAAATGTTCATATAAATAGGGTTCATTGTATCTTTTGTAACGCCCGAAAGGGCTTGATGTTAACTATTCTAATGAAATACAGTTCCCCACCGTTGAAGGAGGGCAGTTTTCCCACAATACCTCCTCGAAATGCTTGTGATTTCTCAAAAAGATCCGATATTGACTATTTTTAATATTAAATGCAGTTATCCCACCGTTGGAGGGAATTGTCCCACCGTTGGAAGGAGTTACCCCACCGCTGGAGGGAGGCAGTATTTTTGAGGAACATCTCAAGAATACCTGTGACATTCTGGACATAATTAGAAAGTGCCCCCCCCCCCCGAGAGGTTCACGCCCTCCGGGGAGTGTGTGGTCAATGTCCAAAGATGGTTGATACCCGGAAAGGGGTTGCCATAATCCTGGCGGAAAGGCTGAACCACCTGTAATATCTCGAACATAATTAGAGAGTGATCCCTCCGAGAGGTTCGTGCCCTCCGGAGATTAGTGATCAATGTTCATTGTTTTCTGGACATAATTAGAAAGTGACCCCCCGAGAGGTTCACGCCCTCCGGGGAGTGTGTGGTCAATGTCCAAAGATGGTTGATACTCGGAAAGGGGTTGCCATAATCCTGGCGGAAAGGCTGAACCACCTGTAATATCTCGAACATAATTAGAGAGTGATCCCTCCGAGAGGTTCGTGCCCTCCGGAGATTAGTGATCAATGTTCATTGTTTTCTGGACATAATTAGAAAGTGCCCCCCCCCCCCCCCGAGAGGTTCGCGCCCTCCGGGGAGTGTGTGGTCAATGTCCAAAGATGGTTGATACCCGGAAAGGGGTCGCCATGATCCCTGCGGAAAAGCTGAATCATTTGTCATACTTTGAACATAAGTGAAAAGTGATCCCTCCGAGAGGCTGGCCCCCTCCGGAGATTTTTGTGGTCAATGTTCAAAGAGGTACCATACAACCACTCAAAAATGCATAGACTTGTACTTCCGGAGCTATGCAAATAGTAAAGGTAATAACAAACAAGTGCTATACGTTCGTAATCATAAGAGTGTTGCTCCAACGTAAATATATACTTCCGAAACTATGCGAGTAACAAAAGTAATAACAGGCAAGTGATGCGATTCATAACCCAGGCAAATGCCGAACGACAATAATTGTTCGGCATATGTCGGGGGTCGAAAGTAGATAAAGGAAAAAATAAAGGGATGACCCGTAAGAAGCCTAAAGTCGGACGAACAAACCAAAGCAGCGCCACATTTAAAGATCCAAGTTGTCCCATTCCGTTCCACATGCAGTACCATACATAATATAAAAAATGATGAAGAAAAAAAAAGGGGAGGGAAGTAGGATGAGGCAGCCATTGATAATCGCAAGTTCGCATAATCCGATAAGGCAGCCATTGATAATCACAAGTTCGCATAATTCGATAAGGCAGCCATTGATAATCGCAATATCACATAGTCCGATAGGTTCGTTCAAATGCCCGAAAGAACACCTCGTCATGACAACCGAAATATAAAATCCTACTCCTAAGGTAACAATGAGACCAATAAACCAAAAAGAGGAAATCACTCCAGAAACAAGCAAAAATAATAGTACGAAACATGAAACATGGCACATACGGAATACAGAACAGTCATAGATATATACAAACGAATAAGCCATACGAATTATTTGTCACAAATTATTACAGTCATCCGGATATAGAAAAAAAATATTGTTCTTGGCTCGAAGGCCTTACAACACCAAGTTGAACCAAATTGATTAAATGTTCAGGGAGCCGACTCATCCCTTCCAACGGTTGAACCCTCGACATTAGCAACCCCGGCTTCGGGAGCCCCGGAAGATGATCCATCGGCGGCACCGGCAGACAGACTCTTGGGAGAAGAAGCTGGTGCGGGATCGGGGAAGATTTGCAGGATTTCATCAAGAGACTTGAGGTAGGAGCTACTGATCTTCTTGATGTACGGATACTCTGCGGTAAACAACCCATCATACAACGGGTCGAGTTTCCTCGCGGCGTCCGCATCCAGGTCTTCCGTCTTGGCCACAATAGCGGCCACCTCCTCCGGCTCGCGGCCCACAATCACGCCCTCCATGAAGCCGGATTGCGAGGACAAGCTGAAAGGTCCCGCCAAATGCTCCTTGTATTCATTGCTGCCCAATAGACGACGAACGACCTCCGGGATAACCTCCTTAACAACCCTGAACCTATCCCCTTCAGTACAACCCACCCGGGCAATAAGATCCTTCTTTTGCTCCCGAAGGGCCAAATTGTCCTTCACCTCCTCACTCAGGTTAACTTTAGCTTTTTCCAAATCAGCTTCCAAGGCGCTGATTCGTTTCGCCGCGGCCAACCTTTCGTCCTCCACCAACTTCTCCAGTTCCTTCACCTGTCCCATCAGCTCCGACTCTCTCACCATACAAGTAGAATGCTCAACCTTCAGCTGTTTAAGCTCACCCCGTTCTTTCCGAGGTTTCCGCAGTGTTGGTGAACACGATATAGCTCATTATGATCATAAAGAAGGCCCTCGAACCGAAGCAACAAGTTCGACTGGGCAGCGGCCCCCATACCCAAAAGTTTCCAGGCCCTTTGAGCAGCCTCGGCATCCCCCAAACCTTCAGAAAATGACTCTTCTTTCGGAGTCGGTAGGTTCAGCATCAAGTCCCGACAGACCTCCCAGCTGTCCAATCGGTCATCCTTGCGCACTTTCCACATCGGCACATGCAAAGATGCCGAGTCATCTTCATCAGTTACTTTGTCCTTTCCGCGATCAGGAGCAACAGCGGAAGAACCCCCTGCATTTTCCATAAGAAAGAATAATAAAGTTAAGTATCAACTACTATCGGAGCAAAGGCAAGGGACAGGGATTAACACTTCCTAATAGAAAAAAGAAAGGGAACTTGCCAGCACCGGTGGTCTCCGACGCGGAGCCCCCGCCAGTACCTCCTGAGATCTCCGGCTGTTTTCTTCCAGCCGAAGCATTGGGCCCCTCCAGCTGTTTTCTTGCGGCCGAAGCACTGACGCTTTCTTTTGGACCCGCCATTCCGGCCCCCTCATTCGACTTACTTCGTTTAACCTCTCGGAACATACCACCACCTGACGAATCAGGATGAAGACGGAGTCTAGTCCCCTGTGGTTGGGACTGAGATGTGGGTCGGACAACATTCTGGTCCTGTTTTCTCTTCCTGGCCTCCAAAACCTTTTGGGTCAGGCACTTCGACCCTCGTCGTTTCGACCGTCTCCTCCGGGATAACGGCTTGGGAAGCAGCGGGAGCGGCCACATGCGTTTCAGTGGACTGATCCTTCTGGGCCACGGGCACATCCTTTCTGACCTTGGGCTTCTTTAAGTATTGAGACATTGTGATAGCTGTAAAAACAAAAACATCAAACGGTTAAAACTCTGCGCATGCATGCCGGCCGAAGCACAGCTAAAATAACCAACAGGAATAGGGAGAAAGGCACAGCGAAACCACCCTCAATAAAATACTCCAAATACAAACCAATGGCATCATTCGGCAATTAATCCGTCGTCATACCCTTCGGGGGCAGACGCGGATATTGGTTTAGCAGAATTCTATAGCCCACGTAATCCTACGAACAGCCCCTTCGTCCAACCGAAAGGCCAACCACTCTGACAATCTTTGAGAGAAAACCCTTGACCCCTGGGAAATCCTCGCAAGGGGAAGCGGGCAGAGCCGACATGGTCTAATCGAGGGAAAGAAGGATACGGCCAAACAACTATAAAAACAATATATGGGCGAACCGGAACGTACCTTTACAGACGAAGGACCAGTATGGAAATCGAACGGGCAGAATCACTCGAGCAGACTTGCAATGATCGTTCGAAAAATAATACCGAAAGGCGTCTCAGTTGAAAATATGGAATTACGGTAGTAAAACACACACACCAGCAACGCTATTTATAGGAAGAATGCAGAATGCGGAATGTCACACTTAGCAAGACGCTGACGTGGCAACACCTCAGCACGCGTGTCTGGCATGCGCATGCGTGTCAGCACTCATTAATTGCGATCTATATTAAATAACCGAAATAATAAAGAATTTTAAAATAATATAAAAAGGGGGTGCGCTCGAAGAAGCGCCAAGACAACTCTCGGTAAGACCAGTACATGCATGCTCAAGCCTAACGGCATATCCTTCGGGAGGGGTCAAACGTGAACCCACAGTTTGTTTGAAACATCATACCATTGGCGCACCCTGACCCATCGGGTAAGCGCAACGATTAATCCCCAAAAGGAATAACAACAGTCTTTGGCAAATCGGAACCCTCGGACGCAATAGGATCAAACGGACGCGAACAAAGGGCAATTATTAATCCGAACTACAAGAAATACATGTTGTGAACCAGGAGAGGATTGGGAATTGATACAATGATAGCTTCCACACATCAAAAGCCGTGCCATGTCGAAGTCAACTCTCTAAAGTATTAAACCATCGGACGAACCGAAAGGTAAATACAGCATTGATCCAAATGACCTGGGCCAAAAGGCCATAAGGTACCCTTTGAAGTATTACGTTAGTATTTTACTAACAATGCAATACCGGTATTACATGTATGTATCAGAAAGCGCAGGCCAAAAGGCCATAAGGTATTATTTAAGTCTTGCAGGTGTATATGTCCGAATAATGCTTGCCGAAAGGTATAAGGGAATTCTTTAAGTATTACACCATCGGTCTTCAACCAATAGTGCAATACTGGGGGGACATGTTGACGCATGTGTCCGAACGGCCTGTCTTGACCGGCCGTCCGAACGACATATAGCCGTCCGGACATACCGGAGGACACACGACTCTTCCGGCCTAATATCACTGTAAGTAGTAGGACAGGTGACGTTTACCTTTTGACAGATGGCAGCTGCAGACACCGCCGCCCCAGGATTTACGGGATTATGTCGGGGACATGTCTCCTGAAAACCCGGCGCCGCCAATCCAGGTATCGAGGCCGAGTACTATAAATACTCAGCTCATTTACTGCTCTCAACTAACGTCTTTACTCGCATTTACTTCTCACTATAGTTGACAGCCCTTTCGGAATACCAAATACTTACTCTCGCACCGGAGGTGGGTCCTGGGATAAACCCAGGGCGAGCCTAACGTGTGCTGTTGTGTGCAGATACCGGAGGACCTCTAATCGCCGACGGGATCAGCACCCAAGCCTCCCGGAAGAACCCTAGCTGAGTTCAACCGGTAGGCCCTCTTTATTTGTCTGAAGTGGTTGCAAGAAATTACTTCAACACCTCCCAAGTCCCATAATATTTGGTTTGATCTCCTTTTTATAAGGGGAACAAAACAAGATGTGATTGACAAGCATAACATACCATATGAAGGTTAGGATATTGAGGGAGGGTCTCGTGGTTCAGATTTGGTTGAGGGTCGAGGTTTTTCAGTTTCTTGATTTGGGTCTGGGTTTTTCTGCTCATATGATTTGGTTCAACTAGTGGTCCAATGTGGGTCAAGTATATGTTTCCGGTACGTTAGCAATTAAGTTGAGGTCGCTGTTGCTTTTTGAATGTGGCTGACACGCCGCCTGCTTCAAAAAAAAAAAAAAAAAAAAAAGTCAAAGATGTCATTGTCGGCTAACGACCATCTTTGCTTTTGTTCGTTGCTTTTTAAAAAATTTATCCTTTGTTGTCGGACTTCTTCATCAAAAGTTTTTTTTTTTTTTTCATCAAAAATTAATCTTTAGTTTTATTGTTAAACTTTTCTTTAGTCTCGAGCTTTCGCGATTTTGTCACTCAGACGCAAGAGTATTAGTCAACTCAAGACCGTTTATGAATTTCAGGTCCGTTAGGTTTGCGTTATGTCTTATGTAATCTCTGTATATTATAACTTACGGGAATTATATCTTTAACGAAAGACACCATATTGCATAATTAATTGTGTTTACGGCGTTAGTTAGGTGGTACATTGTAACAGGAATATTGTTTAATTCGATCCGACTTTAAAGCTTTACTGAAACACCGTTGCAAATGGATAATCTTTCATTTGGGAGTACAAACTAAAGGACACAAAAACAGAACTTTAGTTTGCTATAGGAAGTAGATTTGTGAAGAGAGGTCCGTCCATAGTCACAGAGAACGCTAATTTGACTCACATTTTACGTGGTACGGTAGTGTTCTGGATCGGTAATTTAAGTGTCCCAAAACAATGTAGTTTAACGTACCAAAATCATATCCATCAGCGTACCAACAACTATGGGTTCAGCGATCCTAACGAACTGTGCTCCCGTACTGAAATGAACCACATTCCATGTCCATGTGACTATAAATTATGGTCTTTGTTGGTCCACCCAACTCCCCCCAACCCATTTTGACCCTAGGGGTGTAAACGAGCCGAGACAACTCGCGAGCAACTCGAGATCAACTCGAAAAATACTCGATTCGACTCGATTTTAAACGAGCCGAGACAACTCGCGAGCTACTCGACTCGACTCGATTACACATTTACACCCCTATATATATATATATATATATATATATATATATATATATATATATATATATATATATATATATATATATATATATACATATGTAAATAGGGGTGTAATCGAGCCGAGACAACTCGCGAACAACTCGAGATCGACTCGAAAAATACTCGACTCGACTCGACTCGGCTCGATTACACCACTCCCCCCAACCCATTTTGACCATATTAAAAATGATCCATTTTAATCCTACCAATCTACTTGCCACCTCTAGTGAAGAGGAAACAAACCTTAAGTTATGTGCCCTCAAAGAAGCTATATGCTCATGTGTCCAAAATATTCACCATCCAATGCGTATCGTAAAGGCTAAAGAGTATTAAATGATTAATTATCGACTGTTCGTCTGGGTAAACTCAGAATATTATCTCTTGAGATTTCGGGTAAACTACTAAACTAGCAGCATCTCTTACTTGGTATCCCAATATTAACTTTCAGAATATTATCTCTTTTGAATTTGGAGTAGAACTTAACCACCACACATTTTGTCGTTAAATTTATATACTGTTAGGAGAGTTGCGAAATAGTAACAACATGACATGCATTCTGAGATGTCTGCAAGTCGATGATCATTTGATAACAACTTATTAAACTAATAATTCTCGACATACCATTGCTTTATTTGTGAAATGAGGAATATCAAAAATCTGATTACTGTTTACAACCATGAACGACCTTCATTTATTACAGTACAGATACAAAAACAACCATAAAACATAACTTTGTCAACCTTATATTACAGTAATATTCTTGTCATTCGTGTACTGTCCCATTTTCATTTGGTTAGCAAATGAACCAAAGTTGCATATGATCCTCTAAGAAAAAGGGCATCTTGAAGACCCAATATCGGTGGTGGAATCTCCCGTTGTTGTTGCTCTCCCACCCTTGGTCAAACCCGTAATTAGCTCTCCACTATTGTAGAAGAATTCAACCTTCACAATCTTGAAATGTTCATCCAACTGAAAAGAAAATATTAATGCATGAATGATTGAAGTTAAGAAACCATATATTAACCAGGTCAATAAAGTCTTGAATAGGATAATATGATTTGAACTCTTGACTTCTAAAGTGTTATACATTACTTAGATTCGTTTTCTTCACCTTAAAAACAGAGACACCGAAGAATTCTACTAATTCTTTTGTGGGTTGGTGACTTTTGAAAGGACCCTCCATGTAACCCCAATGCCTGAATTTATACACAATCACCGGAGGACCAGAGTAAACCTCCAGGACCTCCAATACGAACCCGCGAGTAAATGTGGTTGTGAAGATCTTTTGAGCAGTATCTGCGGTTTCTTCATTTGGATTATAGAGTTTAAGTTGCTCGGGAAATGATGTTTGCAGAAACATATTGTATCCTCCACCTATCTTTGCTATATCTTCCACTGTCAACGGTTTCCTGCCTATAAATTAAAGGTCAACTGGATAAGTAGGATATGAACACGTATTTGCATTAATCTGTCAGACTTTAGCTAATTACCATTAACGGATACTGTTAGCTTTGTGACATCAACAGCTTTAAAATCTTGGGGATTCACTTTGTGGAACATCTCCATTTCCCATTGTTGCAAGATTAGTCTCTATATTAGCATGACAGTAAGTCTAGGGGTTAAAGTGTTAAGTTTCTTATTCTTAGGCAAGTAGAAAACCGACTATTACTTTGTTTCCTTTTCTTGTACAGCCGACTATGGCTTCTATTCGGTTTAGGAGTTGTTTTCTCCCCCTCGTTCTCTATAAATAGAGACGAGGGGTGAGGTTATTTGTACATCATTCTTTCAATACTAATCAAAGTCGATTAGGGTACTTACTTGTGCAAAACTTCTTTTCTTTTTCTGTCGATATTGCTGTGTGTCATCTTCGCGATCGGGATTATTCCGCTCTAGTAATCAGGGTTGTTGGTCGACAAGACTGACAAGTGGTATCAAGAGCTCGGTTCGCGGGTTTCGCTGTTTACTAGGATCGATCAAGAAGGTCTCTGTTGTTCGTTCTTGGAAAGAGCAGGTCTCGTTTTCTGTTTGGGTTTTCAAGGGTAACGATCGACAAGAGGGTTGCTGTTTAGGAGTCGCTTAAACAGTAACAAAGAAGCAAGTGTTAATCGACAGTTAAGGGTTCTTGGGTCTTCGATTGTCCGGGTTTGTGACAAGGTGTAGAAGATCTAAGGGTTTGTTGGTTTTTCTGGTTTATTGAAGATCGTGTTTTTCTGGTTTGTTGTGGTGATAAACGAAGAAGAAGAAAACAAGATCTGGTTTTTTGTTATAAAAGGAAAAGTCAACAGAAGTGTTATTTTAGATTGTTTTATTATATTGGTGGAAGATTGAAAACCAATATCATTAAAATAAAATAAAAAAACGATTTGTTTTGTTTTTTTTTATAAAACAAAAAGGTTATTAATTAAGAGGGTATTGCACAAGGGACTTTGTTAGTTTGTGATTGTGAGGGTTTTTCACAAGGTTTAACAAATTAATAAAGGGATTAAAGAATGACGGGAGCCAAGTTTGAAATCGAGAAATTCGATGGAACTGGTGATTTCGGGTTATGGAGAGTCAAGATGCGTGCTTTATTAATCCAACATGGATGTGAAGCAGCTCTGGAGGTTTTACCCGCAAATATGGATGCTACAGCGAAAGCTGAGCTAAACAAGAAAGCTCACAGTGCCATGATTTTGTGTTTAGGTAACAAGGTTCTGAGAGAGGTTACCGGGGAGACGACTGCAGCGGGGGTTTGGTCCAAGCTTGAGACTTTGTACATGACAAAGTCCTTGGCCAACAAGTTGTTCCTGAAGAAGAAGTTGTATACATTCTACATGCCGGCTGGACGTACGATTTCCGAGCATATAGATTAGTTCAACAAAATCGTTCTTGATTTAGCAAATATTGAGGTAAAATTCGAGGATGAAGATCTTGCTTTATTATTACTCACTTCTTTACCAGCATCATACGAACACTTTGTGGATACCTTGCTTTATGGACGGGAAGCTTTGACTTTGGAGGATGTGATGGCCACACTGAATTCAAAGGAAATCAAAGAAAGGTCTAAGGCGAAGGGGGATGATGGTGAAGGGTTATATGTGAGGGGAAGAACTGATCGCAGGAATTCGCATCAGTCTAGGGGAAAGTCAAGATCAAAGTCTCGAGGTGGAAGACTCAAGTGCTATATTTGCCAGTCTGAGGAGCACTTGAAGAGAAACTGTCCAAAGAATAATCGCAAGAAGTCAAATGGTTTCGTCAAGAAAGATGATCAGCCAAGCTCCAGTGGTTCGATTTATGACGGTTCTGAGGTGATGATGGTTATGAGTGCAGAGGCTCTGCTAGATTGGATCATGGATTCAGGAGGTTCATACCACATGACACCCAGGTTAGATTTATTTTTTGATTTTCTGGAATGCGATGGGGGCAGGGTACTGTTGGGTGACAACAGGGAGTGCAAGATCAGAGGTATTGGCAAGGTAAGGGTACAACTGAAAGATGGGTCAAGTTTTGTGTTACACAATGTCAGGTATATTCCTGAATTGAAAAGAAACTTGATATCGCTGGGAACTCTTGAAAAAGAGGGATATACCGTAAAAATACAGTCGGGCAAAATCAAGGTGATTAATGGTTCCAGGGTTATTTTATCTGGAACCCGAAGGGATAATTGCGTATACTCTTTGGATGGCCATGCAGTGGCGGGTGAGCTTAATGCTAGTGTTGAAGAAAAAGACAGTCTTGCGCAGGTTTGGCACAAAAGACTGGGACATATCAGTGAGGCGGGACTTCAGGTGCTAGAAAAGCAGGAGCTGTTTGGAAAGAAGAGTCTAGGTAAGCTCGATTTTTGTGAGAATTGTGTTCTGGGAAAGTCACATCGAGTCAGTTTCGGTGTAGGAAGGCACACTACTCAGGGAGTGATAGACTATGTTCATTCAGACTTATGGGGTCCGTCTCAGGTGGAATCATTGGGATGTAAGAGGTATTTCTTATCTATTGTTGATGATTATTCCAGGAGGGTATGGGTTTATATTCTCAGGTTCAAACACGAAGCATTTGGAAAGTTCAAAGAGTGGAAGCAGTTAGTAGAAAATCAGACTGGGAGGACGGTTAAGAAGCTTAGGACAGATAATGGTCTTGAGTTCTGTAACCGGGAGTTTGAACAGTTGTGCACAGAGAGTGGGATTGCTAGACATTTGACAGTTGCCGGGACGCCGCAGCAGAATGGATTAGCAGAACGGATGAATAGAACTCTCATGGATAAGGTACGCTGTTTATTAATTCAGTCTGGGTTGCCCAAGACCTTCTGGGCGGAAGCGACATGTACGGCCGCATATCTTATCAATAGGTCACCATCGACAGCGATTGAGAAAAAGACACCTATGGAGATGTGGTCGGGACATCCAAGTGATTATGGGATGTTAAGGATTTTCGGCTGTGTCGCATATTCACACGTTAAACAAGGTAAGCTCGAGCCGAGAGCGGTAAAATGCGTTCTTTTGGGGTATCCTGAAGGTGTGAAGGGGTACAGGCTATATAGGCTTGATAATGAATCACCTAAAATAGTCACTAGCAGGAACGTGGTCTTCAATGAAAGTGTCATGTACAAAGACACATTGAAGGATTCTGGTGCAGGTACTGATAAGTCTGTTGAGGAATTACAGGTTGAGGTGGAACTGCAAAGGTTAAATAATCATTCGCTTGAGGAAGATCAGACAGATGATCAGGAAGATGGCGATGATGAAGATGCAGGGGATCAGGATCATGATCAAACACCGGATCTCACAGATTATCAGTTGGTTCGGGATAGAGAGCCAAGGACAAGAACGAAACCTTTGAGGTTTCGAGATGAGAGTAATATGGCTGCTTACGCGTTTGCTGCAGCAGAGGAAGAAGATACTCATGAACCATTGACATACCAGGAGGCAGTTGCTTGTGAAGATAGTTCTAAGTGGAAAGCTGCTATGGATGAAGAGATGGATTCTCTGAGGAAGAATAAGACCTATGAGTTAGTAGATCATCCAGCTGGGCAAAAGCTGGTGAGCTGCAAATGGCTGTTCAAGATAAAAGAAGGGATTAAAGGTGTTCAAAAGCCTAGGTACAAGGCAAGGTTGGTGGCTTGTGGATTCACACAGAGGGCAGGTATTGACTATAATGAAGTATTTTCACCTGTAGTTCGACACACATCTATTCGGGTTATACTTGCATTAACTGCGTGTAGAGATTATGAGCTGGAGCAGCTTGATGTAAAGACGGCATTTTTACATGGGAATCTTGAAGAAGTGATCTACATGAGGCAGCCACCGGGATATGAACAAGGTAACAAGGTATGTTTGTTAAAGAAATCCCTTTATGGTTTGAAGCAGTCACCTAGGCAATGGTATAGGAGGTTTGATGAGTACATGCTGAGCAACGAGTTTAAGCGTAGCAGTTACGACAGCTGCGTATATTACAGGAGTTATGCACCAGGTGAGTATATCTATCTACTGTTATATGTAGACGATATGCTGATTGCTTGTAAAAGCAAGGCTGAGATTGGGTCTATCAAGTCTTTGCTTAATAAGGAGTTTGACATGAAAGAACTCGGGGAAGCAAAGAAGATTCTTGGTATGGAGATCATCAGGGATCGGAGTCGCAAGATTCTGAGGGTGTCACAATCCGGGTATGTTTCTAAGATTTTAAATAATTTTAGAATAGACAATGGGATATCGGTTCAGATGCCATTGGGTGGGCACTTCAAGCTGTCGTTGAAGGATTGTCCGGTTAGGGATTGTGATGTTGAAAGGATGAGTAAGGTGCCGTATTCAAATGCGGTTGGGAGCTTAATGTACTTGATGGTATGCACGAGGCCAGACATAGCGTATGCAGTAAGTGTTGTTAGCAGATATTTGGCGAATCCAGGTAAAAATCATTGGGAAGCAGTGAAGTGGATTTTGAAATATTTGCGGGGTACTGCAAACGTGGGTTTGGTGTTTGGGACAAATCATGGCAACCATGTGGACGTAACAGGTTTTGTTGATTCAGACTACGCAAAGGATCCGGATAAAGGTAGGTCGATCACAGGTTACGCGCTTTTAGTACAGGGATGTGTTGTAAGCTGGAAGGCAACGCTACAACACGTGGTGGCTCTTTCAACTACAGAGGCGGAGTATATGGCCCTTACGGAGGCTGTGAAGGAAGCTATTTGGCTAAGGGGACTCTTGGAAGAGTTGGGCGTGGAGCTTAACACTGTGGCAGTTAATTGTGATAATCAAGGCGCGATTCACTTATCGAGGAATCATGTTTTTCATGAAAGGACTAAGCACATCAATGTGCGTTATCACTTTATCAGAGAGGTCTTGGAAGCAAAGACGGTTGAAGTTCTGAAAGTGGGTACTGAACACAATGCTGCGGATGCCTTGACGAAGGTGGTACCTGGACTTAAGTTTCAGCATTGCTTGGAGTTGCTGAGTGTCGGTGTAGGCTAATATAAAGCCTAAGGTGGAAATTGTTGCAAGATTAGTCTCTATATTAGCATGACAGTAAGTCTAGGGGTTAAAGTGTTAAGTTTCTTATTCTTAGGCAAGTAGAAAACCGACTATTACTTTGTTTCCTTTTCTTGTACAGCCGACTATGGCTTCTATTCGGTTTAGGAGTTGTTTTCTCCCCCTCGTTCTCTATAAATAGAGACGAGGGGTGAGGTTATTTGTACATCATTCTTTCAATACTAATCAAAGTCGATTAGGGTACTTACTTGTGCAAAGCTTCTCTTCTTTTTCTGTCGATATTGCTGTGTGTCATCTTCGCGATCGGGATTATTCCGCTCTAGTAATCAGGGTTGTTGGTCGACAAGACTGACACCCATGTTTTCACAAGATTCTGAACCTGCTCTTCCAGTGAACCTTTGGGCCATATCTTACCATAAAAAAATTTTAAAAGGCGTAGAGTCGTTAGTAAATCTACACAACTAAATCTTACAATTCAAATTCCAAAACTGTAGAAACATCAGTGTAGCTAACACATGGCCCGTCAAGTAGTTTTTAACTCAACGATATTGGGCAGATATCACTAAATACTCGATAGTAACTATGTTTAATCATTTTCTCCTTTACCTGTCATTAAAACTAGCAATTTTCTATATTTGGACATGCAGGTTTCAATTTTATTTCGATTTAGTAAATAGTCTTTTGAAAAACTGACCTCCAACTTATTTGGAAGTCATGTAAACTTATTTGATCGAGTATAAGCATATGTAATTGGCATGCCATACAATGGTCATCTTCCTTTCAGTGCGCAGAATTTGCAATCAGGAATTAGAATGCCACTTAGGCATATGTAATACGAATATACGATCACATACATGTTACCTGTCATTCTGGTTATAAATTATCATAACAATGAAATTAAAGTTAACGTAAGTGGTTAAAGTTAGAACATTCTAAAAAAGTTATTTTTCCAATTAATGAAACTTAATTGCTGTTTTAGAACATAATCTGATGGAATGAAAATGCATCATGTAGCATTTGGTTAACCATTAAACAGTTCACTCACATAGTCACATATATAGCACTTGGTTCATAAAAAAATAATAATAATAGTAAATAAAAAAAAAAAAAAAAAAAAAAAAAAAAAAAAAACAAAAAAACTTTTGGAAAATCTTATCTCTAAATTTTGTGAAGGTGCTGTTTTGTAAGATCACATCAACTAACATGCAAACACAGTATCACGTAGATAAATGTACATTAAGCGTTTATAACCTTGCTACTTGAAAATTAATGAGTCTGTACTTTGGAATATAATCAATATTCATGTACTGATCTTCAAGTCTAACACGACGAAAAAAAAGTAGATAAGGATAAATGAGTTATGAGTTACAAGTTATAACCTTGGTTCTGCCTTGTTCAAAGAGTTTGTTAACTGCATCATAGTTAGGGGGTGCACCATACTTCCATGTGGTGTTCTTCTCACCTTCACCACTCATGAAACATCTATATTTATCCACATCTGACCCTTTAAATTGTTCCATTATTGTGTTTAGCTAACCTATAGATGATACAAGTGGCAGAGTAGCGGGAGATATCGTGTGCTAGGACAAATTTTCTATTCATATTTTGAGTTATGTAGATATTCTCCAAAAGGTCTAAATCGGCGGCGAGCCTGACCTCTTGCATCCTTTTTGGATGCCGCGCGACTGACCTTTCTCCAAAAACTTTGTCTAAGGCTACTTGGCAAGGCAAAGTTTTTTTCACCTGACACCTCAGCGCCACCTCAGCTTTCTCTCTCCTCTCACTACCCTTCATCTATCTTCACCTTTTAGTAGTCAAGGGAAACCATCTTCACCTTAACTCCACCTTTCATTAAAATACCCAATTTATACAAATATACCCCACTAAATAACCCACCCACACTCACAAACTAAATAAAAAACAATAAACAAAACAAATGGGACCCGAAAAAATTGATTTTAATGATAATATTCGGAGCTTCTTGGCAATTGTGATAGGTGAAGGTTTCACCTTATTTCATTTTGGGAATTGTGCCTAGCATGTGGAAATGGGTGGGAGCCATGATGCCTAGCGCGTGAAAGTTGGGTTATGGTGAAGAAATAACACCCTTGCCAAGTAGCCTAAGATAATGAGAACCTATTCCGTTAAATGAGAACCCATTTCCGCTTTGTTTCTCTTTAACCGGCGAGTCAATTTAGAAAGCTACTACTAGTAAAAAACAAATACATCCAAAGTTTATTTTGGAAAATTGCATCCTTAAATTGTTTTATCAGTGCATTACATTATTATTATTATTGTTTCATTGGCCCATTTGGTTGTCTTATTAGTATGGAATAAAGCATCTTCTTATCTTTGGTATGTTGCAATGAACGTTGGAAAAAAAAATGATATATGGCAAAAATGTCCATCCATGTCGTAATGCAATGAAAAGGAAAACAAGAGTGGCTATGAAATGACAATGGTTGTTGTGGACAAGATGGAATGAATCAAGGAATAAACGATTTCATCACAAAACAAAAAACAATTAGTGATTTTATAATAGCGATTTCTTTGGGTCATTTCCTCTTTTAATTAGCTTGTTTAATTGAGAAGAGATGTCCGGCATTGTATTTTATTTCTTTCCTTTTGTCAGATCTTATATAAATTATTGCATTTCTAAAATAAAATAATAAAAAAATAAAAAATAAAAAATTAAAAAAATAAAAACATATGACATATCAAACATTAAATGTTAGATTTGTAAGCATGTTTAACACGCTATAGTATTGTGTAAAAAAAAAAAAAGAAGCTCTTTGTGGTCCAAATAACCTTGTGGATGTATAGTCTGGACCGGACCAGGAATGGGCCAGGCCCGGTAGACAGCGGCCCACTCTACGCCTAAACCCTAATCCATGCCCTATAAATACACGGCTGGAATCCCCATCTTCAGATCATCATACAACGATATACACAACAGGTTATCATAACCCTAACTCTTAATGGTTATATCGCACCGATACTAACTTGACCGTCGGAGGTGGATCCCGGGGCTACGGCCTCGGGTCCACTCCTAACGGGTTCTCTTTGTTGAACAGGTCTACTCAGGGCTCGAGAAGACGACGAACGGCCCAGGGAGAGTCGTCGAATCCAGCCCGCGCCAGATTATGTATCAACAAGTTGGCGCCATCCGTGGGACCCGACAAGTTTCGTGATCTCACATCACCGGAAAGCAACCATCGAGTTCAAGTCCGGTATTTTGATCTTTTACCTACAGTACATATGCCACATGCATGATGCATGTAGCATTAACTTCTTTACTGTGCGAACAATATTTTACTGTGCGCACACATAGGCCTACGATTGGTTAAATTGGTAATATCTAAAATTTAAAAAGATATCCCAATATTTTTTGTGCATGTCTTTTAAATCGGTAAGATATGTTATCTTTTAAATATTCAGAAGATTTTATGTAAATCTTTTAACTTGGTAAACACGATTTTACCTATAACGCACTAAGTCCGCACGATCGGACCTACTTTATCTTTTAGCCGCGAACAACGCAGTCACGATAAATCTACCCGCGTTAGGCCATGCGTTCGGACATCTTCGCAGATCGGCGCCATGAGCGCACTGTCACGTACAGGCACCACGATGCTAGTCAATCGCCATGAGCGCACTGGACAAAAGCCATGGTCATGTTATGTTCATCTGCGATCATCCACAAACGTTAGAGTCTATGCGGTCACGATACATCCATCTGCGTCTGTACGTGCGATTGAAACTATTAGTCGCGGTCACAGAAGCACGCCTTCTGTCGCACCTCTTTGTTGCGCACAACGCGCACTAAAAAAAAAAAAAAAAACAATTAATTATTTATGTAGTTTGTAAAACCTCACGATAGGTGTAATTCGCACTGCTACTTATCTTATGTGCTATATATTGCTTCACGCTAATCTTTTACTTCATTAGGTTTTATGTGTTGCGATTCACGGCATATACTTCTAATATTTGCATTAAGTGTTTTTCAGGATTTGGATCAGTAAGTTTAATGCTCCTACATGAGTAGCACTATCAAACTTGGGGGGCTACCAGGGTATATAATACCACTGTTTCCGTACGCGTCACGCATGTGTATTTGGAAGCAAAGACGGATTTAAATATTCGCACCATCTCGCCGCAGGGGAGACGTCCTCTGTCGGTTGTAAAAACGGATGTAATGTTCGCACCTTGTCTGCGCACAACGCACATCTTTGTCGCGCACAGCGCGCACTTCTGCCACAGAAGCACGTCTTCTGTCGCACGCGCACAACGCGCACCTCTGCCACAGAAGCACGTCTTCTGTCGCACCATGCTGCACCGCTACTGGTACAAAAGGTACGCCCTTACCCAGGATGCAGCATACGGAATCCACCTTCACTATTGTGAGACTCTCACAATCAAGGTCGCGCCTACAAGGTCGCGCCAACAAGAACGCGCCAACATGGTCACCACGCACTGCGCCACAGACCCAGGGCGCACTGTCGCATTTGGGCTGCGCGGTATGGTCCATCCCATGTGCACACCTGAGTTGCGCACACATGGGCCTACGAGGCCATGAACAAGAACTTAAGTCTAGCATAACATAGCCATGCACTATGTCACACTAGACTTGGGGGGCTTGTGGACGTATAGTCTGGACTGGACCAGGAATGGGCCAGGCCCGGCAGACAGCGGCCCACTCTACGCCTAAACCCTAATCCATGCCCTATAAATACACGGCTGGAATCCCCATCTTCAGATCATCATACAACGATATACACAACAGGTTATCATAACCCTAACTCTTAATGGTTATATCGCACCGATACTAACTTGACCGTCGGAGGTGGATCTCGGGGCTACGGCCTCGGGTCCACTCCTAACGGGTTCTCTTTGTTGACAGGTCTACTCAGGGCTCGAGAAGACGACGAACGGCCCATAAAGAGTCGTCGGATCCAGCCCGCGCCAGATTACCTGATTCACACATTTTAGATAATTAGGTGTACAAAGGCTATTATGCTACATATTCCACGATTGGGACACCTCTCTGTATGGCATTTGAATTGTAGTGCCTTATAATTTGATTTCAATATTGGGGCTACTCTAACAGGATGTTTCCCCGAAATACAATAGTTTCAATCTAAAGACATTTCTGATCCAAAAAGAATCTGAAGACATTCTATAAAAAACTAATAATGTAAATTACAAGTGAAAACCTATACTTGATCAGTTACTTTTGTTGATTAAAGCAATTGAGGTTCAATCGTGTTTGAATCTTATTTGTATGTTTTATAAAGACCAAGAATCTGTTAGACAATAATAAACCGCGTAGGTATAACATTATTATCGACCATTATATGGTGAAAACCCTAGATGCCCTAAACTTACAAATCAGGCTTGGGCCTATTTATTCAATAATACTCCCACACAGTTCGAGCGGCAAAATCGCGAAAGCTCTAGACTGAAGAAATAAACATTGATAATAAAGCTAATGAAAAAGATAACAACTGTTGACGAAGAATCTTTCATATTGAGTGATAAGCTTATTACGATCATCATCCTTGTTCCACTTTTCTTGCACAGCATAAAGTTTCCGAGCTTCCCAAACGTCTTCCACCCACTGTAAGACCTCTTCATTATCCACAAACCTAACGAGACCCGCACTCCCAATAACAGCAATACTTAAAAAAAAAATTAATTAAAATTATAAAACTACCAACGGTCGACTGAAACAAGAGTCGACTGGTAATCAACAAACAGTAAAAATCAAACATAAAAGTCGACTGGTATAACAACATCAACGATCGACTATAAACACACGACGACTGGTTATCAACAAAAACCAACGATCGACGTAAAACGGAGAACACGTCGACTAGTTATCAACAAAACCAACGATCGACGAAAAACGGATAACGCGTCGACTGGTTATCAACAAAACCAACGATCGACGAAAAACTAGGTTTTGAAGAAGCGGTTTTAGGATTTTGTGGATGATGAAGATTAACAGTTATGTATAAATATACGAATTCAAAAACACAACGTTTAATTCAAAGCCCAATTCCAATCCAAAAGGCAATAACCAAAAGTTGCAACAAAGGATGACGTGAATAAAAAAATTCCCAAAGCACCATTCAATCACACAAAAAAGAAGAAACAAACCAGTTATCACAAAACCAAATTCTTCAACCCTTAAATCACCAAGATCGATACTTAAAATCAAATCCAAAACGAAGCATTTTTTTTTACTAAAAGAACATTTTTTTTTTTTTTTTTTTTTTTTTTTTTTTTTTTGTTCTAAAAGAACAAAATCCTAATTAAACAAAAGAAAAATTAATAAAATAAAGCAAAAATAATCGGGATCCCTCCGGATCATCGGCGAGTTAGCGAGTAGCCAATTACTGGAGGATATCAATTTTTTGTTGGTGGATCTTACCTAAAGCTCCGATACCATGTTAGACAATATAAAACGCATAACATTATTGTTGACCATTATTTATAATGGTGAAAACCCTAGATGCCCTAAACTCACAAATCGGGTTTGAGCCTATTTATCCACTAATAGAATCATACACTTATTAGAGCTTTAGGTATCACAAAGTAATTTTCAGTGTCATCCAATGACATCGATGTCATCCCATGAAATCAATGTCATACCATACGCATTAGTATCATCCTCGGTGTTATTGAGGAAATGTTACCTCAATGACGACGTGTTAATGTGTGCTTTAAGTATGTGTGTGTTTTGGACGTTTTTTAAGTGGAGCAAGTTTTCATTGTTATAAGTGTGGAATTCGGAGTTGGTGTCGTCCTGACGGAGAGTAAATGACATGGTGTCACCATACCTAGAGCTCTTATATACACCACATATGTCTTAATCAAGAGTTGAAACACATGTCTTGCCGACCAGTATATGCATTTTAACATTCAAGGCTTGCCCAAGCAACACTAAAAGACAACGATAAAGGATACACATGGGAATTAACCTCGTTTGACAAAAAATACTCTAACTGGTATAGTCGTATGAACTTTTAATGATGTGAACAAATAAGAAATGTACTAAATGCAAACTAAAATAAGGTCCTAGAACATAAACTAAAAGGACAATCAAGTATACAAAGAACACACAACTTTTAACGAGAAGATTTCACATGAGACCATTATGCAGCTTATCATCCACTTTACAGATCCAATTCATTCTGATTATGACATAGTCAGAGCTTGTGGCAAAAGGTATGGCCGTGGTCGAGGTGGTACAGTGGCCGGGATTGTAAGAAAGGGCCAGCGGTGGTCGATATTGTAACCCTGGCACATGTCAACATAAAATGGGTTTGAGGTTGTCCACAGGCCAGGATTGTAATAAAAGTACTATAACAATCAAAGTACATACCAACAAAAGCATAAAACAGGTGACTTCTATTAAGAAAACACATGCATGCAACACAGATATAAAATCAAAAGTAAAAAAGAAAAGTAAACCCGAATATCCAAATAAGAAACTGAAATCAAATTCTTACTTTTTAAAAAAAAAAAACAAATCCTACTAGTTTGATATAAATTCAAATTTCACGGTAATCAAATACCTAAAGTATCTCTTACCTGGCCAAAATAACAAAAAGTATCAACCAAAACCAATTCCAGCAAAATCAGCAATACATCATTAAAATGGGGATATTTAACTTTACTAACAGAAATTATGTAGTATTGTTTTTCGGAGAATTCAAAATACATCACATACATTCCAGCTCAAGGGTGGTCTAGCCTTGTTATCACAGGCACATACTTTAAGGCATTACAGAGTACATCACTAAAAAGTTTGTCCCTTCATTTCAAGTGGCCAACAGGACGTTTTACAAGAATTGTGTAGAAGCTTGATAACCTCTAAAACATGGTCCTTCTACTATGTTAATTTCAATTAGATATATACAATAAGTCATTTTACAATTGAATTGCCTGCATAAAAAGTACATATATCAAGATCAGTGGTCAGTGGTACCTATATTATCAGCAGAAATGATATACCCAATTTCCTTCATGGCAAAATCTTCAATAATTTCTAGATTTGCTGAGTTTTCATGAATCAAGGATTGTTAACCGCCCTGAAAAACAAACGAAAAATATCATTAGAGGTTATATATTGTTCGACTATAACCAATCATGATCAGCAATTCAGCATACACTTGCTATATATGCGGCCTAGAGGTGACAATCTCAGGTTACCTTTTATCCCTAACATGCCTAAAATGTTTATAAAAAGTAAGATGAAGAAAACCAAAAAAAAAAAAACGATGTAAATAGCAATTAGCCTTGTCAATGGGTCCAAAGTCACCCGAATATGTTTTGTATGTATAAAACCTCCAAACTCATTTTACAGTATTAGTGAGAGTATAATCTTCAGACACAATTTAGTTTTAAGTTCAAAAAATTAGTAAAAAAATGTGTTTGGTCAACTTGACCTGTTTCGAGTGGCACCAAAAATCTTTCATGCTGACTTGTTAACCAACCCTCGGCACCCCAGCACGCCCATTTTGCCACCTCCCATGTTGATGATATATAAATAGGGCATGAGTTTTGATGTCTCACCTGTTAAATGTTAAAGAACTATCTTTTTGTGAATTGTAAAAAGGGGCTATTTGTTTGTTGACGCTGCCGACTCCCACTAATCAAAGTGCTGTCACTGAAACTGCCCTTTTCTACATCATCAACTTCGTGAAATTCCTTGTTCCAGGAACTCAAAGGAATTAGATAACTGTCATCCTTGTGGCCTCTACTTCTCTCCTCGTGGCGTTTTACATTTTCTGATATCTCGTGAAAAGTTCTATTTATCTTTGCTATTCCCCTTTCGACTGGTTCTACAACGTGGGAAACTGTGAACTTCATGTCATCAACCATCTGTTACAAGAATGACAGTAAAAGTATTATAGCTAAATGGGATTTGTATAGCAGTAAGCCAGTGAGATAAGAGAAAAAAATTCACAACCATTTCACCACTTCCAAAGACAACATCACGAACACTTTGATGTAACTTGGGATGCTTTGGTCTGTCATCAAGGCGACCAAGGCGTACTGTAGGGGTTTTCTCACAGTCCCGAACCTCTTCTGGATCAGGTGGCGCTCCTAACGCCGCATAGTCAGTCATCACAGAAACATCACGCACACATCGCTCTCCACGTTTGTAAGGTACTGCTGGGAATACATACAGGTGCACCACTGCAGCAACACCCATCTGCTTCATAGGTTCAGTACAGTTAAAATTTGAGCTAAAAACATTTAGCTTTAGATTGGTATTAAATAAACCCTCAAGCAAACATCAACTTTTAGGTTATTACTAATATTTCCCTAATAGTTTGTAACTGCAGGCTTTCAGTTTAGACGGATAGTCACGTAAACAGACATCCACAGAAATGACCTTATTGACTCCACGATTTAACTCTTCATGATTTTAACTCTTCAAACAGACCCTGAACTTAAAAAAAAAATAATAATAATAAAAATAATAATAATAATAAATAAATAAATAAATAAATAAAAAAAAAATTATGCCAACAAGCCATAGAGTTTCTTTGTTATGAACATTTAGAACTTTGGGAATCATACATTCATACCCTTCAGGAATGGTCAATCTGAATAATCTGGGGTCTTGTGACTAAAAGCTGGTGTTGTTTCCCAGTAGTTTTCAGCATCATTGTGGTGACTTAGTTCGTGCTCTAAATTTTGACTATCAGATTCTTAGCTCTTACCTATGTTTGATGTTTAGAGTCAAAAGAAGACATCTATTACCAGAAGAAACAATACAATTAGAATGGAGACCGGCGTAAACAAACTATAACTCAAGTAAACTATAACGAGACTTATCACTAGATAAAACTCATAATAGAGCACCATGGACCATGAAAAAGAGACCCCATCCAATGAGTTAATGAGGGAGAAGGGACATTTGCTTATAGAGTATCTACAAGCAAGCCACTGAAGAATAACACATGTTGGTGGGACCTAAATTGGAAATCACGAAATGACTTATCATCACATAACAAAAAATGACTAGACTAGATGCTGTGGAACAGGCATAGGGCAATCATACTTGATCCTGTCCTATTTTAGATATGTTTATTTGACTATTGACTATTATGATCAGAAAAAAAGTAAATCTGACAGAATACCACATAGTATAATAATGTTGTGACACTTTTACTAATCTGCACAAGAGACAATGAGTGAAAGTCAATAAACTGAACCAAAACGCACCTCAATACAGATTATATAATCTTGTATCCGTGTTTTCAGCTCCTGGGCCAAAGATCCCTTAAGGGCTCCCATAGAAAAAAGAAGTGCAACACCTACACCTTGCCACCATGTCAGGAATACTATCGACTTAAATGACAAAAACTTGGCCAAAGGTTTAATTGGAGCTAGCTTGTCCTTGGTTACTGAATAGAACTGCACAAGGCAATACAAGGCCCAGCTCTGGCTGAAATTAAGAACAACCGCCATGTATGGATACCTGCATGCAAAAAACACGAATATCACTACAATAGATAGCAGGCATTATCCAAACCAGTTTGGGTAAGCTGAAAAACAGAAAACACCAGAAATATGTGTTTCTAGCCTTTTAGCATACTAAAGACACAATATGCAATTGTTCTACAGCATAGATGTCAGCATTAGACTCATAGACTAATAGAGATTAAACAAAGAAATGTTGTTTTATCCAGTATAATGAACCATAACAGTGGACATTAGTAAATCACAAATAACAATATTAGCTGAAGAAAAAAGTTAAAGTTAATAAGGGGTTGTTTGGATTTGCATTTTGAAACTGATTATCTGGTTAATAATCGGGTTTAAACAGATATTGCTCTGGTTACTATGGAGTAAAATATAGACCTTTTTAGTAATTACATGCAATATATGATTATCACACGGTATAATACTATTACTCATTTAATGCCAAACATCAGAAGTATCTGATTATTGGAGCTTTATACATCAAAAGCATATCAGAACACTATTTTCTAGCCTCAGTTTAACACAGGTGATCTCATTCAGGTTTTAAAAATAAATAATTAAAAAAATAAAATAAAAAATAAATTAAAAAAAAAAAAAAAAATAAAAAATGAATAAATAAAATCAGAACATGTCCAAACATCCCCTTAACTTAGCATAATATAGAAGTATCTTACGCGTATCCCCATTCGAATTTTCCTTCCCCATAAACACCAAGAAACTGAAAAAACATTGCTAACGGCGCACAGATCAGCTTCAGGATCATCTGGAATCAGACAGCTTTAATCAGATTAAGTTTATATCAATCCTAAGAACAGTGAGGAAACATATTACGGAGTAATAAATCTAGGAATATACAGAAGTCCATACATATTGCACAATGCCAATTTTTACAGCCTCATAGAAGTCGGCACCAAGATACCAGTCACTAAGGAAGCAATTAAGCGGGAAAGGGTGTTCAACGATTCCATAAGTATATGATTCTTCTATGAGAGGTATGCTGTGGCTGATAAGGCTTTTACTTTCCATGAACTCAATAGTACTTTTCTCACCACCTTCAGTCACCATATTTAGTCAAAAATCAGTGAATGGAAGATCCATAAAAAATAACGGCTTAGAAGAATAAGGATCACAATAATACGATAAAGGACTGCACAGACCTGTAAGCGTCACAAACAAAATGGATGGGTCAGTTTGGGTTGACCAGTGTGTGCAAAGTTCTTTACTTTATATAAGCACATAGTTTGTTATATATGATTACAGACGTGTAGTATATGTAATCTAAAATTGAAATAATATGATTTAGGACATTCTATGAATTAATAAGACACTCGCGGGTAATTCAGCCCATTGGACCCATTACCATTTATAGTATTCTTTCCTATTATACCCATTTTCAAGAGAGACCAACCAATACAGCAAAAGATGCCAGATGTTAAGTGTTCTTAGCACATCTTAGACAAAAACTGTTCTGACGCATTCAGATCTGACATATTTCTAATAAGCCTCTATAATTATTTTAATTATTAAATATCTTTTTGTAAAATATTTCCCAATATTGCTGCACTCAAATAAAAAACTTCATCCATGCAATAATTTCATTTCTTGACACAAATGATGGGATGGATCATGCATCACCTCATAAAAGCTATAAACATTTTTTTCATGACAGAGAAACAATACTAAAAGTGGCAAACTCATAGAATTGAAAGAAGGAACAATCAAATCCTAAACACCTAAACAAAGCAAACACAAGCAACCATCATGAGGATGTTTCAGGAACATACCTAAGCAGGCTATAAGATATCTCGCAAAGCAATATAAGGCAAAAGCTTCATACCAATCCCTGATTATTTCATAATTGAATGCATCATCTGCATCCAATAGTGACAAAAACTGTATAATTGAGAAAACTGAAAGTTAGATACGTACAATATGACTGATTAATAATAATAAAATAAAAAAAATGTTACCAAATTCAAAAGGACCCAGATTATAAGAAAAGAATTTTTAAGCAGGATCCAGATATTAGCATATACTGAAATCTGATTTAGATTATAATTTATAAGGTCACGTGTGCAGTTGTTCCTAATCCTAAGACTCCATGGAACACCTGCACAAGGACCTGAGCATATAGTAAAATCATAATTATATTATATTTCTGTGTGAGGCCAATAAAATCTAAATCAAAATAAAAAAAGGAAAATATTGATGTATTGCAAGTAGGCTGAAACGTACCAATTCAGTTGTTATGTTAATGTTTTTTTCTAATATATGTCAGTAAAATCATTATTGAGCAAGACTTCACTTTGACCCATTAAGTTATGAGACTAAGCGTTCTTTATGTTCCTATAAGCACCCAAAATTTGCCATTTTACTCAAACTATTGTCATTTGATAAATAATTAAAAAGATTGTGAACCCCCTCCTCACCGGAAAGGTCCCACACACACGAGCAAAAATCAGTGACAATGTAAATAGACAATATACATGAGATCTTCATACCGATTCCAATGCAAAAATGGGGACCATCATTATGAGTCCAATTAAGAACTTCTGCTCCTGAAATCAGATAAATTTTCAATGCCATCAGCTGGAGAAGATAACAAGACTATCATTTTATTATGACATGCATGATTGTTAGACAGAGCTGAAACATCAGATACAAAATATATATTCCAAAATATGAAAATCCAACCTCGGGCTGATTGTAAGCAGCTAAGTGCTCAAAGATAAGATATGTGGACAGAAAGAGAGCAACGAGGACACAAATGCTAGCGCTGAAGACCGTCCAGCTGTAAAGAGATGATTGTGAAGCACTGACATTGCTTGACCAAACTAACCACGGCCTGCTCGAAGACTCTGCCAGAGTGAGGACCAGCGAGAGAGCAAGAAGTGCTACTCTCCATTCTACCAGAAACATTTGATGGTGTCTCTTCTACTATGACAACAAATGTGACCACTATTCAAGAAATGTGAAAATAAATCCCACAATTATGTAACTGAAGCATTAAGGTATTTAGGAGATCAGCTATTATATGGAGTACCGCAATGCTGAACTTGAAATATTACGCATCAATTCAACCAAGGACAGATCGACGTTGATATTTAGCAAGTCTGACTTTGTGTTTTAGAGCCTCCAATTAAAAATTTGCAAACCAATAATGCTTTCTAGTATGTAAGGATAGGTTGGTTGAAATAAGGTGACAAAACCAGCAATACCAGGACAAAGAAGCCTGAAAAGATATCATAACATTTTTAGATATATCTACTGTTTTTACCAGCTTTAAGCAGGATTCAGATAAGGGAAAATAGAAACATAAAAGTCAAAACTACAAATAAGAAACATATCTAGCTTTGCTTTAAACCCTTTGCGACTCTCTACCGTTTACCTGGTTTGGGTTTTTGTGGAGGTGGACTCAAACCCCGTTGGCCAAAAGGTCGGAAACCATGGTTACCCAAAATAAAGCCCATTCAAGATATCTCTGATATGCAACGAATTTTTATGACAAACCAAATGTATATCTATGTCACGGAACATACTTTGGATAAGAACCAAAAAGGTAAATAATGAAACAGGATAAACGTTACAGACAAGGACGGAACTATGTAGAGGCAGGGGAGGGTCCCGGCCCCAAAAAAAAAAGTGCAGGGTTGATAGTGTAAAGAAGGGTAAACTTTAGGGGTAATATGTGGACTTTTGAGTACTATATGACAAAACTGTTTCAAACTTTCAATCCCACGCAATTTGTAACTTTGTATACTCAAATCCATATTTACAAAATTGTTTCATGCAAATATATATGGTAAGTTACTTATCCAAGAAATATATAATGTATTTTATTTCAAGGCTAATATAGATATGCTCCAATGATTCCCCTATTTGTTTACATTGGATTTTTAGGTAAAATTAAGCTATTAGATTTTGAGTCGATGACTAAAAGTCTATAATCGAGATTACGGATTTAAATACTTTGAAGGCCATCGAGTTGAGTTGTAACTTTTAGTGTTATATTCATGATTTCTCATCTTTCTTTTCCGTGTAACTATTTGGAATTACTTACCTAAAGTTTGTGTTTCGGCCCTCCCAACCAAAATTTTCAAGTTCCGTCACTGGTTACAGAGAAAGTGTGAAAAAGATTCATTTTACTGGCAACGTGCTAAAACGGTTCACTAAGCCTATTCAATTGCAGAAGCCTAACAGGCATGTGAATACAATATCACACAAGTTTTTAGCTACTAGTACTAGCAACAGAACAAAAATTGATTGCTATGGAAAAGGCTAAGAAACCAATGTATCTTGCAACAATGGCCATTAGAAAGGTATTATAAAGTATAAAGTGTAGCAATATAATTTATCTGTAAGCATATGCCAATCACACGATGGCCCTTTTTCTTTAATGCCAAAACACTACTATTAGCCAGGCTACTACACCAGGAGCCGTTAATGTCTCTAGCATATTCTTAATCTGCAGATAAAGTCATTGGATACCAATTAACAAGTCTAAGGATATGAAGACAACTTCAATTGGGGTAATGTTATTAAAGACTTTCTATAAACATCTCCAAACCACCTCATACACCGCAAACCCAAACACCTCCAAACCACCAACAATGGAAGGATGGGATCCAACCACCAAATCAACCTTAACCCAAGCCCCTTACTCACAGTCAAAGCAGGTCCACGTGACGGTGCCACATGGACACAACGTTTGAAAGAAGAATAAAAAACTTTAATAGTATACACATCAATGAACAAATTAAAAAAAATGATTGGTTTAGAATCTCAGCAGCTAATCCTGAAGGAACAAGATGGGTTGGTAAATGTTGTTATGTTCATAAATTGTTGAAATATGAATTTGATCTTCAGTTTGATGTTTCTGTTACTTATCCTGCTACTGCTCCTGAAATCGAGTTGCCCGAAATTTATTTTTTATTTATTTTTTTTTTGGCAAAATGATGTGAATATATTGATATGGATCTGATGATCCAATTGACAGTACATTGAAGGTTGCAAGCAAACAACCTATTGAGATACACACTGAGTTGCCCGAACTTGATGGCAAGACTCATAAGGTCTGTAATTGATCTTAGTTTTAAGGGTTTTAGATACTTACAGAATTTGTAGCTGTTTTTAATTCAATATACGAGTAATTTAATAGTTGGTTTTTCGGGTTTCGGATTTGAGTTGGCGTGGGTTTTAGGCTTTGTCCGATCAGGGCAGAATCCAGAATTTAGGAATATGATACTGATTTACGTGGCGGATCCAAGAATTCGTCATAGTGTATGCACACTTTTAGAATTAATTGATTTCTTGGTTCCGTTTTTGGTTCTAAATTTCTCTAGAGTTTAGTTTTTCGGGTCCTTAGAATGATTTGGGTTATACCTGAATTTGCTAAACAGGTAATTGCATAATTGATGATTAAATAATATCCAACGGTAGCATTTGATATTGTACAAACTTTTATTTCATCCCTTGTATATTGGTTTGTTTTTCTTGGCTGTTTCACAATTTTGATCCGCACCTTAGAATCTACAGCATGGGAAGGGTGTCATATTTGTAAGTTAACCAAATAGAATAGCAAGTATATTTTTTTACACCAAGCCATGGATTCACAGGGTACCCACATGCATACCCTGCATCAAACGTAAATCCGCCGCTCGCCAGGCATGCTAATTGGTTCTTGTTGTTTTGAATATTTGTTTCTACTCGAAGTAACTCTTCTATTGTCTCTGGTAACTGATCTTTAAAGTATTATCATTTTGATAGGATTGAGGTACGAGTTAGGACCTTATAGATTCCTAATCCTTGTTATTGCACACAATCACACATGCACATATATTTGAGCACCCACCCGTGCACACATACACTTGCCAGAGGTCGTCCTCGAAGCAGTCTCCCTACTTTCGGGTGTATCATGGGGTAGGGGTAGGATCTATCTACATTCCACCTCCCCATATCCCGCTCCGGCAGGATTGGGTATGTTGTTGTTATTAAAGACTTTCTATGTTGCAACTATACACCTAATATGAATTGGATTCATTTTTCTTTAGAGAGGCTACTGTCAAATCATAGGATCAATCATACATAACAGTGACTATAAAACCCCAAAATTTTTCCATGACAGTCATATATTGGCATATACAGATGAAAAAAAACACTAAAAAAAAAAACGCACTAGTCTCTGTCCCTAAAGATGATAATTCCATTACATTTCATATCACGTATACTCCAATTGAACTTTGCACTACAGTAATGATTCTTCCTTTTGACATACTCACGTTCATAAGTTACACATGTTCCTTTCTAACATAAACGAAACACATTTGACCAAAAGTGTTCCAAAACTACATAAATAACTAGCTATTACATTTGTATCAGGTTCCAACATTCACGGCATCCTATATTTCTAAAGGCTTAGAATACCAACATACATTTTCCATCTTCCGTTTTAGTCATTGTACTCAAACGGGAAACAAAGTCATATTTTGATGAATCGCATACACAAAAAATGTATATGTAGACATGTAGTTGTTTTACGCAATAACCGCATTTCCTAAACGAAAAATAATCCCAATAAAAAACTCAGCATTAACAAATATCTTGATAAACCCCAGCCCAGAAAACCCACAAATAAATTGACATAATCATATAGATTTAACCAAAAAAAAAAAAAAAAAGCTCATAATGATAAATAGGTTCATAATTAGCAATATGTAACCAAGAACACATACATAAATAATGACATTGACAGCAACAATAAAACGATATAACAATGTATATGAATGGATTGAAAATGGACCTTTTGCCGGAGAATAACTTTCCGACCGTTGTCTTGGCGGTTGGGAAAGAGAAAAAGGGGTTGCTTTGTTTTTGCAAATATTTTGTGGGGTATTCGATGGATGATAGAGTCACAGCATATCTCTTTTATATTTCCGAAATATATTGATAATAGTTGAGATTGTATAAAAAGGTTTTAAAAATGAATTAACATTATTTACGTATCAAAATTTAACATTAAAATTAACATTAACATTATTAACATTAAAAATGAAAGTGGCAGTTCAAAAAAAAATTTAAGTATCAAAAGTTTTTGATTTTAGATTATTTGAGCACCAAATTTTTTTTTGATTAATCCTCGCCCTCCATCTTTATTTGATCTAATGGATGAGATTAATCTCAACAATTTAAAAAACTCACTTTCATCATTTTTTTTCAAATATTAATATCTTTCAAACCGTTAATCATTAATCGAAAAAAAAATATACCGTTACGACGAGCATTTAATTATCTTTCTATAGATAGGCACTTCGATATACTTTCGACAAAATTATTTTTTTCGTGTTTTCCATGTTTTTTTTACGTTTTTTTCATGTTTTTTTTACGTTACTAAAATTTGCATGAAAAAATCATATGTGATTTAACACTAATATCACATGTGATAGAAAAAACGAGAAAAAAAGGTGAAAAAACCGATTTTTTTTTCTTTTTTTTGAAAGTATATCAAACTGCCCGTCTATAGAAAGATAATTAAATGCTCGTCACGATAGTGTAATTATTTTCGCTTAACGATTAACGGTTTAAGAGATATTTAAATTATTAAAAATAGAGTTATTTATTTTAGAAACCCACCTATTAAAAATAGTAACGATTAACTATTAACTATTAATGTATCCAAATGATTAACTATTAACTATCAACTATTAATTATTTTCGCTTAAATATCAAAAAGATTGGATTGATAGTCAAACGTTGTTGGGAATAAAATATTCAAGTCAAAGAGCCTGCCAGATATGTCAAAGAGCCTGCTAGTTGATTTTGAAGAGTATGAAGATGTACTAACAGTACCTTCTGGGTAGAAGGTACTGCTAGTTGATAAAGGTCCTGCCAAGCTTTATGTCAAGTTGATAGATATTTTGTAATAGATATTTAGTTGTATTATTAGTCTTTGTACATTGTTATACGTTATGTAGAAGTAGTTTAGTCTTCTGTGGTTCACAGAAGAATATTACAGAGTTGTTACATTGGTAGTTGTATTTAATTGTAGGCTAGAATAGTCAAAGTAACATATTATATTCACCCACTTGACAACTTGTAATTAGGGTACCTTATTGTATAAAAGGTTCCCTAAGACACCTCCTTCATGCATGCATCTCTCCAACTATTAACCATAACCGAACAATCTCTCAAGTAACTTAGTTACTCATTTCACAAATCCTTTTACAATCTAAGATTCAAGATTACTCTGTAATCCCGGTGATAGTTAGATCATCCGTATTATTTCATCAATAATATTGAATCGTTTTGTGTTAACTAAAGTTGTGTTCCTTGTTCATTACAAACTCACGTTTACATAACTCACCACCTTTGTGTTCTTTTAAGTGTGTTGTAGTAGATTCCGCATGCTAAACACATTCATACATAAATATCCCAAACACGTTACTAAGATTCACATCCCAAGTGTTTGCGCAATCCCTTTCCACAAGTGGTATCAGAGCCAGGCTGATATTTACAAATTTAAAAGAACAATGGATGTTGAACATATTCAAACAAATGTTGCAGCTAAACTTCCATTACTCAAGCAAAATGAGTTTGATATGTGGCGACTAAGGGTAGAAAAATACTTTCAAGTGCAAGACTATGCACTTTGGGAGATCATTGAAGAAGGCAACTCATTTAAACCCTCAATCACCACTACAACAGTAAACGATGCACTTGTAACACAAATTCAAACACACCCATCAAGTGCAGAAGAAAGAATTCAGAAGCGAAATGATCTAAAAGCCAGGAGTATGTTACTGATGACTATTCCAAATGATCAGCTTTTGATCTTTAACAAATACAAAGATGCTAAAACCCTTTTTGAAGCTATTTTGGATAGATTTGGTGGTAATGATGCTACCAAGAAAACTCAGAAAACACTACTCAAACAGCAGTTTGAAAACTTTACAGCCACAACAAATGAGTCTTTGGACAGTATGTTCAATAGACTTCAAAAGCTTTCAAGCCAGTTAGCCATCCATGAAGTGATGATAACTCAAGAAGACCTAAACTCCAAATTTCTTAGGAGTTTACCCACAGAATGGTCCATGCATGTCATTGTCTGGAAAAACAAACCAGATATTGATCAGATGAGTCTTAATGATCTCTACAACAATTTCAAAATAGTAGAGCATGAAGTGAAGAAGACCACTGGTTCAAGCTCAGGAAACATGGCTTTTGTTTCATCTCCAAGCACCTCAAAGGTTGTTGATGAAGAAAAAGATGGCAGAGAAGAAGGTACTGCCAACACAAACTTTGGTACTGCCAGTACTTCCAGCAGTACCAAAACCATTCTAGATGAAACAATTGGGTGTGCCTTCCTTACATCACAACATAATGGGTCCATACTAACTTTTGAAGATCTTCAAGAGATTCATCCTGATGATCTTGAAGAGATGGACATAAAGTGGCAACTTTCACTTTTGAGCATAAGGGCTAAGAAGTTGCTGATGAGGACTGGTAAGAAGATAATGATAAATGGTAATGAGCCTGCTGGGTATGATAAGTCAAAAGTGGAGTGTTACAACTGCCACATGAAGGGTCACTACTCTAGAGAGTGTAGAAGACCTAAGAAGCAGGATGACAAGGGTAGAGGGTTTGACAACAGAAATAAAGGAAGCTTTGAGAAGAAAGGAAGCTTTGAGAGCAAGAGTAAGGCAGTTGAAATCATTGAGCCCAAAGCAATGGTTGCTATTGATGGCATGGGTTTTGATTGGAGTTTCATGGGTGAAGAGGAATCAACTTCTGATGAATTGGCTTTAATGGCATTCTCCACTCCTGAGGTAAAAATTACCAAATGTTCTAAAAATTGTGAAGTTTTTGAAGAATTGCAAACTTTAAAAAAATGTTATGATGAACTGACATTAGAACACAGAAAAACACATCAAAACTTAGTCGATTATAAGTGTGGTATGGCCAAGCTTGAAAAACAAATCATTCACTTTAGAGAAAATGAACTTACCTTTTCTGATGCAAAAGCTATTCTTAATAGACAAATATTTTTGATAGATTCAGAAATAGAAATGTTAAGAACTGAGTGTACTAAAGTGACATTGGCTAGAGATAATATTCAACTGACTGTTACCAAATTGGAAATTGCTTCTGATTGCACCAGAAGCATAGTTGAGAATCAGATGAATAAAAGAATCAAATCTGGGATTGGATACAATAAATGTCCACCTCCTTATAGAGGAATTCCTTGTCCCCCAGGATCAGATCTTGCTGAATCAGGTTTACATGAAATCATTAACAAACCATTGGCTAAACCTGTAGAGAAAAATGAACCTTCTGAGAGTGCTAAGATTGCCTCACTCTCTAAGGTGCTCACTGATAAGAAACCAGATATTCTAATCATTGAAGATTGGGTATCTGATGATGATGAAGATGAGACTGTTTCCATCAAAGGAAACAAAGTAGGACCAATCAGTCCTAAAAGATTAGAAATTAAAGCTAAGGCTAAAGCTGTTTTGAAAACAGTTGAAAGTTGTGAAAAATGTAATAACAAACCTAGAGGAAGCCAAAGAAATTGGAACAATCTTAAGTCACAACAACTAGGTTGTTGACATAAATAATGCCTAAAAACATTATTCATATCTCTATGTTTTAATGATCACAAAATATAAACTCATTAAACATAAACTTATCAAATAAACAAGTATTTAGTTGTAAATATTCACTTCTACAACTTAATCACTTAAGGTATGAATAAACAAGTGCTTAATGCATTATATGATCAAAGGAACATTTTCTTAATAACTAGATTTTTTATAAAACATCAAAAACATTTTATATATTTTTGAAAAAAATTTTTGGCATTAAATAAAAATGTTTAATCTTTTATAAAAATATGAATTCAAATTTTTGACCAAAATCAGTTAAAATGTTCTAGAAAAACCTTCCCCACAAAAGGACAAAATTGGCCAACGGACAGAAGGGGCGGCCCCCTTAATTTTACTAGGCGGCCCCCTTAATTATTAAGGGGACCGCCCCCGCTCCAGTAGACCTCCAGCTGTCCAATTTTTCTCCTATAAATACCAGCCTTCTCCTGGACTTTTACTCACCTTTTGCACCCCAAACTTTCTGATCTAAATCTTGTAAATACTTTCTAATAATCCTTTGATCATATAATCTTAAGCTTTGGTTTCCAAGTGATCCAAGCTTCCTTCATTCAAGTGCAAAAGAAGAATACTTCTATCAATCAAGTTTAGAAGTATTACAACTTAGTATCTTCTTGTTACTTAAGTTGTTAGTTTAACAAAGTTTGTAAATCATTCATTCATTTGTGTAAAGTGTGTATAGTAGATTAGTGTTGTATGTAAGTAGTGAAGAAGTTGTATAAGTAGTTGTGGTATAGAAGTTGTGAAGACATAGTGTAGAAGTTGTAAAGCCGCGGAGTAGAAGTCGTGAAGCCGTAGCTTTGAAGTCGTGAAGTCCTAGTATAGAAGTCGTGAAGCCGTAGCTTTGAAGTCGTGAAGTCCTAGTGTTGAAGTTGTGAAGCCGTAGCTTTGAAGTAGTGAAGTCCTAGCGTTGAAGTCGTGAAGCCATAGCATAAAGGTTGTGTAGCGGTCGTGTTGAAGCATTAAAGTCCTAGTCGTGAAGTCTTAGTGTTGAAGTCGTGAAGCCGTAGCATAGAGGTTGTGTAGCGGTCGTGTTGAAGCATTAAAGTCCTAGTCGTGAAGTCTTAGTGTTGAAGTCGTGAAGCCGTAGCATAGAGGTTGTGTAGCGGTCGTGTTGAAGTCGTGAAGTCTTAGTCGTGAAGACATAGTGTTGAAGTTGTGAAGCCGTAGCATAGAGGTTGTGTAGCGGTCGTGTTGAAGTCGTGAAGCAGTCGTGAAGCCGTTGTGAAGTAGTCGTGAATAAGTCGTGAAGAAGTTGTGTTGTGAAGTTGTGAGATTGGTTCTAGCTTCGATTAGAACTCGACATTTAGCTTTGTGTCGTTAAGCCGGTGTAAGCCAAAGTCGTGTAAGGTTTTCTCCGCCATAAGGGAGCTTATTGAAGTTGTGAAGAAAACTCTCGAGCTCGGTGCTCGGGGAGTGGAGTAGGGCAAGGAAGGTGTCCTTGTAGCCGAACCACTATAAATCTCTCGTGTCTCGGTTAGATCTTTCCATACCTTATTTACTTCTTTACTTATATCGTCATTACATTCATACACATAGGATTATATAACTGCTAGTATTTTTTAGAGATCGACTTCACATAAAGATCAATTTAAAAATCCATTCAAGAAACCAAAACATTTACAATCAATTTAAAAGGATACATATTTAACTAATAATAAGATTTAAGTTTTAACAAACTTGAATCTAAGTTTTTAAAAAAGTAATCAAAGCTTTTATAATAAATTAAAAAGACGTAAAACTATTCAACCCCCCCTTCTAGTTTTCCACAATTGGTATCAGAAGCCACGTCAATCAAGATTTTTAAAATATACTGTATTTTAAAACTTGAAACGATCTATGGAATCTAAAAAATATTTAGAAGGGGAATTTTTGCAAACACCACCACTATTTGAAAACTATACTTTTCTTGAATGGAAAAATAAATTTGAAAATTATGTGAAATCAATTGATCTAGATCTTTGGCATGTCATTTCGATTGGTGATTTTCAACCAACAAAAACGATTTTTGAAAGTCAAACAAAAACGGATTTTGAAACTCAAAGCGATTATTTAAAAATAAATAATAACAAAAATAATGAAGCTAAAATAATTATTTACAAAACTTTGCCAAAAGTTGAATATGAAAGAATATCTTTCTGTAAAACGGCAAATGATATTTGGAAAAATCTCTTAAACTTTCATCAAGAAAAATGTCAAGCCAAAGATGAGGATTTTGATCTTGTACATGAATTAGTCATTTTAGAAAATTTAATAGATAAACATTTAGATAAAATAGATACATGTGCTACTAGTTCAAATGTTGT